>JAMXBB010000004.1:56871341-57202783 GCA_024138015.1 Lumnitzera littorea | reverse complement strand
ATATATATATATATATACATGTCGTGAGCTTTAGAGAGAGAAATAAATAAATTTTCAAAATTTATAAAATTATAATAATGGATATATATGTATAGATATTAAGTAAAGCTACAAAATAGAAAAAAATTGAAAATATAAAAAATTCACAAAATGACACGTGAAAAATAAGGAGCTACTATACAGCACCTTATAATTAATAATAATAATAAAATAATTAATTAATTAGGAAATTACTAAAGTACCAAAAAGTGAATTAAATAAGTATTTAACCCTAAAATAGTGAAATAAGTTAATTATTGTAAAATAGAGTCAAAAATAAGAAAATTTCAAATTTATAAAATTTATAAATTAATTAGATCATAAAATCATAAAGAAAATCTAAAAATAATAATTTATAAATATTTAAGTCAAAATAATAAAATTCGTAATATTTTTAAACTATAATGGAAAAAAAATGCGAGTTATAATGTTTGAAATGGATCTCGTTATGTGAAAACACATCTAAAAACAATAAAAATCGACTATAAATTCATAAAAATCAGAACCAGAATGAAAAAATTATATACAATTAACAAAAAATACTAATATCGGGAGTTTTATATAAATATGTAGCTAGTTTAGGTAGTTATTATTAAATACATATATAGTTTAGTTATTTCACCAATTACTTATTACCTTACAAATTTCCTAAACGTTAGGTAATCTCAATATGAACACTGACCTACTAGTAGACTACTACGATCCCTGACAAATTGACCTTGTGGACGAGTGAGTACTTCCAATGACTCTATACTTGTTTTGTGCTTATAATTAGTGCACCTAAAGTAAATATTAATAACTTGATGTATAAGGGTTCGGGTTATACATGTGCTTGAATATCGGTTGTGTATTGTGTAAAATGTTGTGAAATATAATAGCTGAATAATTAGCTATTTGATTTATTACTGCATAATTGAATGGTTTGTTGATATTTGTTGATCACCTTATAAATTGACAAAATCATATTCAACTTAATTAAAATTAAATGGATTATGCATAAGTATAAACATTGCATATAATATTTCGGCCGTTACCTTACACAATTAGTAATGAAGGGCTTTGTAGGGATAGATTCCCACGTGATTTGATTGGAACAATGCATGAGCAATAGTATGACAAGACCTTACCCTTGGCTCATGGGTTTACCAAATGCTAGATATGCTAATCATAAGTGGTTGGAAGTTGAGTCTAGAGACTACCACTTAGTGCATGAGTGTGGATTATGGGAGCCACCTCACCACTAGACCTAGGAATTTGTGTACTACTAGATTTTGGAAATAAAAACATAGTTTGTGAAATATGGAATTTCTATATATGGTTGAAAACCTAGGTATTAGAACCCAGTTGTGATTGGTGCCGATATATCTCTAATGCCTACTTCAAAGGGCATTAAATCGGATGTTGTATGCAGCACCGATCAACTACATATATTATTTGGCATACTGTTTGTCTATACATTCATATGTTTGTTAATTAATTGTTTGATAACCTGATTATCGGTATAGTATGAGGGATAACTCACTTTGTTCTTATGGCTTACTCCCCAATAGTTTTTCCTTTGCAGGTTGGTAGCTATTTGGGTATAGGCTAAGAATCGAATGTTGAGTACAAGTATCAAGATGCAATTGGCAAATAGAATCTAAAGATAGATTGCATAGCCAGTTGGCATATTAACTGCAATTAATATTCTTATACTTAGATTTTGTAATTTTAGTAAGGTTTAAATTTTAGATCTTTACTATCTGATCTTATTGTTTGGTAGGAGATACCGATTCTTTGCAGTTCTGAAGAACTGTGGAATATTGGATTTCTTTATATATTTGTATATTACAATAAGTTAATAAACTAATAATCGAAAACCCTAGTGATTAATTAATTAGATTCTTGTAATCTTTAACTTATAAGACGATTTTCATATCATGGTTGCATACGTGATATGAAAATTTTAAGCAATCATACTAAGCCTCTTAAGGTCACGATAGGTCTAGTTGTAAGGTATGCAAGGAAAAGCTAAGGTGCTCTATTTGATGCTTGGAGCTCGGTTCAGCTGCTATTTGGTTACAACTATCTTGCTTAGATCCATTGGGGCTTCCATCTAATGTTTACTGCTTAGCATTTATCAGTTGAGTTAAACTGCTCGGATTTATGGAGCACCATCTAGGTGCTTTTCTTCTAGTCCTACAGATTTTTCAAGCATGAGCTGCTCGTTTCTATCATGAAAAGGAAATCAACTCCAACTATAGTGATGATTAAGCTCGAAGCTTGCTGTTTTGCTTTAGTCAAGAATAGAAATTGTGAGATGGCTACTCTATTTAGCTCTTTATTTGCAAATCAACTCCACAATTAGCTCCAAAGAGATGAGCTTACTGACACAACCATGGTTTGCTATTCACCATGATAGATAACAAATTCACAAAATAAATTAGATCCTATTTGTTTGCAAATGAAAATAGTGTCAACTTAAGCACTTAGAAAAACTTGAAACATGATAGTTTAGAAAATTGGGATTACATGAAATTGTAATGAAGTTTTCATTCCAATAGTTGGTTTACATTTAAAATTAAAATCAATAAATCATATGAACCACTTAAGCTCCATTTTTTTTTTTTTTTATCCTTTTAGTTGAGATTTTTGAATAATTGACCCAAAACATATATTCATCAATTTTTAAGTAGAATTTGCAATAAATATGTTAATACATGTATGAATGTGTGCCATTTTGGTATAGATAAATGTGTAATTTTACACATTTATTAGTTGGATACCTCAGTTGGTAGAGAACATTAAGCTTGTTGAAGCAAGGCTATTATTAGCTAGATATGAAAGAGGATGTGATGAGCTATATGAAGACTTGCTTAACTTGTCAACAAGATAAAGTTGAGAAGCAAAAGACTATAGGGTTATTGGAGCTACATCCAGTGTCTCCATGGACTTCTTCACTTCTCTACCAAAAGTGGAGGAATACTTATCTATTTTTGTTGTTTTTTATAGGTTTTCAAAGTATGCTACTTTCATTCTTACTACAAAGAGTTCAAATGCAGAGGAGACAGCCTAACTCTTCTTTAAGCATGTCATGAAGTTTTAGAGTATGTACTACAATATTATAAGTGATACAGACGCTAAGTTTATAGGGAAGTTATGGATAAAGTTTTTCCATCTCTTGGGTTCCGAGTAGAGCAATGACCTGCAGCTACCATCCACAGAGTGACAAGCAAATAAAGAGATTCAACGGTTTGCTGGAAGATTACCTTCGATACTTTTCAATGCAAACCAAAGGAATTGGGTTGACTTACTAGATATCGCCCAATTTCGTTTCAACATATAACCAAGCTATTCTTCCAACAAGAGCCTTATTGATATTATTATAGGTTAGTAACCACCGTTACCTCCCATAGTAGCTACACCATACATCGAAAGTTTCCCAAGGGCTTGCTAGTTTATTAGAGATTGGAAATAGAGTTTAGAAGTAATGAAAGCATATCTTGAAAAGGGTTCTAAGGGGATGAAGAAATGGGTATATCAACTACTGATCTAGAGAGTACAACATTCGAGATTAGGTCCTCGTACAACTTATTCCAGAGCATGTTAGATCATTGTACAATAAGGACAAAAGGTTGATTTAGAGGTATATTGGTCCAGTTCCTATCATCTCGAAGATTGGAAAAGAAGCTTATAAGGTCGGGCCTCTTAGGTGGTTGAAGTTCTATTCGGTTTTTCATGTCGTATCCTAAAGCCACATTATTTGGACATAGAAGACCTATTTCAGAATGTGTGTAAGCAGTCACATATCAAGATCAAGTTCAACCTGAGTCAAGTCATGGAAGATATCCTTATAAAGTGAAGAGTCAAAGATCCTACCATTAGAGAAGAGCATATGGTGTACTTAGTCAAGTGAAAAGATCAAAGAGAAGAAGACAATAGCTAAGAGACCGAAGAAGATCTCAAGCTAATATCCGAGAGAAAGTCTATTGTGCAAGTTAGAAGACTTCCACCATTAGATCCGAGCTCTAGCACATATTGCCAAAGATGTTAATAGAATTAAGTGTGGGAGGACATCAAAGTCCCTTTTTTGCAATGCCTTTATACTAATAGGGCCTCATCCTTTTGTACATTATTGTGACATAGAGGGGGACTTTTTTTACTTGTAACTTAGGGCCTTGTTATTCTTAAAATGTTTCCACTTTAAAATGGTATTATTTCAACGATTTTAATGTTTACTCTTACTAAACCCAAAAATGCTCATAAAACTCTTTATGGAGATGTGAGTACTTTTTTGGATTGAAGTTATTGCTCACCACTTTCATTGGTTATGACCAAAGGCGTGTTCTTATACACACAAACCATCAAGCATACATGGTTGTAGCCTTACAATACTGATGGATTAATAAAAAGTATGTTATTTCATTTAATGATTTTGCTTATGTCCTTTTTGTTTACTATTGCCTTTCAATCTTGTTTCATACAAATTTAGGCCTCATTAGACGTCGTTGTGCAAGTTAGTCTTGCTTACTACTACAGAGGTAAGGTATTAAGTGTTGTATGATCCTCTTGTATGCTACAGCCCTAGATCATAACCTAATGTGAGTAATTTCTGAAAACTATCCCTTATCTTACCATGTTTTTTTATAACTTCTCCATGCTTACTATATTACAAATACAACTTTCAAAATTTGCCATATCATTGTATTGTTAGTCATATAAAAATCGTGACATTTAAAAAAAAAAAAAAGAAAATACAACATTCAATATTTGCTATTTCTATAATTATCAATTGTTGATCTCATGCATAAACTTTATATGTTCTAACATAGAATATAAAAAGAAATAGCATGTTGAATATATCAAAATTCCATTGACTCTCCTTTAACTTATTTTTAATTTTTCATATTCTCTAGTCTTTTATGTATCAATTGTGTTTGTAATTCAGATGTAAATTTCATGTAGAGGGAAATCATTTTTTTTCTTTTTTCTATCCTATAATAAGAAATCTAGGTTCAGCATTGTGGCCACTAATGTTGCATTTGGAGTATATCCTAACGAAGATGCATTATTTGTGTATGATCAAAGTTAATTTGCTATATTCTCTTAACTTTATGTGTATCAATATATGTACATGTGTTTGTAATTTTAATCATCAGGATGTAAATTGCATGTAGAAGGAAATCTTTTTTTTTTTTTAATATTTTTTCTATAATAAGAACTCTAGCTATAACATTGTGGTCACCAACATTTTATTCGGAGCATATCCTGACAAGAATGAACCATTTGTGTATGTAGAGTTTTTGTACTTACACTACTTATTTTTATATTCTTTCTTTTGTCTCTACTTTTATTTATATTTTGTTTTACATTTGAATAATCGTCAACATTTCAAATTTCTTGTTGAATTTTATAAGTTCATATGTTGTAATACTTAAAGAGTTGAATGTTGTTTCTATTTGGTTGAATTAAATTCATCAAAATCATAACTACCTTGCATCACACATTGGGAATTCAACTCAAATATTGCGGCCTTCAAAACATATTCTGATGGTAATTACTGGAAATCAACCAGAATGCTTATTTATGTATGTTCATGCCTTTTAACTGTTTGTGTATATTGAAACACTATTTGCTAATGACTTTGATGTGTTAATTTATTCTCAGTTTTTAATTCATTTGAGGTTTAATTTTTTAACTAATCCTTAATGGTGTTTTTGGAATGGAGTATTACTATTTTTATACAATGCAAAACATGATAAAATAGGCATATAAAAATAAGATAATTGATATAGTATTTATTTAGAAGGTTGAAGAAGAAGACAATGTGTATTATATTGTCTACTTCATTTAGTGAAACCAAAATTTAAGAAAATTTAGAGGAATTGAAGGACGGTTGGGAAATAAAAATTAAAGGAAATATGCCTAGCACAATTTTTCTCATGGTTTTGCTTCATAATGGACTATACATATACATATACATATATATATTCAATTTATTGTATTTTTACCTTCTACGATTATAAGTGAAGAAACTTTTACATAGACTAATTAAAATGAGAACAACATCCTATTTGGAAATAGCATGAGTATTATATCAATTTAAATTACTGATTCTTTCATATTGTAATTTGAGTGATACATGCATTTGATGGCAATTTTCATACCTTTTCACTCATAAGTCAAAGTCAAAGACTATTTTTGTATGTGATCAGTCCAGTTGAGACATTTGGAAGTTCCATGTATTTTTTTCCCTGAAAAAAAAACTTTCATAGAAAACTCAAGAAGTCTGTAGGATATGAGATCCTATCTCTTACGAACATGAATGACAATTGGGATGGTAGCCTATTCAAACACTATAAAGGTATAATTAGATATTAACTTCACACTATTAAGCAAGAATATAAGATTTTATATTCTACTATAATCTTATTAATAGATAATAACATATATATTATTTTATTTATGTTTCCCTTATTTTGTTTTGTATGATTCTTCCTAAAATCACTAGAAGGATGGTAGAATCGGAATGTGAAAATGAAACGTAAGTTTTTATAACTTAAATAAAATAGCTTAAAAAAATTATGGATGAGATTGGTAAAAGAGGTCGCAGCGAGACATTTGAACGTATTTTCTAATTCCCAATTGATGGTAAATCGATTGTGGGCAACAAAATGGCCAAAGATGAGATTATAATCAAGGACATTGGCTCAAATAAGTTTGACTGGGGATCCTAAAGACCATACATATGAGGCTCCTCTACTGTAGGTGATGTAAATCCTAGCAAATAGTGGTTTTGCTTATCGAAGATATTGCAAGTTTGATTTTCACGAAACTGTAATCATAATTCCTCTCTATTGATGATTTGTGTTTCTTTTTTCTCTTCTTATAAAAGAAGATATTTAATATTATTTATTTTTAATATCACCTGTGTTTCTTTTATATAGATACTTTATAGATATTTATACAAACAAAATTGATAAAAATACTTAATTGCACATATTAAATAATATAGTGGATGCTATAGTGTAACTACAATATGTTAGATATTATACCATAGATAATATGCATTCATTATCATTCTCTTTTTTATATATTCTATTTGAACTATTTCATTTCGAATCATTCATCGATACTAAATGCGATACAAGTATAATATGAATTAGCACAATAACATAATAATTTCAATTATTTTAAATCAATACAAGTTTTACTCAGATCTAAATTTGACAAAAATATAATTTTAATCGAGTCTTAACCTGTTCTTAAGCTAAAAAATTACTTTTCTTTACATAATTCTAATTTTCATAATAGTGAGAAAAGAAAACCAAATCAATTTCCTACCTACAAATATACATCATAACTCTCCCTAAAATATCTAAACTCCTATTTATCCACCACCATGGAGGTCAAAGTCAAAAATCGAACGATCAAATTCTAATGAACACTTATACAACACAAACACCTAATCACACTATCTTTTACTAAAACGTTTTCAATAATACATTCTTCATTTCTTTAATAGTTATCTTATCTCATCTACACATGTAAGTCATTCATTTGTAGTTTTGATATGCTTTGAATACATTTCTTCTCCAAAACGATATAGAGCAGCAACACTTTTATCCCAAAATATTATGTACTTTATCAAGTTTAAAAATTTTACATATCATTCAAAAATATCAAGCATGGTTTTGATTGTTCTAATAATGAGGTTGAAATAATGGGATAACAATTAATTTAGATTACTTAGAGAGAGAGAGAGAGAGAGAGAGAGAGAGAGAGAGAGAGAATCCAATTAAGTTTTGTGTTAGGTTGGAAAAAGAGAGAAAGTGTTATGCTATTTGAAGCTTATTCTACCTATATTAATTATATGTTATTATTGATGAGTTTAACTATGAAATCTCAATAGTTGGCTAAGTTTATATATGAAACTTTCTTTCAATAATTTTCATTCCAATGGACAAGAACTTAATGCAATTGAATATTCAATTATTTACAAATTTTATTATTGGAAGAGTATATTTTACGTATCTTTAATACATATGATGATACATGTACACATTAAGATATTTATTTATACTTATTGTCATCTTATGAAATTCATAACATTTTAAAGTCTACTTCTACATATTTTAGATGTAGAATTGTACCAAACAGAAGATCAAACTATTCGTTGTCTACCAATGAAATCAATTCAAGAAGATCTTACTAAAGACATTGTTATTGAAGACGAATGCAATCTATGTTTGCCCAACATAAAGAGGCTCATCTTGTAAGACATCGATCAAATTATATAGCCATAATAGATTCTACCTTCAATATTGTATCTTCTCCACAAAGAAGCAATATTTTTAGACATTAGTGCCTTAATGGATATTCATCGCTTGGTTCGTTCATGTGGATTAATTACTTATGTCCATGCCTATACTCTTGATTGATTTGTACAGATAGGTAAGAACATACACATAAACACATTTTTCTCTACTCAATTATGAAATTAACCATTAATAATTACTCTTGAACAATGTGTAGGTAATAATCAACTTGAGGAACTAAACCAATATAATGAGTGTCTTTCTATTAGAGGTACCTATTGTATCGTTGTTCCATACCTTATATTTCTTTTTATTAATTCTCATAATATTATTTCAATCCCTCTTCAAGCCCCTATTTAATAGATATTTGTCGTACGATGTGTTCGCTTGGGTCAACTTCTAATGCTAATAGCTTTGTTTCTCTTCATGGAGATCATATAGGTATGCATTTACATGAGCTTTTTATTTAGAGCTTCATGTTTCTTAATTTAAACTTCAAATACACATTTACCTTTACAAAATTATGCAAATGATTATTGCTCAATAAGAAGCATCCAGCCAAAGGATACTATAACTGCGTATATGTATTCATTTTAAACGCTAATTATTTACTCAATAATGTATGTTCATGAATTAAACTTATTTATTTAGCTTACACAAACTTATTTATTTGGCTTACATAGAATAGTAGTCTTGTACCTCAACAATGTTACCATGATATCACTAAAGACTTTCATGCAGCTTCCAAATATTAAGTATTCGGTTTGACTACCACAATGACAAGCCTATTTTATAGCATTTGATTATTACAACATGAAACATTTAAGATGTGTTATTCGAAAGAACACATTACTCTACCAATGATTTCATCTCCTCCTAATCTCCCCAAACTCTTCAATGATCAAACCAATCTTGATGTACATTTTAGAAAAAAAAACATTTAATCATACAATCATGTATTTTCATTATTTCCTTCAATGGGTACTTACGTAGACAATAGTTTGCTAGCTTGAGATGGTGGAATTTACAACTTTCCAGCCCAAGGTTGTATATATCATAAGATTGGTAGTCTCTTACCAAATGTGCAAGACAGACTAAGGTTTCCTCAAACATATATATACATACATACATACATATATAATTGATAGATTCATATATATATATACATACATACATACATACATATATATATATATATATATATATATATATGACACTGACCATGAAACACAAAATCATCTTTAGGAGAATCTATCAATTAGTATTGAGATTGTTAAAAAAGTTGCTTCAATTTTGAATTCTCACAATCCTTTCATTTATCAATTTTACTAATTATCTATACTTAACTGATGCGAACCATGACTAAGAATAGACAAGGCCAATCATTGGATAAGTCCAAGCATGCAGAAAGCCTAAAAGGAAAAATGGGGAATGGCACAAAAAGGGACAAATGAGAATGAAATGTAAGCAAAACCCAGGAATAGCTCCAGAAGATATGATGCATCATTGGAACTTTCAAGGACTCACTGCATAATCCGATATGACGTACGAATTGGTCCAGTGAGGTTACTCACTACCTAACCTTGCTTAAGGATTAAGATAAGAGTGATACCGAGAGTAAATAAGCAGTATTTACGCATGGAAGAAAATACTCAAGTGCATTAAGGATAATATGTCCCCTATAGCTACAATTACAAGGGTATTTATACCCATAAGTTAGGGTAATTTGCTCAAAAGGGAAAAGACAAAAAGGGTATTTCCTGAAGAAGTAATATATGAGATATAAAAGGGTAAAAATGAATATACAAAGAAAGCAACTATTGGTGCAATGGATTCTATACATGATACTATATAAGTGGTGATACTGTATTGGTGATACCATTGGAAGATATGGACAAAAAGTATGGATAGCTTACTTGTCCAAGCAGAGGTGCCTTAGTCAGTCCGGATTCTTTCTCTCGGCATCTTGGCAAAGGTATGGCTAGTAAGTAATTGGCCAAGCGTAAGTGAGAACGAAGATGGGCTGTTGTCTTGGCCTTCCGCTTCTTGACACACAACATGTGAGAAATAGGTAGTCACTTGGTTCGGCATGTAAAATGGGTCAGCAAGGAGATATTCGGCCTTTGTATGAGTCGACTAAAGTAGGAGGATTCGTCTTGCTAGTCTTTTTAGTCCTCAAGCTTGGTTGTGGGTCAGTGGTCTAGTAACCTAATTCTTATCATTCCCTTTAAGTTGTTTTGGATTTGGGATCAAATTCGAATGGTCTTCGTTTAACTATCGATCAAGGTAATATGAACTGAGGTTGGTAACGTTGAAGGCGTCAGAAAGCCCATAGTCCTCGTACAACTCTAATTTGTAAGCATTGTCATTGATCTTTTAGAGGATTCTGAAAGGTACTTCAACTCTTGCGGATAATTTGTTTCTCCTTTTGTTTGGGAACCATTCCTTACTGAGGTGCAATCATACTAAGTCTCCTAGCTAGAATTGTTTAGCCATCCTACCCTTAGTCTTCTCCTACATTCTTCTAGCAACTTGGTTGATGTGCCGAATGATTTTATCATAGATGTGCTAAAGGGATTGTGCTCTAGCCAAGGTGTCAAGGTCCTCTTACGCAAGTGTAGGTACAAAGGTGTGGTCGAAGGGCAACTCGGTATTGAAACCATAAATCACTTTGAAGTGAGTCTGCTTAGTGGTGCCTATACTACTCAATTGTAAGCAAACTTGACCACTAGCAAACGGACGTCCCAATCAACTAAGTTCTTGCCCACTATAACTCAAGGCAGTAATCCCAAAGTGTGATTGACTACCTCTATTTAGCTGTCAGTTTGGGGGTGACAGGAAGTATTAAATAGTAGTTTAATCCCCATCTGATGCCATAAGGTTCTCCAAAAATAGCTTAAGAACTTTGGGTCTTTATCGGAGATTACACTTCTCGACACGTCATATGATGCGTTAGCAGGTTGGAAAACATAATGGGTGTTCGTGGCTTCGAGTAGGTATGAAGAATAGGAAGTAGAATAGGGGTTTTGAAGGTGAATGTATATGGATATCACGCATTAAGACACAAATACAATCAAGGGTTTGAGCTTAAAATAGGGTTCAATATAACTCACAAATATTAAATGTCACTTAGGATTTAAATGAAGGTTAGATACAACTCACTAACCGGTTCAAATGAAAAGTTCACCATAATCTTAAGGTCAAGATTGATAAGAATGTAGGAAAGATTAAAGAGTTTAATCAATAATCAATAATTCGGCAAACGCAAGCTTTGCTAGCTCAAGTATAGCCTTGCTCGAAAGAGGAAAGTTTCACTTTCTGTATGGCAATATTCTTTTCTATGTCTTTGTGTACTCCCTTCTATGATTTGTCATACTTCGAAGCGGTAGAGTCGTAACAGCCCCACCGTGTAAACCATTCTAAGATAGAAGTTGGCCTTACAATCGATATCTTAGACTTGATCTACACAAGGTGTCCACAACTAACCCGCTTTGAAGTAAACAATTTGTAATTTAAATAAATCATTTACTTAAGAAAGTGAGGAAATATATATACACTATAATTCAATTATTACAATTAAAGTTTACAATATTTCTCCGTAATATATTTCCTAGTTATTACATTATTCAGAAATGAAAAATTCTAAAGTAAAAGCTTAGACCTTTAAAATATGTATTTATTCTTCAAATGTTTTTCCTCACTCCCCAGAATCTAGCAGTTGCTAGCTTTAGAGAAGTTGTATGTCGCTTCTTAGCCAGCAACTATACGACGTCTATAAGGATGTGGGTAACCACAACTCAATAAATTAGGATGACGGATTTAAAACTATACCATAAATACAACAAGGTTATCAATCAACTTATTAGATACAATGCATGTTCAAGCAAATGCCATCGTACGACGTTGTCCGGCTCATCGTGAGATTAGAGAAATTACGCCTGCTCTAATCTGGGTTAAGGAGTTGCCATTAATGCAACAGTTTACAACCAAACCTAGGCTTGTGCAATAGAGACGTCGCTCCTCCCGCGACTACCTTCGAACCATTGACTTCACCTTCGCCGCAACCTCCTCACCTGTCACTTAGTTCGACTAAGGATGAAGAAAGGACCCTTTGTAATCCTACGCTATCCCTTTCGAAGGAGTCGATATTTAGTCGGAGAATCCTAGGTTTCCCCTAATGGGTTGCCATACAAGTTCGATTATGATTATAAGTCGTATATTCGATTAAGTCCAGTTTAGGGTGATCAATCGTTTCATACAAATCACACAATACAAGCCAGAACAACAAACAGAATCGTAGCATCACTCATAATCAAGCACATGCACACATCCAACTATCTAACAAGCACAACCAAGCATAATCTTAAGCCTCCAAAATGCAGCAACGTATTAATCCCAACTTATCTCAACTCCTCGCTCACTCACTCGAGGTCCAACTTGCTCAGGCTATCGTCGATCATCCCTATAACACAAACATAGATTCAGTTTTTCATATAACTATTATAGGTTCGTTTTATCCTATAATGCTTATTGTTATGTTTTGTTTAAGGTTTAACATACCTAATTATCTAGGTGTTAAGTCTTTTACAACTATTTTAGGTTTGGGGTTAGGTTCGGGTTCGATTTCCGCATCGATTTCCGCATCGATTTCTAAATTAGGTTCTAATTCAATTTCTAAGTATTATTTTATACTCGAATCCTAGAAATTCGTTTCAACTCATAATGTGAAATTAATTATATTACTTCCCGATCTCCTAAATACCATTATTACCCTAGTCAATATTTTATTTCACTCAGTACACTTAAATCCTTATTAGTATACCGAATTTACTTCTGATGCGAGAAATTTTTACATTTTTCATATAATTATATAAATTCAAGTCTTCTGTTAGTTTTATTATATATCCCTATTATTTATATAATATCAATTTTTATCCTAATATTTTTTATTTATTATATTTTCAATAATTACATATTGTGTATTATCACTTATTATGTATATAATACACTTCTAATATTTCTATCACTCTAATTATCATCTCCCACATCAATTATCATTTCAAAGTGTTTAAATTTATCCTAAATCAGATTTTACACCTAATTACCCTAATTTACAAAATTAACTTAAAATTTACTATTTTTCCCTATTACTCATTTACTACATAATTAACCTAATAATTACATCTAACACCCTAAATGCTATAAGTATCATACTTCATCAGATTTTAACATCCTAAAATATATAATTATTCACTAAATCAGTAATTAACCATTTAATTACTTAATTAACCCTAAATTACCCATTTTATGCCTCATTTTAAGGCCTAAAAATTATCTAAAATTTTTTAATATTAATTTTTAAAAACGGGCTTCATAGCATTGTTCTATATTATCTAAGTAATCTATACAAAAATTTTAGGTTCAAAACTACACTCCTAAGGTCATTTATTTCCAAACCGAAACATGCTCGATTTTGCATGATTTCTTAAGAAACATATATCACAAGACATATTTTTATCAAAATAATATTTTTCCTAAAAACTACATACAAAAATATTATAGAATAACAAACTTCATAATTTTCTAAGAATATTTACTATTTCTACAAAATTATACAAAATCGAGCTGAAAATCGGACTCACCGGTCTAGGTGGCTCTGGCCACCACCGGCCGTCGTGGCCTTGCGGTCGGTCTAGGCACTGCCACCACCGTGTGGTGGTGATGGCCATCCACTTCCAACTGCTTGTCTAGTCTGGGTTCTCCTTTAAGGCCCTAATTGTACAGTTTTTCCTATCTTTTTTTCTAATCCTAATTTTTCTCTCAATTTTGCCTATCTCTATTTTTCTCACTCTCCAAACTGCCCAAATGAGCTTTTGAAAAATTTGGAGTATTTATAGAGCTTTAAGAAGATTATTGTGTATTAATTAGACAAGACAATTGCCTTATCTCTTCTTTTTTCCACTTTCTATTTGTTGCATTTTAATTGGTTAATTTCTTTCTTTAATTTTCAGATTGCTACGCCTAAGTTCTAGACTCTTCCTCATTTTTCTATATTCTTTCTTAATTAATTATGAATTTTCTTTAATTATTTAGTATTATTTTAGCACATTTCGCGTATTTTAAGTAATTATGCGTATTTCTACCTATATGTAAATTCATACATAATAAAAATAAATATTCCTAAATATTATTTAGGTCATTTTATAATTTTTAGTATACATATAATTTATCTCTAGTGATTCATTAATTATCGGAATGCATTTTACGCATTTTACGCATTTTCGATAAATAATGAGTTATATACTTAAAATTTGAAATTTTTATATTCTTTTATTTTATTGCTTATTTTCTTAAATTCAAACTTACGGGATTATTTTTACTAATATTTCTGGCTTTACTTATAATTTAGACTTGATCGGATCTTTCAGCCAATCGAAACCTTGAGTGGCTGGTTGTAAGGCTTACATGATTATAAATGTTGCTATTTATAGCAAGTCCTAAACCCTAGTAGCAAAACTGTAAATAATGTACAAGGCCTTAAACCCTAAAGAATTGGGTTCATAAATAAGAATAAAGAAAAACATGTACAACAATACAAAACTATGCGTTTAATAGAATAAGACGGTATGTAGTCACTTGGCCTGTCTTGGAAGAAGTAGAATCCGAGCTGGGCAGGGTTGGTAGTTAGATGTTCGAGTCTGAGGATGAGCTTTTGAAGTCTCATAGTACTTGGCCAAGACACTAGAAAGATCGGCTCATAATTGCCGAGTGATAAAATTAGTTGGCATTAGTCTCTCGATGCCATACCGAGTGGATCTTTGGCCTCGAGTCCTCGGTCATATGGTTTCTCGGCTTCTCGGTAGACGACAAACTTGGTGCCAAATGTCTCCTTTTCTTCCTCTTAGTCTTCTGTTATTAGATTGGCTTTAGCAAAACTTAATCGATCTCGGCTTAGGATTGGTTAGCCTCAACTTAGATATGGTATGGGCTTATTCCCATCACCGTGTATTCGTACAATCTCCTATAAGAAAAGAGAAGTAATAGCCAAAGCATCGTTAGTTTTGGAGTAGGGCACAAAGTATATCATTTTGCTAAACTGATCCACGACAACCATTATAGAATCTTTACCTCGAGTAGTTTATGGTAGTCCGAGAACAAAGTCCATACTCAATTTAGTCCACGGCTTTGTCGGGATAAGCAAAGGCATTGCTTTCCTTTGCTTGGCATAGCACTTAGCCTTTTTGCACACGACATAACTTTCGATAACTCGATGTACATCTCTCCTTATTCTTAGCAAAAAGAATCAACCATTCAACAGTTCACAGGTCCTTCTTTCTCCAAAATGTTCAGAGAGTCCTCCACTATGGGCTTCCCTAATCAATAGTTCCCGTAGTGAACAGGTCGGTACACATAATTTTCTACCTCATAACAAGTAACCATCCTCTATATGATACTCATCTACCGTCCTTCCATCAACATGTCGCATGACTATAGGTCCAAAGTGTGGATCCTTAGAATATTGCTCTTTGATACTTGGAAACCTAAATAACCTGGTTTACAGTTCAGTTAAAAGCATATGTTGCCTTGAAAGAGCATCTGTAACTTCATTGCTCTTTTCTTACTTATATTTAATCACAAAATTGAATCCTTCAAGGAATTCAACTCATCTTGCCTGCCGCTTCAATAACTTCATCTAACTTTGGAGGTACCTCAGCGATTCATGGTCAGTATATATGACAAACTCTCTTAGCAATAAATAATGCTGCCATACTTATAGTGCTCAGATAAGTGCCAAGAGCTCCTTGTCATATGTGGAGTAATTTAACTATAGCCCTCTTAGCTTCTCACTGTGGAAGGCAATTAGTTAGCCTTTCTACATTAGGACAGTGCCTAGTCCAATGCCTGACGCATCACCTTCCAATTCAAATATTTTCTCAAAGTCAGGTAGAACCAATACTAGGGCGGAGGTTAACCTTTCTTTTATCTTGACAAAGCTCTTCTCCTCCCTTTCTCCCCATCAAAAGTCAATGTTTTTCTTTGTTAGCTCAATAAGTGGTATGGTAAGGGTGCTAAAATTTTTTATGAACGGTTTATAAAACGAAGCCAATCTATGGAAACTTCTTACATTAGCACAAGTAGTAGGAGTCAGCTACTCTACAATTACTCGGATCTTCTCATCATCTACTTATAAGCCTCCTCTACTAACTACATAGCTCAAGAATACCAATTCTTCCTGGCAAAAACAACACTTCTTGAGAATTTCGAATAATCTCTCAATACGGAGGATATTTAAAATGGTTTGGAGGTATTCACAGTGACTTAGCATATCGACACTGTAAACTAAGATGTCGTTAAAGTACACCACGACACACTTCCCAACTAGATGTCTCAGCACATGATTCATTAGTCTCATGAAAGTGCTTGGGGGATTCAACAAGCTGAAGGGCATGGCCATCCATTCATATAGTCCATGTTGAGTCTTGAACATTGTTTTCCATTCGTCTCCCAGCCTCATGCGAATCTAATGGTAGTCAGACTTAAGATCAATCTTGCTAAAAATCTTAGCTCTACTCAATTTATCCAACATATGTTCGAACCTCGGGATAAGATACCTGTACTTGATAGTAATCTTGTTTACGGTGTAGCTGTCTACACACATTCACCAAGTCTCATCTTTCTTTGGCACTAAAAGGGCTAGTATAGTATAAGAGCTGAGGCTTTCCCTTACATGTCCTCTCTCTAGTAACTCATTGACCTATTGTTGGAGCTTAGTAGCCTGTTCAGGATTCATCTGATAAGTTAGCTCATTTGATAGTGTAGCGTCGAGTACTAAGTCAATATAGTGCTCTATGCCTCAAGTTAGGGGCAACCTCTTAAGTAACTGTTCTAAGAATAGATTGGCATACTCGTCCAACAACTCTTTGATTTCTCAAGATAGTTCACCCTACTCCTTCATTTCTAATAGGCGCTTGACCAACATGAAGGTCAACTCGTCAACATTGATGACCTTTTGGAGTTCGGCTATACTCATCACCAGAGCCTTCTTCGATCCATGAGCAAGTTTTGTCTGCAACTTATTTACTTCTCTTGATGGTACCAGGTTTAGTGTGATCTTCGGGTCATCCTTCTCAAACATGTACATATTCTTGTAGTCGTTATGGATAACTCTTCTATCAAACAACCATGACCAACCTAGTAACACATGGGAAGCATGTCGCAAAGAATCTAGTATGAGTAATTCCCTATAGTAATCGATAATAGTATTTACCGAGTAACATGTAATGCTCCTTTCTCGCTCAACCAGTGCAACTTGTACAGCCTCGGATGTACAATAGTCGACAACTTCAATGTTGAAATAAGATCGCCTGACATGGTGCAGCTTTTACTATCCACGATGAGGGCACACACTTGATCATTCACCTTATAGGTAGTATGAAACAAATTCTCTCTCTACTCCTCTCGTGAGGGTTCTATATTCATAGTACATCAAACAATCATGAGTAACTAGTTTAAGTCCTCAACAAACATGTTCTCCTCAATTAGTTCTTTGTCGGTATAGACCTCCTCTTCTTTAGGTTTCTCATCAATGTTGTCTACCTCTAACTTTGAGATATCTTCCTTGATGACCATTGTTTGTCAGTTCTGGTACCGAGTAGCCATATGTCCAAACCCTTAGCACTTGAAGCACTTGATCTGACTTGTCCCTTCTCATAAGTTTAGGTTGGCACTTCAGTGTCAAGTAGGCCCTTCAATTCAGCTTGGACATCTATCTTTCGGCTCCACTCTGTACTCGACTAAGCTCGGTGACTTGCATGTCTAGGTTAGCTAGTCAGCATCCTAGTCAGTACTCGGCTCCTTCTTTACCTCTCTACTCGCTAGGATATTCTAATGGCCTCATCTATTATGGTAAATCATTGAAGTTCTACAATGTCTTGAATGGCACCTCTCAACCCAGTAATGAATCTTGAAACTATTTAGGCAAGTGGTTCCTCCACTTCATAACGAATCATAAGCATTTGAAATTCTTGAACATACTCGTCGACAATCCAGCCTCCTTATCTCAGCTCCTGAAGCTGAGTGAAAGTATCTTAAAGATAAGTTTCTAGCACGAACCTGTTTCTGAGTATCCTCTTTATCTCGAGCTAAGTGTTAATCTCTTAATAGCCTTCTTGTCTTCTCATGGCCTAGAAATTCTTCCACCATATGGCGGCATATCCGAAGAACTTAACAGTAGTAGTTCTTACCTTCTTTTAATCCACGTATTGATAATAATAAAAAACACGCTTAACCTTCTCTTCCCACTCTAAACACTCATCAGCATTGCTAAATCCATTGAAGCTTGAAATCTGAAGCCTCATATGGTCAGATGCTCTAGGGACTCGTACACGCTCTTCTTCGAAATACTCTTCTCCTTCCTCGTCTCCTATGTCGGTCAAATCAATCCTTCTCCTCACTCGTTTGCCTACTCCTCCACCTTGAACTGGTCGAGCTAGGTTTTGACCTCTAACAGGTTGAGTAGCTTATGAGGTGTTTTGTGCGGCCTCAGTCAGTCAATAGGACAACGCATGAATAGCTCGGGTCAAATCTACCAAAAGGTTAGCCACTTCATCAAGTTTCTCGTAAGTGCTTCTAGGTGTTCCTTGAGACTATTGTCCATGGCGGACAACTCCACTATTGTTATCTCCCATACGAACATTCATACTCGAGTTTGTCATTTTCTCTACAGATTCAAAGTTCAAACAAACACTTTAAGAAATTAACAGAATTAACAGCTAGCAAACATCGCAGCTAAAATGAACATAGTAACTTGCTCTATTTCACACACGCAGAATAGAGTATATCAAAACTTCTAAAAGAACCAACGATAGCTCACATGAAACCTTCGCTCTGATACCAAGATGATGCAAATTGTGATCAAGAACAGACAAGGCCGATTGTCGAATGGGTCCAAACCTGTAAAAAGCTTGAAAGGAATAATGTGAATGGCGCAAAAAGGGACGAATGTAAATGAAAAGTAAGCAAAACCCATGAACAGCTTCAGAGGATATGACACACCAATGAAACTTTCGAAGTCTCACGATACAATCCAATATGATGCACGAATCAATCGATGAGGTTAGGTGAATATACAAAGAAAGCAATCATTGGTGCAATAGATTTTATACATGATACTATATACGTGGTAATATTTTATTAGTGATGCCATTTGAAGATGTAGACAAAAAGTATGGACAGCTTATTTGTCCGAGCAAGGGTGGCTTGGTCAGTCCAGATTCTTTCTCTTGACATTTCGGCAAGGGTATGGTTGAGTAAGTGATTGGCCAAGCATATGTGAGAATAAAGATAGGCTATTGTCTTGATCTTCCGCTTCTCGACACACAACATGTAAGAAATAGGCAGTCACTCGGTTCGGTAGGCAGAATGGATTGGTAAGGAGATACTTAACCTCCATATGAGTCTATTGGAGCAGGAGGATTCGTCTTGCCATTCCCTCTAGTCCTCAGGCTTAACTAGGGGTCAATGGTCCAATAGCCTGATTCCCATTACTTAACAATGTTAAAGATTATTGCCTTATCATTCATAAGTAGCCTATTGGACAACATCAATAATCTCTTCCAATTGCTTCACAAGTTCTTGTTATGATAATTGGAGGTGAAGAAATTGGTCAAATAAACACTTGTGACATCATCATTCAATTGCATAGTAGGTAGCCTATGAATGTCAATGATACCGCTTGTTATCATAACCCTCTACAGTATCCATTATTGTTGTCATATGGAATGTATGGATGGAATATCAATACAACATCAGCAAATAGCAACAATGTCACATGTTGTCGTTTCTATGCATATAATGTGCATGTAATAATTTACCTAAATTTAAAGTACTATTGTTCATCTAAATAAGGAATGACATCCCATGTTTTTTAATACCTCCATTTTTAGATATGTGATCATGAACAATCACTTCTTCTTAGAGGTGATGAAATCTTTAAACAATATTTGGTTGATAGCTCTATTAAAATGGAAACTCAAAGGTTGAGATGGTTATGTCATAACCAAGGTAGAATTTAATCAGAATTTTCTTAAGGATTACAAAACTCTATTGCTACCATAGAAAATGATGTAAGTTTTTCTTTTAAGTGACAAAAGCATATGTTCTTATTCCCTCGAATTACGCTATGTGAATCTAATATTAGTAAATATGTATATCATAAGGACTGTTAGTTGAATAATTGTGTTGCCATCATCTTTTGTTGGTAGTCCCTACAATATATATTAATGACACCAAGATGTCATGACTTTGGTATAAAAATTTGAATGATTGGATTTATTCATCTCTATTACTTACAATCCATCTTTGCCCAAAATTCAACATGAATTACTTTCAGGTAAATAGCACAAGATTGTCCAAATTTACTTTCATGTGTTTTCCATTCACGGTTTGAGCAATTCGAGAAAAATATTATTGAAAAGGTCGGTTTAGGTAACATTATCAGTTATTCTTATTTTATTGAATTTAAAAAACAAGGCTTGCTACATGCTTACATACTTATCATTTTAGACTTCGATGATAAATTTAACTCATCCAATGATTATGATATGGTTGTTAAAGCAAAAATCCCAAATGAATAAGAAGAACCTCAATTATTTCATGTTGTTTTTAAACATATGACTTATTGTCGATGTGGAGGATATGATACTTCTATGCTACATATGGAGTAAGGACATTGTAAGCATCGTTTTCCTAAATCATTTGCACATGCTACTTTCTAAAGGGATAACTTTTATCTAATATATAGATGTAGGAAATATTGGCAGTGCCCTATTATCTAGTTGTCCTAATGTTACCATCAACAATAGTTAGGTCATCCCTTACAATCATTGGTTACTTTTAAAGTATGATAGCTACATTAATGTGGAGGTTTGTACAAGTGTTAAGAGTGTCAAGTACTTATATAAATTCATTTATAAGGGTCTTGATAAAGTTTCCATGGAGGTTCATATTGGATCTAACAACAATTTGTTGATGCATGTTAGGTATCTGCTCCCAAGGCTATATGGTGGTTGATGAGATTTCCAATTGTAGAAAAATATGTTAGTTATGTCTTTATTATTATTGCTAGCCGTTATATTATTAATAGTTTATTTATTTTCTATTGTGGTGGTTGTTTTTATAAGGTTGGTTGATTGTGAGTTTTTTTACCTACCTCTACCTACCATAGTTTTGTTAATTATTTATAGGTGCTCTTTTGTACTACTGTCTTAGGATGAATAAAAATCTACACTTTACATTTCCAATATATCCTATAAATTTCTTTACGGCATTAGAGTTATTTATATAAAAATATTGAAATTAGGATGGAAGATGAAACATTTGGACCTAATTCTAAATTCTGGTCCGGCACACTTCATGATGGTGACTAAACCTTGCCTCATTTGAGCACAAATCAACTTAGAACAGGTGTTTCCATGGAAAATCATTCTCTTTAGATCACTCAACATAAATTAAATGGAGAGAATTTTCGTGAATGGTATTAATTAGTGAAGCTTGTAATTTGTAGAAGAGGCAAATTAAGGTTTCTGATAGGGGCATGCAAAGCACCAGCGATAAAATCTCAATAGTATAGTACATAGGAGGTCGAGAATGCTATGGCGATGGTATGGCTAGTCAACTCAATGGAACCTAAAATTGGCCAATTTTATTTATTTTGCAATATGGCTAAGGAGATTTAGGACATGATCCAGGAGATGTATTCTGACATAAAGAATGCCTCACAATGCTTTGAGCTTCAATTAAAGATAAGGGTTACCACTTAAGGTAATTTATCTTTAATAGATTACTAAAATACATTAATGGAATTATGGTAGGAGATTGACTCGTTCTATGATGTTGAGTAGGCTTGTATCAAAGATAGTGTTAAATATGCTAAGATGTAGGAAAAAGGATAGATCGTTCAATTTTTTACAAGGATTAAACTCAAATTTAGATGAAGTGAGAGGATGTTTGCTAAGGTAAAAGCCATTTCCTACTTTAAAGGAGGCTTTCACAAAAGTGAGACCAGAGGAGACTAGGAGATAAGTGATGAGAACCACTTTGATGTCAAATCAATGTCATCTTCCAAATTTAGCTTTAACAATA
Organism: Lumnitzera littorea; assembly: GCA_024138015.1. Lineage (NCBI taxonomy): Eukaryota > Viridiplantae > Streptophyta > Magnoliopsida > Myrtales > Combretaceae > Lumnitzera > Lumnitzera littorea. The sequence goes on along the minus strand of JAMXBB010000004.1, from coordinate 57,180,305 downwards.
AAGAAAGAGGCACCATATGTTAAGCCATGGTGTGACTTTTGCAAAAGATTTTATCACACAAGAGAGACTTGCTGGAAGCTTAATGGAAAGCTTAGAAGCTGTGAAAGCATAAAGGAGGTCAGAAATGGCACAAATGGTGGAGGCAGCAAACAACTTTGAAACTGAGATGGGTATGAATCTTACTTCTAGTCAAATGGCTTTACTTAAGAAACTTCTTGAAAATATGTAAGTTGGTAATGAAATAGTGACTATTGATGGTGAAACACCTATGATAGCAATCGCTCAAAAAGGTACATATTTGTCCTCCTCTAGAAATTATATGAGTTACAAACAGATTATTGATACTGGGGCTACAGATCACATGTGTAATTCCTTGCATTATTTTAAGAATTTTATTCCTAGTGTTTGTAAAGTTCGAGTATCTATTGGAGATTGTATGTTCTCTAAAGGAAAGGGGATAGTTCAACTTGGAAGTTTAATGTTACATGACTTACTATTCATTCTTGATTTGCGTTACAATTTATTGTCAGTAAGTAAGCTAACAGGGGATATGAATTGCTCAGTAAGTTTTTCCCCTTCTCATAGTGTTTTTTAGGACCAATCTTAGAGGAAGGTGATTGGCAATGTTGATGAAGTCAACGGGCTTTACTGTTTGGGAAATCCAACCAATTCTATTTCTTTAGTATTTGCTTGAAATGATAGTGAGATCATGTTATGGCATCAACATCTAGGTCACCTTAATTTTCACTATATGTTACGTCTGTATCCATAACTTTTCTTAAATAAAGATGTTTCTAGCTTCAAGTGTGAACATTGTGTTATTTCCAAGTTTACTAGAACATCTTATCGTGCTTAGTCTGACAAGTCTTCTAAACCTTTCTACTTAATTCACAGTGACATTTGGGGACCTTCTAGAGTCACTACTTTATTTGGATATAGATGGTTCATTACTTTCACAAAAAATCATACTAGGATTTGTTAGGTATACTTGCTAAAAGAGAAATCAAAAGCATATAGTGTATTCCAAAAATTCCATAAACTTCTCTCAAGTGTGTTTAATTGCCAAATACAAATTGTTTGAATAGACAATGGTAAAGAATATTTTTCTAGGGAATTTGAGAATTACTTAAATGAATAAGGAATTCTTCACCAAAGTTCATTTGCTTACTCACCATAACAAAATGGGATAGCTAAAAGAAAAAAAACAGACATTTATTGGAAACTACTTGCTCTCTAATGATAACAAGTTCTATTCCTCACCACTTTTGGGGAGAAGCTATTTTAACTTTGCTTTTTCATTAACAGACTCCCCCCTAAGGTCTTAAAATACTATACCCCCTTGAGTGTATTTCTCAAATATTTCCCCAATACACATATCTTTAATCCTTTACCACTAAAGGTATTTGGATGTATAATGTATGCTTTTAATCATTCTCTAAATAGATACGAACTAGATGGAAAGGCTCTAAAGTGTAATTTCATTGTGTATGCACCCTTCAAAAAGGGATACAAATGTTATCATTCACCTTCTAAGCGAGTCATAATCACTTTGGATGTGGTATTCTTTGAACACAATTTATATTATGACTCAGATAGTTCACAACAAATTGAAAATGGTTCTTGACGTATATGTTTACCTTTCGTTCCAAATGTGTTGAGTATTGTTTTTCATGAAATTAAATCAGTAGACTATCTTGATACTAGATGATAGGGATCAAGGATCGATTATGTACTCTCGAGCCCGAAGGCTTTCTCAGATAGTATGCCGAGCTGTCAGAAGTAAGTTAAGCACTAAAGAGTAGTGTTTATCCCAGTCTAATTTACTGAGCTACTTCACTCTCTACACCATCTAGGAAGCTGTTGAGATGATCAACCAACATGTAAAGCCGACTCCTCTACAATACCTCAGTCCAAGTACTAAATCAAGAAAATAACCATCTCTACAATGTCGAGGTTAAGCTAACAATTGTTAAGAGTCAACCACCGAAGGCCGACCCTAATATGAGCCATCCTTGAGCCAACCCTTGTCCAGCCCCAGTAATTAAAGCTGTCGAACTGCTGATGCCTACCAAACCTAATCAAGGCCTACCCTTGTTCGAATCGTAATGTTATTGGGACCACAGATTGGGTAAAATGTGCGCATGCTATCCTTTCTAACATCGATACTGTCCTTTCTAACAAAGGATATTCATTCGCATGAATACTTGCTTTCCCTGTAAATTATTCTCCTTTTTTGTTTAGCAAGTAAGGATCTAATTATGTAATTTTCTGTAATTCAGGACTTACCCTAATTGGGTACTATAAATACTTGCATAATGTAATAGCCGTAAAAATGATTATCATATAAAGAATACACTAAACTTTTACTCCCTCTTAAGCTAAGTGTCCTTACTCTTAGGCTACTCTTATCTATCTCATTTGAGTGTAAACTAATGGCAAGTGACCTCTAGCCATACTTGTGTGTCATATCAAGTGTAACCTGAGCTCATGTGGGGTGTTGGTGGGTCGTATCCATCATCGGTACACGGGAACCCCTACTCAACCTTTAACTATCATTTACTCTTTAAACCATCTTACAGCTAAAACCCACTCTTTTGGTTACATATGATATTGGGTCCGTATGTTCATCCATAAAGTCCTTACTCTTAGGCTACTATGTTCTTTGAGTGGTTTGTTACCGCTCTCGTATGATCATGGTTTTACTATTAACCTTAGAGTTTAGTAGTTAAGAAGTGTTTTGTGCTCTATTTTCCCCTGTTTTCTAATATGTAAAACAAAGTGTGGTTAACTGTTTGTTTGTTGTGTAATTGTCGTGGTGATTGGAGTATCAGTTATCGATCTTCAAGCAGTATTATTAGATGTCAATTTTTGTAAAGTAACCATCAATGCTAGACTCAAATGTTCAAGGAACTTTGGGAAACCAAGGAAGTGGTACTCGACAAGGCCAAGGGCAGGAAGGAAGCTTCACACCTCAGTCAATGGATGACTGCTTGGATAGACTTACTGACTTGGTAGCTAGTTTGGTGACTGTTATTCAAGAAGATAAGTAGCGAGCTAGAAATAGCCCTACTAGAGAACTTGAGCAACAAAGGTGAGGCAATGGTTAGTTTGGCAGAGTTAATGCCCTAACTTGACTATCCCAAGCTGAAGGAGTTAGTAGGGATGTTAGATGAAGGCTAGCACTTGAAGAGATTGAGGAAAATGTAGAAGAAGATGATGACACAAAGGTATACTAAAAAGTTGAAGAAAGCAATGTATGGGCCTTTAGAGTTGAAGGATTGAGGATGCGTATTCCAAGTTTCTCTAGAAGTGGTGATGCTGAGGACTACCTAGATTGGGTAGATAAGATTGAAAAGCAGTTTGAATGCTACAAAGTACCCAATAATACAAAGGTTAGACTTGTTATGTTAGAGTTCATTAGTTATGCTACCCTATGGTGGAAAAACTTACAACCCACCCAAAGAAGGGAAGGAGAACAAGAGATTAAGAGTTGGGATGAAAGGAAGAAGGTTATGTAGAGAAGGTTTGTGCTAAGCTATTATCTGTAAGATGCCTTCAAAAGATTGCAAGAGCTAAGACAACGAGGAATGAGTGTAGACACTTATGTTAAGGAATTCCAAATGTCAATAATCTAATGTGAAGTCATAGAGCTAGAGGATCGAACTTTGTCTTGATTCATTGATGGATTGAAGTATGAGATTAGGGATGTCCTGGAAACCCTGGATGTTAAAACACTCGATGATGCAATCTGAGTTGCCCAGAGGATAAAGAGGTGCCAAACAAGAAGATTTTGACCACTAGTTAGCTGACCAGGTAGTAACCGAACTATTTCGAGCAGACTTGTGCAAACGAAACCAAGTAAGGTTATTGAGACCTAACTTGCTTAGACTACCTGAGTTGAAGAGAAGGAACCTTTGAGGAAGTTTAAGAAGGGCTATAACTTAAGCAAGAAGACAAGTGAGATCAAGTGTTTCAAATGCCAAGGATTTGGACATATGGCTGCTTAGTGTTCGAATAGGTGAACAATGGTGATCCAAGGTGAGGTATCGACTATTGAGGTCAACAATACTGATGAAGAAGTAGAGGAACTGAAAGAGGACAAAGAGACGAAACTATCCGAAGAAGAAGTTATCTATAGTGAGGAAGGCAACTTTTTGCTGACTACTTTAGTGTTGAAGAAGACGATAAGTGTCGACCTTATACCTGAAGATGAACAAAGTGAAAATCTCTTTCATATTGGATGCAAGGTAAATGATTTATCGTGCACCACAATAGTTAATGGTGGGAGTTGTACCAATGCAACCTCCGCATTTATGGTCTAACAGTTGAAATTGCCAACCATGCCCTATTCAAGACCTTACAAGCTTCATTGGCTTATTGATAAGGGAAACCTATAGGTGAACAAACAGGTGTTCAGGCCAGTTTACATTAGTAAATATCAAGATGAAGTGCTTTGTGATGTAATACCTATGAATGCGTACACATTCTACATGGACGACCGTGGATGTTTGATCGAGCAGTTATGTATGATGGAAGGAGGAATACATGTTGTATAGAGCATGAAGGCAAGAGGATGAAATTGAGTCCTATGACTGCTGAGTAGGTAAAGGTTATGTAGTCCTAACTTAGCTAACACTGAAGAAAGAGGCTTTGGTGATGACTCGAGCTGAACTGAAAAGAGAAATAAAGCTCAAAGGACCGACCTATTTGCTTGTTTGAAGAATTCTAAAGATGAGGTCTGAAGAGAGGGAGCAGCCTATCGAGGTGAAAATATTGCTAGAGGAATTTGCCAACCTGTTTCCAAAAGAGCTGCCGAAAGGTTTGCCCCTAATCCGAGGTGTAGAGTAAGTGATTAACCTACAACCAAGAGTTACATTGCCAAACAAGCTTACCTATAAGCTGAACCTTGAATAAGTCCCCGAGCTGCATAAGCAAGTAGATAAGCTAATGAAGAAGAGGTATGTGCGCAAGTCCTTTAGCCCTTGTACCGTTCCAGCCTTATTAGTGCCAAAGAAGGATGGTTCTTAAAGGATGTGTATGAATAGTAGAGTGATCAATCGAATTACCATTAAGTACATGTATCCCATACCTAGGCTTAATGACATGCTAGATGAATTAAGGGGAGCAAGAGTTTTCTCCAAGATCGACCTTAAATCTGGATACCATTAGATTCAAATGCACAAGGGTAACGAATGGAAGATCACATTCAAGACATGACATGGTTTATATGAATGACTTGTAATGCCATTTGGACTGTCCAATGCGCCAAGTACATTTATGTGCTTGATGAATCATGTGCTTTGAGAATTATTAGGAAGGTTTGTCAAAGTTTATTTTGATGACATTTTAGTGTATAGCCTCGACCTAGAGATTCTCCAGGAGCATCTCTAAAGAGTCTTTGCAAAACTCTGAGTTGAATAACTCTACGCCAATCTCAAGAAGTGCAACTTTTGCCAATTCGAGGCAATCTTCTTAGGGTTTGTTATGAGTGGAGGTAGCATCCGAGTTAATGATGAGAAAGTAAGAGCAATCATAGAATGGCTTAAGTCGACCTATTTTGCGGATGTGAGAAGTTTTAATGGCTTAGCACCGTTCTATTGTAGGTATATAAAGAATTTCAGTACCATTACGGCCCCACTCACCGAACTCTTAAAGAAGAATGTTGAATTCAAATAAGGAGAGAAGGAGTAGAGGAGCTTTGTGGAAGTAAAGGATAAGCTAACTACAACCCCTGTCTTAACTCTATCAAACTTTGACAAAGTGTTTAAAGTAGAGTATGATGCATCTGGACTAAGCATAAGTGTTATGTTGATGTAAGAAGGCCGACTTATTGCTTATTTTAGTGAGAAACTTGGAGGAGCTACAATCAACTACTATGTCTATGACAAGGAGTTCTACTCCTTAATCCAAGTCTTAATGGTATGACAACACTATCTACTACCTAAGGAATTTGTGATCTATACCGATTATGAATCCTTAAGGTATTTAAAGAGCTAACCTAAGTTGTCTTGAAGGCAAGCCAAATGGGTTAAGTTCATGAAGGGTTTGTCTTATGTCATAAAATACCAGAATGGAAGGAACAATGTAGTAGATAGTGTTGCCATACCGTTAGGGCTTGGATTAAGGAGTAGAACTCCTTGTCATAGATATAATAGTTAATTGTAGCTCCTCAAAGTTTCTTACTAAAGTAAGCAATAGGTCAGCCTTCTTGCATCAGCACAACACTTATGCTTAGTCTGAATGCACATACTTTACTTTAAACACTTTGTTAAAGCTCGGTAGAGCTAACATAGGGGTTGTAGTTAGCTTATCCTTTACTTCCACAAAGCTCCTCTACTCCTTCTCTCCTTATCTGAATTCAACATTCTTCTTTAAGAGTTCGGTGAGTGGGGCCGTAATGGTACTGAAATTCTTTATAAACTTGCAATAGAACGATGCTAAGCCATTAAAACTTCTCACATCCACAAAATAGGTCTACTCAAGCCATTCTATGATTGCTCTTACTTTTTCATCATTAACTCGGATGCTACCTCCACTCATAACAAACCCTAAGAAGATTGCCTCGAATTAGCAAAAGTTGCACTTCTTCAGATTGGCGTAGAGTTGTTCAACTTAAAGTTTTGCAAAGACTCTTTAGAGATGCTCCTGGAGAATCTTTAGGTCGAGGCTGTGCACTAAAATGTCACCAAAATAAACTACGACAAACCTTCCTAATAATTCTCAAAGCACATGATTCATCAAGCGCATAAATGTACTTAGCACATTGGACAATCCAAATAAATGGGTCGAGTTCATGAAGGGTTTTTCTTATGTTATAAAATACAAGAATGGAAGGAACAATGTAACAACCGATACCCTATCAAGACGACATACCTTCTTGACCGAACTATAGATAAGACTACTTGGTTTTTCAATAATAAAGAATATTTATGCTAAGGATCCACATTTTGGTCCTATCTATGCCTGATGTGAGGAAAGACGAATACTAGATGACTATTACAGGGAAGACGGATACTTATTTAAGAAGAGAAGGCTATCTATCTTGATCTATTCCATGAGAGAATTACTTATGCGCGAAGTGCTTGGAGGAGGATTGACTGGACACTTTGGCCAGCGCTAAACTTATGAAGTACTATTTACAAGATTCTTTTGGCCAAGAATGATGAGAGACGTGCAGTCCATGTTAGAGAAGTGTGTGACTTGTTGAAAGGCAAAGAGCCAAGCTGAGCAAGGACATTATTTACACTTACTTGTCCCAACCAAACTATGGTCTGAGCTAAGTATGGACTTCATGTTAGGATTGTTGAGGACATCCCGAGGGAAAGACTTCATCATGGTAGTTATGGATTGATTTAGCAAGATGACACTTTTCGTGCCCTGTTCCAAAACTAACGATGCTTCAACTATCTCTTTTCTCTTATTGTAGGAAGTAATGAAACTTTACAAAGTTCCCAAAACCATTGTTTCAGATCGAGACCTAAAGTTCATGAGCCACTTCTAAAGGATGTTATGGAGGTGAATCGGAATTAAGCTATTGTACAACACGTCCTACCATCCATAAACTGATGTATAGACCAAGGTTGTTAACAGAACCATGGGAACTTTGCTGTGGGTTACTATCGGACAAAATACGGCCGATTAGGATCTGTGTCTGCCAATCATTAAGTTTTCCTACAATAGAACCGCTCATAGTGTAACAAACATGTCTCCATTTGTAGGCGCCTATGGGTTTAACCCTGAGCTCCTGATAGGCCAAGCACCCCAAGTGAAGCTTGATGATGACTGGCCAATCGTTGAAAGAGTTAAGGCCATTAAAGCCATATACTAAAAGGTTATAGAGCAATTGAATCGAGCTAATACTAAGCTTGAGAAGTAAAACCAAGGACGAAGGAAGAGAGAATTTCAACCAGGTGATTTGGTCTGGATACATCTTAATAAGGAACGATTTCCAAACTTAAAAAGAAGAGCAAGTTGTCTCCCAGAGCCAATGAACCTTTTAAAGTGTTTGAAAAGATCAATCCTAATGCCTATAGGATTGAATTACTTGAAGGATATGGAGTCTTAGACTCCTTCAACATTGTTAATCTCCAACCTTACACTCTCAAGGATGAGCAGCTTAGAGCTGAACCAGATTTGATCCTAAATCTCAAACAATCTAAAGGGGATGATAGGGATTAAGGATCAATCACGTACTCCCAAGCCTGAGAGCCTTCTCAAATGGTGTGCTAAGTTATCCAAGGTGAGTTAAGCGTAGAGGAGTAATGTTTACCCCAATTTGATTTGCTAAGCTACTTCGCTCTCTACACCATCTAGGAAGCTACTAAGGTGATCAGTCGACATATAGAGCTAACCCCTCCGAATACCTTAGTCTAAGCACTAAATCAGGAAAACAACAATCTCTACAATGCCAAGGTCGAGTTGACAATTGTTAGGAGCCAACCATCGAAGGTCGACCTGAATGTGAGCCGTCCCTAAGCCAACCCTTGTCCAACCCTAACAATCAAAGCTGTTAAACTGCCGACACTAACCAAACCTAATCAAAGCCTACCCTTACTCGAAATGCAATGTTATTAGGACCACAAACTGAGTAAAATGCACGTGTGTTATCCTTCCTGACATCTGTACTGTCCTTTCTAACAAAGGATACTCTTTCGCATGAATACTTGCTTTCCCTGTAAATTATTCTTCTTTATTGTTTAGCAAGTAAGGAACCGATTGTGTAGTTTTCTATAATTTAAGACTTACTCTAATTGGGTACTATAAATACTTGCATAATGTAATAGCTACAAAAATTATCATCATATAGAGAATAACTAAACTTTTACTCCCTCTTAAGCTAAGTGTCCTTATTCTTGAGCTACTTTTATCTACCCCATTTGAGTATGGACTAGTGGTGAGTGACCTCCGGCCATACTTGTACGTCATATCAAGTGTAACCCAAGCTTGTGTAAGGTGTTAGTGTGTCATATCCATCATCGGTGTATGGAAACCCTTACTCAACCTTTGACTATCATTTACTCTTTGAGCCATCTTGCGGCCCGGACCTACCCTTTTGGTTACACGTGATATTGGGTTTATGTGTTCATCCATAGAATCTGTATCACTAGTGATGCTCTTGAGCCTTGTGATAAACATGACAATAATCCCTTTGATATACGGCCTACACTTCAAGTATACACTTGGAGACCCAAGTATAATCAGCATGTACCATCATCTGACTCGAAAGAGAGGTCTACACTTAATAAGGACACTAATATGGATTTGTTACCTGAAGTCGGAGATCAAGAACTTACTATCAAAAGTTAAATCTCAACCAAAACAATAAGTGATCAATAGGAACTTAATCTACCTATTACTCTATGAAAGGCATGAAGAGATTGTACAAGGTATCTTATCTCAAATCATCTATCTTATGCCAATATTTATGTTGCATTTAAAATGTGTATTGGCAAGAATTGATAGTGAGAAGATACCTAAGAATATTTATGAGGCCATGTCCCATGAAAAATGGAAGGAAGCTATTTTGGAAAATGAGAGCATTGCAAGACAATAATACATGGGAATTGTGTGACTTGTCTAGTGACAAGAGATTAGTTGGTAGTAAATGAGTTTTTAACATCAAACACAAATCATATGAGACTATTGAGAGATATAAGGCTCGCTTATTGGTTCAAGGATATACCCAAACTTACAGGTTAGATTATGAGGAAATGTTTGCACCTGTAGCTAAGTTAAATTCTATTCGAGTTATACTATCATTAGTTGTTAATCTTGATTAGCCCTTTCATCAATTGGATGTTAAAAATGCATTCCTTAATGGAAACTTAGAAGAAGAAATCTACATGAGACTTCCTCCTAACTTTGAATCAGAAGAAAATAAAGGTAAGGTATGTAAATTGAACAAATCTTTGTATGGTTTGAAGTAGTTACCTAGATAATAGTTTAAAAAGTTTAGTGATACTTTAGTTGAATTGGGATATTGTCAACGTCAAGTGGACCACACGCTCTTTGTAAAATTTAGAGTAGGTGGAAAGAAGTCTATTCTGATTGTTTATGTTGACGATATTATTGTAACTGGTGATGATGTGACGAAGATTACAAACTTAAAAAGGAGAATCGAGGAGAAGTTTAAGACCAAAGAACTAAGAGATCTCATGTATTTTTTAGGCATTTTTAGGCATGGAAGTGGTATGTACAAGAAAAGGAATTTTTATTAATCAACGAAAGTACATCTTGGATTTGCTTAAGGAGGTTGGGAAACTTAGGTGTAAACCTAAAGATACTCCTCTACCCCCCAACTGGAAGAATTGGTCCGAAGGAAATGATATGCCCATTGACAATGAAAGATATTGGAAACTTATGGGACAATTAATTTATCTGTTTTTAGCAAGACTAGATTTAACATTTGCCATTAGTATGGTGAATCAGCTTATGCATTCGCCTACAAAACACCATGAGGAAGCTGTGAATCACATTCTTGGGTATTTTAAGAGGACACCAGGAAAAGGTGTGTTTATCAAGTAGTTTGATTGCAAAGACTTGGTTGCATTCGTAGATTTAGATTAGAAGGTGATCAGATTGATTCAAAGTCTATTATGGGGTTTTGCACCAATGTATGGAGCAATCTAGTGACATAAAAGAGCAAGAAACAACCAGCAGTGGCAAGAAGTAGTATAGAAGTAGAATGCAAGGCGATTGCTCAAGTAATATGTGAAATAATCTGGTTATAAAGGTTGTTAGATGATTTAAAAATAGAAGTGAGATCCACTACTCTATATAGTGATAGCAAAACAACCATTAGTGCAATAAAAAATCCAATTCAACATGAAAGAATGAAACATATAAGAATAGATAACAACTTCATAAAGACAGAAATGGAGAATGGAAGCATTCAAGCAGAGTATGTTCCTACCAAAAGTCAAGAAGTAGATTTATTAACAAAGTCATTGGCAAGACCTTGATTCATAGATTTGTTATTTAAATTGGAAATAATAGATATCTATTCCTCAACTTGAGGGGAGTGTAGGAAAATATGTTAGTTATGTTTATACTATTGTTGTTGACTCTTATATTATTAATAGTTTATTTATTTTCTGTTATGGTGGTTGTTTCTAGAAGGTTGGTTAATCAGGGAGTTTTTCTACCTACCACTACCTACCACAGTTTTGGTACCTATTTATATGTGCTTTTTTGTACTATCGTTTTAAGATGAATAAGAATATTCACATTGCATTTCCAATGTATCCTATAAATTTCCTCACTAATGAATCAATTATATCATTTTGTTATCAAATTACGAATACATCTTCCTAACATTCATACTTTAATTTTTTCGAAATGACTAATCAATAACTAGTGTTTTGTTAAATAACCTAGGCCCACAAACAATGCTTATAGAGTTTTTTATACAAATAGAGTAGATTCTAATGCAAGACGTTACTTGTATAAGAAATTTTTGTAGCACTATAAATGGGAAAACTCTATATGGTAATGGAGAAGAAGGAATATAAAGGTTGTTGGAAGAATTTATACTATGCACCTAACAAACTTCAAGTGATTGTATTTGTGTCTTGCTTAATTATGTTTATGACTTAACTTCATTTGAATATCTTTTAACACAATGGGGTTACATATGATACATTTCAAAAGGCTATGGAGAGCAGAGGTCTTCTTAAGAATAATGATAGTATACGTCAATGCTTAGCTGAAGTAGTGTCTTTCCAAATGCCATCAACATTGAGAAGATTATTTACAATTATTTTCATATATTGTCAACTTGCTAATCATATATCACTATAGGATGAGTTTCATCAAAGTATGTTACAAGACTACCCTTTGTCTTTAATAACTTTGAATGTCTTTCTTCTTCAAAAACTATTGACTAGCTTCATGATGCTATTAGCACAACATGGGAAAAGATTAGTAGATTATGACATCTTACATTTGCAAAACAAATTAAAATCCCATGACAATAAACCGGGGATTATTGAAGATGAGTTGTTGATTCCTACAGCTGATGATGATATAATTACATCTTCTCACTTGAATGTAAAACAAAGGTATGTATTTGACTTGATAAGTTTATGATTGATCAAGACAAACAAGTGACATTTTTTTTTTTTTATAGTCCTAAAAAAATGGGGAAAACATATTTGAAGATGCAACCCCTGTCTAATTAGTAAGCAAGCAATCTAAATTAGCTAATTTGTTGAAGATTCAAAACCAGTTTGTAGGATGAAGCATCTATGGCTAATAGGTATGCTTTCAAAGCCTTAGATAGAACATTAAGAGGTATCATGGAAGTTGATTTGCCATTTAGTGGGTACATTATGGTACTTAGAGGATAAAGTATCAAATGATAAATGCATGCTTAAATAAGTCATCATTTTGGAACCTTGTGCATATTTTTCCGTTAACCTAAAATATGAGATCTCTTAATGATAATGAATTCTTGGACTTCATATTGAGAGTTGGCAATAGAGTCAAGTGCACTCTAAATAATGACTTTATATGTAAACCACCATTAATAAGCATTCCATGGGAGGGTGAGCAATTAATCAAAAATCTAGTTGATGCAACATTTTTTAACCTCTTGGTACATGTATAGGATATTAGCTATTTTATTAGTTATGCAATTTTATCTCCTATAAACATAGAGGTTAGTAAGCTATTCCTGGCGAGGTACATGCATACTTCTCATTTGATTAGGTTTATGATGATAGGGGACATTTGTATAAGTAGGAATATTTAAATTCCATCACTCCAAGTGGAATACCTCCACACATATTAACCATTAAAAAGGGAGTTGCAATCATGCTTCTACGAAACTTAAACCTAAAGTGGATGTCTATAGTGGTACCATGTTGATTTGTGTTGACTTTTTAAGGAATGTCATATGTGCCGAGGTTTTAACCGACCAATCAAAGGAATTAAGAGTTTTTGTCTTAAGAATCTCTTTAATAACCTCTAACAACTTATATCTCACATTTGAGATGATAAGAAAGCAACTTTTAGTACCTTTGATTTTTGCTTTGACAATCAATAAAGTTTGGGGTCAAACAATACATAATGTGTGTATCCACCTTTTCGTGTATGTGTTTACCCATGGACAACTCTATGTGACTTTGTCGAAGGGGTTTCAAGGAATCAATAAAAGTGTTAGTAAAAGCAAGTAATATATATGGAGTAGAAGGTATGTACACATAGAATGTTGTCTACTAAAGGGCATTGTTTCCATAAAGGTATTGTTGCCTCAGAGATTATACATTTACATTTTTAATTGTTTACATACATATCTATTTATTTTTATTTTTTGTTAATACCTAAATAAAGCTTTTGTTTATGATTATTATTGTATCCAATTGCCAGATTATTCAAGAATTATTGACAAAAGAGTTTAAGAAGAGACATCTCAATCTTTATCAACTTCATTTAATTTACAATTTATATTACTGTATAGATGATAAGAATTAAAAGAAAAAACCTTTAGCATTATTCAAATAGATAATAAATCATCAATATTCAAAACATAGGAATTTTGTGCTACTATAAGCCCTAACAATAATAGCAATGATGAAGAAGAGAAAAAAATCAGTTTTGGACCTCTCTTTGATTGATAAGAAAAATAACAAAAGTGTATGTGCAGTTATTTTCAATAATGAATGTCGACTTAAAAATTAGAATTAGAGAAAGCAATTACATGCACACAACAATTATTGCAAAAATCCATTATAATAAATGGGAATAAATACCCAAAAATAAAATGAAGTGAAGTAAAACTGTCACCTGAATGGATGATTAAGTGAGAATAAGGTAAGGAGGAGAAACAGGTAATCTCAATGTCTCAAATGCACAAGTGATAGACAAAGCAGCCTTAGGAGACTTTAGGTGTTCACCTTGTAGCTTAAGTGAATGAGATCAATTCTTTGCTTGAATGTGATTTGATCTTAGAGAGCAGAGTTTTCACAGTAGAATACTATTTTTCCAATATCTCTAAGGGTTCTTTATGATGAGGAAATACTGGGTATTTATAGGCTCTTGAGCATGATAACATTTGTTGAATCATCTAGGCGATCAACGAATGAGAAAGAGCTTACTCGATTCATGGTTATCTAGAATGAGCTAGCAAATGGGCCCAAAGCCAATAGCTTTCCTTATAAGTACATGAGCCTTCCTAAGAAAGGTTGGAGGCAGACGGATCGGTCCAATGATCCCTGTTTCGAGCCCACTAAGCCAAATCTCTCTAAATTATCCTGATACGAACTAGACTCCTTAGGCCCTATCACCTAGCTTAAGGAGTTAAGCCTAAATAAATAATGTGCTCATCCCAATAACTAATATAACAATTTTTAGCCCTCTATATTTTGCTCCCTGACCAAAAGTCCCTTAGACACATACAAGGGGATTTTAGGCGTTTCTAAAAGTTGTTTCTTCAATTGTTTTGTAAACACACTAAATGTTGACTTTGCTTGCTTGATCACTTCTAATATTTATAGAATCGATGTATCTCTTGGATCACTAGTAAGCTGAGTATGATATGTTAGCATTTATTTTGCTACCATAGAACACATACATCGACATGTCTTTGTATCGCACTATTGACTTATTACTCTTATGAAATTAATTTACTAGATAATGTGTATAGTAGCTCTTCTTGGTATTTCTTTCTTATTTTATGATTATTGGCAAAAAAATAAAATAAAATAAAATAAAACCATTAGAGCATTTATAGGAATCTAAAGCTTTTAAAACATCCCATCTAGCCTTGTTATATGCATATATATTATATAAATATGGGTATGTGTATGTCTCATTTATACTAGTAAATGGGGCAATACTGTTGTGAAGTGGAGTGTTGTGAAATGAAACAATAACATTTGCCTCTTGTAAAGATTTCAAGAGTTACATTATCCTACGCAGAAATGGCATTGGGGGTGCAGGGGCAACACCCTTGGATACGATACGGTATTTTTATTTTATTATTGTTATTATTATTATTATTATTATTTTTATTTACATGGCTGCATAATAAATCTTCTCCTTAGTTGCGGGTAATATCTTTATAATATCTTATCTTCAATAACAAGTATTCAACAAAGCAATTTAAATTTATCAAATCTCAATTATATCTCCAAAGCTTATATAATACACATGTTGTCATTCTAAAGGGAATGAAATTTCAAATAAGATGAATCTCATTTATAATTATGTTCATTCTACATTGTTGGAACTTAAATTCCAAAGTGGTATTTCATGGATAACTATGTCTTGCGTAGTACCATATCCATATAGTAAATTCCTCCCCTTCTAACTTTAAATATTATTAAATAGAGGCTCTACAAATATTTCTTTCACACATCCTCTTTTTTAAAAAAAAGAAAAAAAATCTCTTAACTACCTGATTTGAACATCCTTAAATCTTGAAATAATATCATCCAAGTATGCCAAGATTCATTAAATCTTTCATCAAATCTTTTAATATCCATCCTTGAAATACCTTCTTATAGGTTATATATACTTATAGGCGACCATCGATTCTTTTTCAATCTACGCTAGCATCCATTGTATGAACTTTGATCTTCAACTAATAAGTTCAAACGAATAAATACCAAGTAAATTGAGCTTAAATTATAATACTCCTTAGAAGGAAGCACCCAGCAATTTCAATACTTATCAAGTGGCATCTAGTGATTGTGTTTCATCGAACCACTACACGTAAGTGCTTTTTTCTTTCCATATTGTGCCTTACTTTTTTTTTTCTTCCTTTTTTCTTTCAACTCTCGTTAAATAACCAAATGTGTTTTACATATATCACTATACAAATCTGGAGTTGAATCAAAACTTCAAATCTCCTCATATATTCATACACCACCATATAAATCTTCTTAGTAATTATCTTTCATTGATAACGTATATGAATGTTTATATATATATATCTTGTTGTCCCCTCATGAAAGCTTTAAGAATGCACTATGCTTTAACTGGACCAAGGCATATCTAATTACGAAGCTTGATGTAGACTGAGAAGCATCTTTTTCCTTTAGGTACATTTGACCGTATGCTAAGCCTTGGGACGTCATCCTCGCATTAATTTCAAATGGTAAGCTTGTCAACTTGGCCTCCAAATGTCTAGCTCCAATTCTTTCTCATTCTCGGGCTTTGCTTTATTATTCTTGTTATTATTGTTTTCTTTAACTGATCATAGAAATTCTTTCCCGGTATTATATTCCTTAACATCTATTGGATGACTTTTGTGATTTGTACTTCCATGATGGCATAAGAAGCTTGATATATGTATGTGTGTCATACACATACATTATCACCCTTGATGCAGTTGTTGATATAAATTAAGTACACCA
Organism: Lumnitzera littorea; assembly: GCA_024138015.1. NCBI lineage: Eukaryota > Viridiplantae > Streptophyta > Magnoliopsida > Myrtales > Combretaceae > Lumnitzera > Lumnitzera littorea. The sequence goes on along the minus strand of JAMXBB010000004.1, from coordinate 57,163,947 downwards.
GACAATGGAAACATGATCTCTTTTCAATGAAACACTTATTATGTTCCATGCTTTAATTCTAATTGCTTTCTATGTGTTATACTTGGACTAATGGCCACTCATGAGAGAGTTTATGTATACCACATATTGATGTAAATTTATATATATGATAATAATTAATTTGTCATTAGCATGTTGGCTATCATCCCCATGATGTCTAAACATTAACTTGCTGGTAGGGCTTACTTGTGGATTTCTAACCCCTTATAGGTATTAATATATGGTGCCTTCACATTACCTATTCTTGAGTTGCTACTACCTTCTATTAGCTGTTGTGAGTTTTTCCTTTTCTTATGCATAACCACCAATGTGAAAAGCCTGATAACTTAAACTGAAATAATAAGACTAGTCAGTCCTTTAATCTACCATTTTTTTTTAACATATACCGTTATTATATCTTCACTTAGTTTTTCTATACCATAATATCTTGACTTAAATAATATATTGATTTTTGTGCTTTACCAGGAAGAGATGAAGACCAATCCAACTCAAAGCAAGAAGAAGCGAAGATGAAGGACTTATTGGTGCATCAAGATAAATATCCACCACCCATCCCGTGTCTTTAAGAGAAGTGGTTGGACGAGACTATCTCTGAAGATGCGTTTTGAGACAAAGCCAAGCATTGAGAAGCCTATACAACACCTGGCATTGATGGTGGTCTCTAGTTTATCAAGCGTGAGCCTCCTACTGATTCTAAAGACACCATCAGGGGAGATTCAGTGCTGTGCTTTAGAAACAAGAGGAGCGAGCTACCTCTCTCCAATACCAATTCTCATTCCTAAAGGAGCTACCTTCTGGATGGGATGATTGGGTAGCATACATTGTAGAGAAGCTGGAATACATGACTTAACTGAAGAAGGCTAAAGTCCTCTGTGTTATTGCCACTTCAACTCGGTTGTGGTTCCTGCAAACGAATGGAATGGAAGTATAGCGAGCAATCATCTCATGTTGGAGAGTTCAGACCCTCATGTTTATCACTTTGTGGGGGGAGATAACTCCAACATTAAAAGACGTAGCTGTACTATTGAATCTTCGTGGCTTTGGACAAGTCGACCTTACTGCCACAACAACCTCTCGTAAAGAGCACAGCTTTCAGACATCCTTAATGGGTGCTTTGCAAGCTACCCGCCCTAAGAAGAAGAAGCTATGCTTTGCTTCTTAGCTCACATACTTTTTTGAGGAACGAAGCAAGGACAAGCCTCAGGTTTTAGGCTTAGGTAGTGGGAAAGAGTAAGTATCTTCATGTCACTTTTTTTTTTTTAATTCAAGTGTTGTAGTTGTATCTTCTACCCATACGTTCTTTATCCTGTTGTTGCAGGTATGAACTTTCCGCTTTCATCGTGTTCTCACTTTCTCTGTTTGTCCATAACTCTTCCTCTTGGCCATATGCATTGCCCAGGGCAAGACGCTTAAACTTATATCACCATGCTTCCATACATTCGAAAGGTTGATATGTGATCATTTCACATGTAGACCTAGTGTTTCTTCAATTTTTTTTTTTTTTTTTTGTAAGCGGTTTCGAAGACATTTTTCTTCTCATACTATACAAGACCAACCTAGCCTTGCTCTTCCTAGGGCGTAGGCCTGGTTTGAAGGATCAATTGATCAGTCACTCATGCAACTCATTGACATTGAGGATGAATTCACATTCTACCCTTATGTTGAGCAAATTGTAGGATATGAAGACAATAATGGACTTTATCCTCTTGGCTCAGATAGTAAGGTTACCTTGGTGGAAAATCAAGAAAATATCCTCAATTCTCAAGCTAAGTTCCTTTGATGGTGTATTATAGGGAGCTTGCCTTCACTTTTTGATAATAAAGACTTAGCCGGTTACTTCTTAGAGCAAAGAGTTATGGTATACTCTCCTCATTGGGTTGCACGTCAACTTGGTTTTGATCAAGGAGTGTCTCGCTTGATTACCACAATTGAGAGCTTTGCATCTTGCTGCCACTCACTATGTCTAAATGACTTTAGGAAGATTCATCCTGGAAAACGACAACTGTTTTTTCCTTCTACTGGTCATTTTAGGGTTGCTTCCCCCGAATGGATGATACATTAGATGAATTGCCTGGATGCGTTCTAAGCTTATGCCTTTGTGTTAGTAGGTGATACACTTAATGCATCTTCTGATATCGTTATGAATTCTTTTTTAAACTCCCAAGGCCCAAGTCTCAAGGTAGTAAAGGTGCACAAGGGGCTATTAAACAATCAGAATGTCCTACTAGGACAACAGGGGTAAACACTTCTTTAAAGTCTAAGAACAATCACCCCTCGCCTCTACTAGTAGATTCGAGACAAACCAAGTAAGCATTTATTCAGGAGGTAACTTTATTAAATGCATCATGCTATTTTATATGTATGTATATATACTTATTTTATTTTTTTGTTCTTGTAGGTTGAGATAGGCTTTCTTATTGTAGTTCGCGAGAAGGATGATGCTGCTAACTTGAGCTCCGGGGTTCATCTAAACGATCCCGCTACACCAGTAGTAGCTTCAGACAATGATGATGAGGACTTAATAGATTATGGTGAATCTCCAATCCAATATAGGGATGCTAATGATGATAATGGAACTGAAGAGTTGAATAATTCCCCCGAAGTAAAGGACATTACTTTGTCAGTCAATGAAGCGAGTGATGGCAATACTTATGCAGATGCATTGTTATGCTCAGGGACTTATGGAGGTGAAGTATATGCAGCATCTATTGATGTCTCTCTACCCCCAATTGAGAACTTGTCTCATAGAGACATGGTAACAACTCCAGAAGCTATCTCAAGGGAGATAATATCCTTTCATGAATTTCACATTCCTTCTCATCTATTGGAATTATTAGAGAAACTTTACACTATGGACCAAGATTTTTTGAGCGAGTCTCCTATATTGGGGATTGAGTTGGCCAATACTATGGTAAAAATGTTAGCAGAAGCTGCATTACTACTTAAGAAGTCTTGGAGGTCTATATCAGATGATAAGCTACAACAACTAATTAACTGTATTGAAGGGTCTCATCTTTTAAAATTCAAGGTTAGCAGCTTAGAGCCCATTGTTGCCAGAATTAAAAGATTATTGAGTTATCGTTCCATTATAAGAAGCCGAGGTGAGCTATTGGCAAGGATTCAAGTCTTGCAAGATGCTATTGAGGAGATGGATAGTGAAGCGAAAGATTTATTAGGCGATACGAACCTTGAGTCCATAGTAGGTTTAGATTGTTACCCTTAGCGGAGTTTGGCTATATTCATTTGTTTTGCTAACATTCATTCTTCCCTTTTTTTTTTTTTCTTTTCGGTATCCGAGTTATTTTCAACACTTTCAAATAGAACTTACTGATTGAATGAAATTTGATTACTTTCCTCCTATCTTTCTATTCTTTATTTATTTTAATTGCTTAGTTGTATCAAACAACAAGGCTTCTTAGCCTAGAGGTGGCCTATGCCATTGAAACCTTTGGGGGGTCATTGTGCACTTTAGGAGGTAGTGCCTCACTTAAAAATAACATTGTAAAAAGAAATGTCATGATAGTAGGATTTGTTCTCTATAGCTTGTGAAGCCTAGAAGATAGTGTTGCGCATTGGAGGGACGCTTTCACTTGCTAGCAATAATATATAAGATAAAATAGTCAATCACGCTTCACCAATAATAGTAACATGTGCCAATCATATTTATCAGTGGTCAAGAGGATATTTCCCAATATCTAACCTTGTATCGATTTCTCTTTACTTATTCATGTATTAGCCTTATGCACTAAGGAGATGTATCTATAACTTTGCAGCAATAAGGAGACAAGAGTAGAATACATAATAAAACTATGCGCTAAGAAGATAAATCTCTAACTTTGCAGCAATAACACGGCAAAAGAAAGTAAAAGAACACAAAGAAATAAAGTAATGGAAGTTGAATGTTTCATTCATATGAATTGTAAATACATTGTTAGATCTACAAATGAAACTTTTTAACATATTGAAAGTTAATGGGAGGGGTTATTGCATCGGTTTTAGAATTAAGGAGCTTACAGTAGTCAATGTTGATGAACTGCCGGCCAATGGTCCCATTATTCATGTACAGCTTCGAGGACTCCAATCCTTCACCTAGTGAATTCTCTCTCGGCAACCTACTGATGACGAGAAAGTTTACGCCAAAGGAATGTAGTTGAACTCCTTGAGCTCCCTTAATTGTCATACGTTGATTTATACACTTGGTAGTGATGATGCCGACCATTTCCTTGCTGAAGACCCTATGCTGAGTAATCTAACCAACCACTGCCAAGAAGTTCTTGCTGAGTGACAAGAGACTCACTTGAATGGTTGAATAGTTTTCTCTTGACATGCTACCATCCCTCTCATCCCGGCCCCTTTATTACCATAACATTTTTACCCCTCTTGCCTGCTGTACTTAAAGAATATTCGTATGGGACCAATGTTGCACCACCACCTGTCCACCTCGTCTAACATTGTACTACTTTTCCATTTTTAGTCTTTTGTCCTTTTTACCCCTTTTAGTATGTACTAGGAATCCCCTTTTTGTATATACTTTCTAGTAATTTCATTATTGGTAATGTTGCCCTAAGGACTTCCTAAAAATAGTCTTTTTCTTTTGTAAGCCGAAAGATAACTTACATTTTAATACCGAATATTCTGTTCTTGTGAGACAACCTTCTCCAAGTCCATATTTTAAGCACTCTTATCTAATATTGTTGAGTAGCTCAGGATTAGTGGCGGGTAGACCTTAACATCAACTTGTGAGTCATATCAAGTGTGGTATCAAGTCATGTTGTGTTCGTTAGTGAGTCACATCCTCCAAGTAGCTTCACGTTAACTACTCTGATTCGGTTGTGGACCATTTCCCTTTAATTTTCTTTGATATCTTGAAGGACCCATTTCAGTTCAAATTTACCTTGGTAAGTCTTAGTGATAATTGAGCTCCTAGGCATACCATATATTCTTGGTGTCAAAGCTTGAGGTTAAGGTTGAGACTAAAAGCTATGTAGTAATTGGCAGTCTACTATTTAAGATACTGTGTATAATTGTGGCCATCCATGTAAAGTGTAGTTACTGAAATTTTGTGTTAGGAATGTCGAACCCTAATGTATAAGGAGAGATTTATGATGTCGAAAATGATACTCATAGTCATAGCCGAGTTACATAACAAACACCATATACTACTGATGAGTAAATACAAGATCTTGTTGCTATTATGGCTAATTTAGCTATCTTAATAAACAGGGTCTTAGAGAATGGACTACGTGAGAGAGTTGTTGAGTAGGGCCGAGGAATGAGAGATAGGCCAAGGAGGTAGATGAATGAATGAGCTCTAGAAGCCTTTCTAGTGAACCACGCACCACCGCGACTTGCCAATAGAGTCGCGAGGAGAAGGTGAGAGATGGATGAAGTGGAAGAGTACGAAGAAGAAGAAGACCAGTATGCTGGGATTGATGAGCAAGAGTTTAGAGCGACAAAAGGTGTTGAACATCTTAAAGTACAAATTCCGAACTTCAATGAGTCTAGTGGTGCTAATGACTACCTAGACTGGGAAGAGAAGATCGAGAAGATATTTGACTTTTGTGATTATGAAGATGCTGTCTGCATTAGAGTAGCCAAATTAGAATTTTTTTGGTATGCGACAATGTGGTAGGAGAAGCTACAGAATGTTCACCTGAGGACCTGATGCAAGGTCCAAACATGGAACAAGATGAAGAGAATTCTGAGGAATAGGTTCATTCTTGAATACTACGAATAGGACACTTTTCAATGACTCCAAGACTTGAGGCAAGGTAACAGATCTATAAACAACTATGTCTGAGAGTTTCAATTACTCATGATACGATGTGATGTTGACAAGCTTAAGACCCGAACTATAGTACGGTTCATCTTGGGACTCCGAGCTGAGATTGGTTACATCATAGAATTGCAAAGCCTCATAACTTTAGATGAAACCATCCGTGTAGCCTAGAGAGTTGAGAGGCAATGGTAGAACCAAGCTAGCCAAATGCCAAGTAACTGAACCATGATGACGAATAAGACTGGCTTGCCGAGTAGACCAAGGAATGACAAGGCGTCAAACAGTTTCGAGGTAGAACGTTGAGGTCAAGTGCCAAGTTGAGTAGATGAGGGCTAAAGTAAGAGCAAGACTGAGGAACCTGAGGTTCGAAGAGACCAAGGTTAGAGTTAAAGGAGGAAAACCCAAGAAATTAAATATTTTAAATGCCTTGGCTATGGACACGTAACTAGTCAATGTCCGAACCACCAAGTCATGACCATAAAGGGAGACAAGCCCTAGTTTGAAGTAGAAAGTGCCGTGAAGGAGAGAGGAAGAAGTGGCAACTGGTCGGATGCTAGAAGAATTTGAGGAAGATCAGGAAGCCAAGATACCCCTTGAAGGCAGAGACGATTATTGCTTTGTTGTTTAGTGATCTCTCAATACTTTTATGGCCAATGAAAATGAGCAAAGAGAAAACCTCTTTTATACGAATTGCTGGGTAAATGGCAAGCTATGCGCCATAATCATTGATGGAGGGAGCTATACCAATGTCATTACATAAGAGGTAGTTAAAGCCATGAAATTGTCGACTATTCCATACCCTAAGCCGTATAAGATTCACTGGTTGAATGAGAAAGGAGGATTATACATTTCTAAGCAAGTTTGAGTGCTGATTACTATTGATGATAGGTACAGGGACAAGGTGATGTGCGATGTCCTTCCTTTGTGTGCATCTCACATATTACTCGGTCGATCGTAGCTATTTGACTTGAGAGTGTTACACGATAGGTTCAAAAACACCTACATGTTTCAAAAGGATCAAAAGAAAGTTATTTTAACACTTATGAGTCCTAAGGAAGTGCAAGAAGCCTAGGAAAAAGTAACTAGATCTTTGCAACGAAAGTCCTTGGTGATTTCCCAAGCTCAGTTTACACAAGGTTAAGGCCAAGGATTATGTACTCCTTTTAGTCAAGAGACTCTTAAAGGTTAGAGAGGCCAAGAACTTACTTGTTGAAGTGCAGCAGCTACTTCAAGAATTTACTGACCTCTTCCCTATCGAGATGCCGAAAGGATTACCTTCCTTAAGAGAAATTGAGCATTGCATCGATCTTCAACCCGGAGCAACCCTGTCAAATCGACCTACCTATAGACTCAATCCTGAACAAGCAGCCAAGCTGAAAAAGCAAGTTGATGAGTTGGTAAATCGCGATATGTCCATGAGAGCATAAACCTATGTACCGTCCCAGTCGTACTAGTACTAAAGAAAGATGGATCATAGAAGATGTGCATTAACAGTAGTGCCATCAATAAGATTACTGTTAAGTATCGATACTCGATCCCGCGTTTGGATGACATGCTCGATTTGTTGTATGGTGCACACATCTTTTCGAAGATAGATCTAAAGAGTGGCTATCATCAAACACGAATGAGACTAAGAGATGAATGGAAAACAGCCTTTAAGACTTGGGATGGTCTATTTGAGTGGATGGTTATGCCATTTGGTTTAACTAATGCGCCGAGTACATTCATGAGGCTCATGAATCATGTGCTCAAAACATTGATAAGCAAATGTGTTGTGGTTTATTTTGACAATATTCTAGTTTACAATGTTGACCTTCTCGTTCATGTCGAACATTTGAGATTAGTGTTTAACATACTCCACGCCGAGAAATTATTTAGCAACCTGAAGAAATGCGCATTTTGTCAAAGTGAAGTTGTATTCTTTGGACATGTCATTTCAGGAAATGGAGTTCAAGTTGATGAGGAAAAGGTCAAGGCTATTAATGAGTGGCCTATGTCAACCAGTACAATTGAAGTCAGGAGCTTCTATGGTCTAGCCTCGTTCTATTGAAGATTTTTCTTGAACTTCAACTCCATAATTGCGTCGTTGACTGAATTGACTAAGAAGAACGTTTAGTTTAAATGGACAGAAAAGGCTTAGAGGAGTTTTGAAGATGTGAATTGTAAGTTGACGTCTGCTCCAGTACTTGCCTTATCAGATTTCGAGAAGGTTTTTGAGGTTAAATGTGATGTGTTTAGTGTTGGCATTGGTGCTGTCCTTATGTAGGAGCGCTGACCCATTGCTTACTTCAATGAAAAACTCTAAGATGCTACCTTGAATTACTTAGCTTACGATAAGGAGTTCTATGCCTTTGTTCGTACACTTCAAACTGGCAACACTATTTGTTGCTAAGAGAATATATTATCTATTTGGATCATGAATCTCTCAAGCATCTTCGAGGGTAGCAGAAGCTTTCTCGGCATCATACGAAGTGGGTCGGGTTCTTGGAGACCTTTTGTTATGTCATCAAGTATAAGAAGGGAAGCACCAATACAGTGGTTGATGCACTCTCTCGCCATCACACCTTTATTACGACATTGCAAGCTAAAGTGCTTAGTTTGGCATTGTACCTAATCAATATGAGCATAATCCACAGTTTGGGCCTTTAGTAGCTAAGTGTAGTGATAGAGGAGCTGTAAACAGATTCTACTTGAGTGAAGGGTTCTTGATGAAGGGAAAGTAGATTTGTGTGCCAAGTGGTTTTGTAAGGGAGCTATTGGTTCGAAAAGCTTACGTTAAGGGTCTAGCTGGCCATTTTGGAGAGAAAAGGATGATTAAGAAATTGAAGGAGCACTTTTACTTGCCTGGGATGATGAAGGATGTGCACCAAGTACTTAAGAGGCGTAAGGTGTGATGAAAAAGGGAGGAAAGAACCCTATGGAGAATACACACCCCTACCAATTCCCAAGTGACTATGGATCGATCTAAGCATGGATTTCATGCTTAGCCTTCTCTATACGCCAAGAAGACATGATTCGATCATGGTGGTGGTCAATCAGTTCAGTAAGATAGGCCATTTCATCCCCTACCACAGAACTAATGGTGCTTTATTCATCACTAACCTCTTTTTGCAGGAAATTGTGCGACTGTTTGGAGTGCTAAGGAGTATTGTATCCGATTGTGATTCCAAATTCACAAGCTTCTTTTAGAAGACCTTATGGAGGAAACTCAACACTAAGCTCCTATTTAGTACCTCTTGCTACCCTTAGATAGACGGCCAAACTGAAGTGGTTAACAAAACCATCGATAATCTCTTGTGTGCTATTGTTAGAAAGAACTCTCATGATTGGGATTTATGCCTACTTATCATTGAATTTACTTACAATCACTCTACTCACAACTCCACTAGAATATTTCCATTTGAGGTTGTTTATGGATTTAACCCGAACCTACTCTTTGACTTAGTTAATAGTCCGACTACACAAGGTGAAAGTCAATTTGGCCTGCAGCATGCTGAGGAATTTCACAGGTTGCATCAAAGAATTGCTAAGCAACTGGCCAAAACTATGGCCCGACAAAAGGAATTGGGAAGCCGCGGAAGGAAATGATTCGTTTATGCCCTTAGGGACCTTGTTTGAATCCATCTTAGCAAGGAACACATCCCTAGTAAGAGGATGAACAAACTATCTCCCAAAGCATATGGCCCTTACAGGATCCTAAGGTGCATTAATGATAATGCCTATGAGATTGAGCTACCTGAAGGTCTCAGCATATCTACCACATTCAACATTGCCGACTTAACTCCATATGTGCCTGAAGATGACGAAGACTAAGATTTGAGGGCAAATCTTTAATAACCCTAGGGAATTGATGAACTACTAACCAATGGTCCCATTACTCATGTACGACTCCGAGGACTCCAATCCCTCACTCAGCGAATTCTTTCACGGTAACCTACTGATGACGAGAAAGTTTATGCTAAAGGAATGTAGTTAAACTCCTTGACCTCCCTTAATTGTCATACGTTGATTTATACACTCGATAGTGATGATGTCGACCATTCCCTTGCTAAGGACCCTATGCTAGGTAATCTGACCAACCACTGCCAAGAAGTTCTTGCCGAGTGATAAGAGATTCTCTTGAATGGCCAAATAGTTTTCTCTCGGCATGCTACCATCCCTCTTATCCCAATCCCTTTTGTTACCGTAACATTTTGACCCCTCTTGCCTGTTGTACTCAAAGAATATTCGTATGAGACTAATGTTGCACTGCTACCTGTTTACCTCGTTTGACATTGTATTACTTTTCCATTTTTAGTCTTTTGTCCTTTTTACCCCTTTTAGTATGTACTAGGAATCCCCTTTTTGTATATACTTTATTGTAATTTCATTATTGGTAATGTTGCCTTAGGGACTTACTAAAAATAATCCTTTTCTTTTGTAAGCTGGAAGATAACTTACATTTTAATACCGAATATTCTGTTCTTGTGAGATAACCTTCTTTAAGTCCATATTTCAAACACTCTTATCTAATATTGCTGAGTAGCTCAATATTAGTGGCGGGTGGACCTTGACATCAACTTATGCATCATATCAAGTATGGTGTCAAGTCGTATTGTGTTTATTGGTGAGTTATATCCTCCGAGTAGCTTCATGTTAACTACTTTGATTCGGTTGTGGACCATTTTCCTCTAATTTTCTTCGTTATCTCAAAGGACTCATTTCAGTTCAAATCCGTCTTAGTAAGTCTTAGTAATAATTGAGCTCCTAAGCACACCAACTGTCATGGACCTCATGAATTATAAAAGGGTCTTCTCACTTTGGTGTAAACTTTGGGGTTGGAATACCTCGCCGCACATGCTCTGCTGTGCAAAGTACAACACTGCCTTACTGAAAAGATCTTTTCTTAACCAGGCGATCATAAGCAACATTAAGTCGTCTTTGTTAATTAGCAAGGTTGTGTTTGGCATTGTCTCACCTTTCTTCTAAGGCTTCAAGATCTAGCATATGTAAGTTGTCTAGTTCCAATTTAGTGTTGAGACCTAAGCATGCAAAAGGAACCAAGACTTGAATATGCATCACTACCTTAAACCCATATACTAAAGAGAAAGGTATCGCCTAAGTAGGACCTCATTTGGAAGTTCTGTAAGCCCATAGTGCTATTGGCAGTTTGCCATTCCACTCTTTGTGATTTTCATGAACCATTCGACTGAGCACCTTTTGGAGAGTCTTGTTTGTCGCCTTTGCTTAGCCATTTCCGTTCGGATAATATGGTGTAGATTTCACATGATCAATATTATAAGAAGCTAGCAGTTATCGTACATGTGAATTAATGAAGGGGGTGCCATTATCTGAAAAGATACACTTTGGGATCCTAAAATGACAAATAATGTACTCCTTTATGAAATTTGCTATGATAGGTCCTGTTGCATTCTTAAGGGGGATCGCCTCAATCCACTTCGTGAAACATTTAATCCCAATAAGGATCCATATGCACCTTTTAGATGGTGGGTTTATTGGACCAATTAAGTCAAATGCCCAGATATGAAATGGCCCTAGAGTAGTCAAGCTATGCAATGTTATTATGGGAGCATGGATTGCATCACCATGTTGTTGGCATACAACATACTTCTTGGCAAAATTGAGTGCATCATTTTCCATGGTGGGCCAATAGTATCCCATATGAAGCAGGTGGTGGTACACCTTCCTTCCCCCTTGATGTTCTCCACCATCTCTAGAGTGCGCTTCTGACAATATGGTTTCTATTTCAGGAGGTTTTATACATTGGAGAGGCTTTCCCATAAGTGATACCTTGTACAACTCGCTCTCATGTATAAGATACTTTCTTACTTTATGCTTCACTAATTGGACATTTGTGTTGTTCGTAGGCAAAACATTATTTTTTAGGTAATTGATGTAAGGGTGCCTCTAATTGCTTACACTTGCTACAAAGTTGTATTCTCCTTAGTCGAGGAGTTCAGCATACTTTGGGCAACTCATTTGTAATTGGGATGCATTTTTAGATATTGTTGGCTAGTAATACCCTGCGCACTAAATGCGATGATACAAGGGTGGCCCTTCTTCTCTACATTAGATCTTGTGGTATTTATTTAACTTCAAACAAGCTTGCTTTGCATAAATACATTGAGATAAGACACCTTCTAGTCCCTTAAAATACAAGACGCCATTAATACAAGTAAGGTTTTTCAAAGTTGTCACAGAAGCTGCATTTGGATGCATTAACTATGCCTTGATGGGACTACACTAGTCATCTTGTGCTTCTTCATCCTCGTTCACTAATTGTAAAGTCATGCATGGGATGGATTTCTTAATAACTTGTATGTTCAAATTATTTTGTATAGTTTGAATTAGAACTTTGGAAGCTAATGTTGCTAAGGTGTCTACTAAGGCGTTTACATAGCGGTTGGTAAATTGTTTGGCATGCTTGTACCTTATGGATTTGAACTTGCTAACCAAAGATTGCACTGCAGCCTTATAAGGCGCTAATGCTGGTTCTTCGAGAGCAAATTCACCATTTGCCTGCTTGATGATTAGGTTTGAGTCATCGTGAATGCATAAGTTAGATGCTTCGGTATTTTGAACAGAAATAAGACCAAGAAGTAGAACTTTATACTCAGCCTCATTATTAGTATATGAGAAGTCTAGCTTGAAAGCTAAAGATATCTCTTAGCCTTCTAGAGATGTTAAGATCACCCCAGCTCTTTGTCTAATACTACTAGAGAAGCCATTAAATTGCACCTGCCATTTTGCATCTAGTTTTACTCTCATAGAGTCTTCATCAAATTTTATAGGGATTGTATCTGCAACAGGAGCCCCTTATGTCATAGGAAACTAAGACAAAAGGTCTGCCAAAGCCTGAAACTTAATAGCCTTAGGTGGCATGATCGTAATGTCAAATTGTAATAGGAGGAGCAACCATTTTGCAATCCTTCTTAAAAGAATTGGTCATGACAACAAGTATTTTAATGGATTTGAATGAGTGACAAGATTAATCTTATGAGCCAGAAAATAATGCCATAACTTTTGCATGGCAAGTACCAACGTGAAGCATTGCTTTTCACAAGCTAAGTATTTCACCTCACTTCCTTAGAGTGACTTACTCAAGTAGTAGACCGGTCATTTATCACTATCTAATTCTTGAGCTAACAATGCCCCAGTAGACTTATCAGTTGTTGTTAAATAAAGAATCATTGGCAACGCTTTAACCGGCATTATCATCGTTGCTGGCGAGGTAAGTATCTCTTTGATCTTTTGTATGGCTTCATTGTAAGGTTGTCTCCATTTAAATGTGGTTCCCTTTTTCATGAGCTATTGTAATAGATGAGAAATTTCTGCTAATATGGGGATGAATCATCTAATATAGGAGACTTTCCCCATGAAGGTCTTTAATTCCCTTTGACTAGTAAGTGAAGGCATGGAACGTGTGGCCCGCACCTTTATTGGATCATCATCAATTTCTTTTCTATGAATAATGAATCCAAGGAATTTACCAGAAGTTACCTCGAAGACACATTTCAAGGGATTCATACACAATTTATATAGACAACATCATTCAAAGACCTTCTGTAGATGATTCAAATGATTAGGCGCCCGTCTTGACTTGACAACTATGTCATCAACATAGTCTTTCATAAAGTCATGCATCATGTCATGAAATATGGCAGTCATTGCCCTTTGGTAGGTAGCTCCTACATTCTTCAGTCCAAATGGCATGACTGTATAGTGGAAGTTTCCTATTGGTATTCTAAAAGTAGTGCATTCAGCATCTCTAGGAGCCATCTTTATTTGGTTGTAGCCACTTAAGCCATCCATGAATGGGAATAATTCTTATCCAGCTATAGCATCCACCAATGTGTCAATATTTGGTAGTGGGAAATCATCTTTTGGGTAAGCCTTATTAAGATCACGGAGGTCTACACAAACGTGTATCTGTCCATTTTTCTTTTTAACTAGTACAACATTGGCCAGCCAAATAGGGTATTCAATTAGCTTAATGAAGCTAACTCGGAGTAACTTTTCAATCTCTTCTTTTATTTGTACTTCAACTTTAAGACAAACAATTCGTTATCCCTGCTTTATTAGCTTAACCCTAGGTATGATGTTTAATCTATGCACTACTAAACTGGGGTCAAATCCTAGCATTTCATCATATGTCCAAGCAAATACGTCCTTGTATTCCTTCAACAACTCTACTAAGTGGACCTTAATTCCTTGCAACAGATTCTTGTTAACGAAGATAGGTCACAGAGACTTCCCTAGTCCCGCCAGGTTCAATTCCTCAATCTCTTCAACTTGAGGTTTCATTTGGTCTTCCATTTGAGGAAGGGTGGATTGGATTTCTTGCACCGGTATAGGATCTGAGGAGGATAAAAAAGCCTCCTTAGATCCCGAAGATTGTCATAAGCGATATACCCTTTGCCCGTCCTCCTTGACAAAACTTTCTATGGCTTCATCTTTTCTTTGCTTCTTCTTGCCCCCACGAAAGCCTCGCATTCTCCTTTTCTTCTTTTGTTTATCTTGGGTCTCCTCCCATATGGGCAATGGTGTTCCGAAGGTTTAGCAATGGCAATCTCTCTATCTTCAGTATATTCATCAAAGAACCTTGTATTGGCTAGATAAGACTCGTTATGTTCAAATGGATTTTTTGTAGCTGGAATGAAGATATCTTTACCCTTCCAATAGCCCTTAATGCACTGGTGCCATGTTAAGAGTATAAGGTTGCGATTGTGTAGCCACTTCCGCCCAACCAGAAGGTGGTAAGATATGGGCGTGTCGATCATGTGGAACTACGTAGATCCATGTATGGGTCTACCTTTAAAGTCTATGTTAACATATCCTATTATGTTTGTAGTTGTTTCGGTAAAGCTATTTACTGCAATAAACCGCTTCACTAGGCGTCGGTTGTCTATCCTTGCAGCTTTGAATGTAGACATTAGCATAATGTTTGTGGAGAAGCCATTGTCTATGAATGTCCTCTTAATGGGATGTCTGTTAAGCGTACTTTCTACGTAAAGAGGATGGTTATGATTAGGGTTCTTCATGCACATGTCTACATCAGTAAAGAGTATCGCATTCTCATGTGTGTTGGCCATCCTTCATACTAGCTATATTGCATCGTATTCCCCATATTGTTTCTTAGAAATCTAGGTAAGTGCAATCGCTGCTGCAAGCCATGCATCTTCATTGAATCTTAGTAAATTGAAGAACCTCCTGAAGTTAAAGGTTTTCATTAAGGCGGTAACCACTAATAGGTGTATGCCTTGATTGGTTTCTATTACTGCTTCCTTCTCTTCATGTATCGAAGCTTGTGTCATATCTTCTTCCTCTTGTCTCGGATCGTGACTAATAGCATTTGTAGAGCTACATTGGGCATTGTGTGTCAGGAGTGGATTACTACATACGTCATTATTCTCAATGACAAGTTCCCCATTATAGACCCTTTCATTAAATATCTTCTAAAATGTCTAACACTTTTTAGTTAGATGACCCATAATCCTGTGATATCTATAGAATTTAGGGTCATTCTTTTCATTTACAATCGGCAAACACTCCACCGTTGGGAGCTTTATGTTCCCATCCTATAACTACTAATCAAGTACTACATGTAGCTTACCCATTGAACACGAGAATGATATAGTTGATGGAGAGCCTCGTAAACTATCACTCCTTGGCTTTTTCTTGCAGTCTCGATGAGTGCAAAGAAAGAACAAAAGTTAAGGTTTTCCAAATGGACAGCATACTTAGTGAACATCCCCTAAATGCAAATCTTCACTAATTCTTGTTCATTACATACATCTTAGATGTTTATGGTACGCTCTTTAAAGCACTCTATGTAGTTTATCAAATCTTCCTTCGGGTTTTGTCACATTCTTCCCATATCTATAATCGTGACCTATTCCTGGGTAGAGAAGAATTTCTCTAAAAAAGCTTGCATATAGTTCCCTATGAATCAATCGATCCAGAAGGGAGGTTGACATACCAAGTGTATGCTTTTTCTGTTAGTGATTTAAAGAATTCTCTAAGCTTTAAGTCATCATCAAGCCTATAAGGCTCCAAGGTTTCAATAAATTTTAGGAGGTGTTCCTTCGTACTTCCTTTTTTACCATTGAACAGTATGAATTTAGGACTTACATAGTTCTTAGGATACGGTTTTACTGCGATGCGTTGGTGATATGAGAGTTTTAACTCTAGTACTCCCATAGACGACCTAGCTTATATTTCTCTTTTATAAATGCCCAAGTCTTCCTTTATTATAAAGGAAGTCTTTGGAACAAAAGCTGTAGATGCAGGCAACAAAGTAGGGGTAAGATTGGGATGAGAAGTAAATCCTCCTAAGATTAGAATGGTAGAATTAAATGAAGGAGCAGGCACTCGTGAAGATGAAGAGTCGCCTAAATGGACTCTTACATTCTTTGGTATAGGAGTTGGCTGTCATGTAGGTTCTGGCGGGGAGGTTTCATCACCTCCTCCTTAATGGAGATCCTCCTCAATGGTTGAAGGATTAATTGGTTGAGTTGAGGTAATAACACTTGGCTATGTAGCAATCATAGGGTTTGGCAAAGCCATACCTTGTTGTGTAGTAATGGTAGCAGCTATCTTGGTAAGGATGGGTTGGAACATAGCTATGAATTGATTTAAAACCTTCGTAGCTTCTTACATTGTCCGCATCGTCTGTATGGGATCTAAAGGAGCCTCAGGCATCGAATAGTCCTAATTAGTATTCTCAGGCGATAGGAGTGGATTTTGCTTAGTACGCTTAACATTAGTGTTGAGCTCTTGGGATGTGGTATCAGACGTACCGGTTGTTCTCTTCCTAAGAGGTATCGTGTCTCTACAATCACTCTTCTCTAGTGGAGTTGCCAAAAAATGTAAATGTGGAGGTCCGATTGAAGTGGTTACATGCATGTTGTGTGAGTAGCGTACTACACATGGCTTCAAAGAAGTAAAACGAGATTGTTACCTGAATGGATGATTAAATGAGAATAAGGTAGGGAGGAAGAACAAATAATCGTAGTGTTTCAAATGCATAGGTGACAGACAAGGCAGGCTTAGGGAACCTTAGGCGTTCACCTTATAGCTTGAGCGAATGAGATCAATTCTTTGGTTAAATGTGATTTGATCTTAGAGAGAAGAGTTTTAGTGGAACATTGTTTCTCTGATCTCTTTAAGAGTTCTTTATAATGAAGAAATACTGAGTATTTATAGGCTCTTGAGCATGATAGTATCTATCGGATTATCTAGGTGATCAACGGATGAGATAGAGTTTGCTTAATTCATGGTTATTCAGAATGAGTTAGCTAATGGGCCCAAAGCCAGTAGCTTTTCTTATAAGTACATGAGCTTACCTAAGAAAGGTTAGAGGTGGATGAATCGATCTAACGATCCCTATTTCGAGTCCATCAAGCCCTATTTCCCCGAATTATCCCAATACAGACTGGACTCCTTAAGCCCAATCACCTAGCCCAAGGAGTCAAGGCTAAATAAATGATGAGTTCATCTCAATAACTAATATAATAATTTTTAGCCCTCTACATAAGGTATATATAAATAGCATAATGTTTAACAATTGCAAGTGGAAGGAAATGAAAAATATTACTGTATTGCTAAATTTTGTTTATTTTGGTGGGTTAATTTATTTTCTATGATATCTCTATTTGACTTTGCATAATTTATAACGCATTTAAGTAAATATGATTAATATAAAACATGAGTAGTAAAAAAGTTTATAAACAACATTGTTTTTTTTTTTTTTAAGGTAGAAATAAACAACATTGTTATTAGTTATAAAGATTATTACATTAAAAACTTCTACCTTTCATTATTCATTTTCTTAATCTCATGTTTTATCATCTTTTAGAAAGATCGTCTATCCGTTTAGATAGAATACCCCTAACTAAAGTAAAAGCTATATATTATAAGTTAATTTCTTTATTAGAGAATATTAAAATATCAGATTTCTTAATGAGTGAAAAAGAATATAAAAACCAATACAAAATAGGTTAAACTAACTATGGAAGGCATGTGTTGAGGAGTAATAGTAGATATCTTCGAATAATATAGCCAAGTATCTTTAGAGTCTATCCTAATTGATAGAAAGTCTTAAATGTAGCTTAGTATCTCTATGAGATATTAGAGGAAAATATTAATCATTTGTATTTACATGACTATAATTAACCTAAACATACAAAAAGATTCAAAGTACACTGTCTTTTGAATGAAAATTAAAACTTCTATGAATAATCACTATTAATATTGATGAAATTACAAGGGTAAAAATAATGTTGTAGTGATATTACAAGATATTCTAAGAATGTAGGCTATCTAACCATTAATTTATAATTTAAGAATCTAAGAGCAAATAATAGAGAGATCCAATCTTTTGAAAATGAAATTAAGAGAATTACCAAAAAAGAAAAATTGCAAATTTTTTTTTGGATAATTACATTATTGTTTAAGAAGTTTTAAACTTTATGAAAATAAGTAAACAAATAAACCTCTAATTTTTGTGATTTTCTTGTAAATGAACATATATGTAGAAGACTGGGACATCACGGCATCAAATTGGTCTAGTGTTGTTGAGGTTAACAATAGTTTCAATGCATTCATTAATGTTAGAACTTTTATAATCTACAAACTTAGTAAATTATGATCACCCTCATTTTAGCGACATAAATGTTGTGATGAGTGGAAAATTTATTATAAATTTTAGAATCCAAAAGAATATAAAAAATAAATAAATAAAAATGAATTATTTTGTGTTGAACCAATACCTCATAACCAGAACAATACCAATATTCATAGTCGTTATAGAAGGTAAATTTACATAAGAGATGGAGTTCTGAAATATCCAAACTCAAATAATAACTATCCTATAACCTTCACAAATATATATAATATAAAGGTTGAAAATGTTGAAACAAAAGAAAGAAACACGATACCTCTAATAAGAACCCCTATATAAAAGTGGAGTCTTTCTTATGTAGATATAGAGATAAAGTAACAAATAGTTTGCAATGTATAAAATAGAAAAGTAGTTGCTTTTTGTTACTTTGTCTTTAGTTCTATAAAACTTACTAGAGTGGAACTTATGAAAGCATTGTATAAGTTTTTTATAATGAAGCAAATGTCCAATGAAGTAAACGTGATAAAATGAAGGAGTAGCAAAATAAAGAAATTAAAAGAGAGTTATTTATTTATTCTTTATTGAACATTTATATTTTTTTATATAAAAATGGGAAATTGAAAAGTTGTGATAATCGAAAAAGTTTTCGAAATTATATATATATATATATAATTTCGAAAACTTTNGATATAGAGATAAAGTAACAAATAGTTTGCAATGTATAAAATAGAAAAGTAGTTGCTTTTTGTTACTTTGTCTTTAGTTCTATAAAACTTACTAGAGTGGAACTTATGAAAGCATTGTATAAGTTTTTTATAATGAAGCAAATGTCCAATGAAGTAAACGTGATAAAATGAAGGAGTAGCAAAATAAAGAAATTAAAAGAGAGTTATTTATTTATTCTTTATTGAACATTTATATTTTTTTATATAAAAATGGGAAATTGAAAAGTTGTGATAATCGAAAAAGTTTTCGAAATTATATATATATATATATATATAGATATTATAAGAGAATAAAGAAATGAGCTTTTACGGTTTTTTATTTTTATAAGATTGATTTATTTTTCTTTTTATAATTATTTTATATTTATTTAAATTTAAATTGTTAAATTTATAATTAATTTAATAATTTAAATTTTAAAAATTATAAATTAACGATAAAATGAAGAGTTTTACTAAATCGATGGGATGATACTGTAGAAAATGTAAGGACAGATATAGATATAGTTTAGGGCTAAGTTAATTTCTTGGATTTTCTTTTCCTTTCAAAAGACTGACTCGAGCTCACCATACACCACTCCCACGTTTCTCCCTATCTCTCTCCAAGGCAAAACAATAGAAAAAGAAGAGACAGTCTAATGCGCTCATTTTCTGCGAACAATGAGTCTCGAACCATTTAATAGGTAAACAACCTAACTGCTCAATTTCCTTCTATAGCTTTCTACTTTAAGTTTGACTACTTTCTTGTTTTTGATTTATTATGGATTTCAATTTACTTTCTTTATTAATTTTTCCTTATTTGTTCTGTCAAAGATTGGTGAAGTTTGCAGCTAGGGCTTTCTACGATGATGTGCCAACTAAAGCTGATAATCAGCCGAAAAATGGTCGCAGTGATAACCGTGGGATTGCTGTGGTCATACTCGATGCCCTAACTAGGTTGGTTAGTAATTTCAGCTCATTTAATTTTTCGTAATAAGTACTTGGATTTGTTAATTTGAGCTCTTTTAATCCTTATCTTTTTGTTCTTTTACTGATCTTGTACTTTGTTTTGCTGAAATTGTGGTAGTTAGTAATTGATATGACATGTTTTATTAAGGATAATGTGTTTTATCTGCTCTTAATGCCTACAAGGATTAGAACCACGATTTTTGTACTTCCTCCTTGTGTGGTTATTATATGAATTTATTGAGTTGACCAAAAAGATAAAAAGACATAATATTTGGCCAAAAAGATTGATTCTAGATCTACAGGTCATACCTGGAGGTGTAGATTTGATAAGCTTATGGTGTTATTAATGGGTTGTTCTAAAGGTAAGAACTAGTCAAATGACTATATAAAAATCAGCTTTAGCAGAAAGTGAATGGAAAAACTTTGGAAGCAAAAATGTTATGAAAGCGATATTTTCTTCTTCTTATTCTCTCTCTCTCTCTCTCCACTCTCTTTCCCTGGTAGTTTATGTGTGCTCTTTAAGTTGCTTTTTATGCATATGCTTGTGTATTCCCAACTTCTTTTTTGGGGGGTTAAGTTATTCCCAACTAACATTTCCTGTGGGTGTATTTTATATATCATATACATGATTCTGTAATTGGGTTTCCCCCTTATGTATAAATATGTATGTATATATAATTAACAGAATAACTTACTAAAACATGAAAAAATAGATGGGATGTGGACTTTATTTTAGATGCTGCGAGAGGATAAGTTTGAAGCATCTCAACATGGTCATTTTATATATGTTTGCTTTATAAAATAAAGTGCTGTCTAGTACTTGATTTGTTTATAAATTTGCGAGCAACATAATGTGTTGGATAAAATGAGGATGGTATAACTCATTGATGGTGGAGTTAGAAACGTTTGTTGTATAAATCAGTTGTCATTTTATATCATAACCGACTTCATCTGCCCTGCCTGATTATCCTAATCCTTATTACTCTATATGATTGTTTCAGGCGACAATGGGTTAGAGAGGAGGATCTGGCAAAGGATTTAAAATTGCATTCGAAGCAACTTCGTCGCATATTGCGGTTCTTTGAGGAAGAGAAGCTTGTGACACGAGATCATAGACGTGAGGTCTGCTTCTTGATCCATAGTTCAATGACTTAAGAGCAACCTATTTAGTGTATGACTGCAGATGACTTGGCTATCTCAAATTGCTTTAACTTTAGCAAGAACAGATGGTTCCATTCAGTTAAAATGCTGCCATCTGCATATTGTTGCTTAATTTAGTAGTTGGTTGATCGTATTCTCGTTAATAATTACCATAAGGATTCTTTTTATCATGGTTGAAAGTAATTCCAAGCCTTCATGTAGCCCTCATTTACCTGCTCTTTAATTACAAAATCTCCTTTTACCTTACTTCAACATTCTCCTTTTCTTCCCTCTCCCTAATCACATTTCCTCGATTGAAGAAATGAGCTACTCTCTCAACATTCTTTTGTACTAATACATCATCTCAGCTTCTCTGCTTTATGGAATTGTACAGCCCTTACATTGTTTTACTGTCCTGGTTTCTTCTGGAAAAAGTTTTATGCTCAATGACAATTCTAACTTTGCATCTCTAAATTCTTTAATAATATCTAGAACCTTAACAGCTTTACAAAGATAAGTAATTTTCTCATTATGTTCTTTTGAAATCCAGTTAAAGAAGAGACACTATTCCTCAAAGTTATGGTCAGTATTGGGACCGCTTCAACTTTGATTCCATTTATAGCGTTTTTATTTTTAGTAAAGCTGGAAGGTGCCTAGACTTTGCATTTTGAGTTAGGTGAGGGGTGGGTTTGGATGGTTCTTATTTTTGATGGTCTTCCTTTCCTTGACTTTACTATATGATCCCAAACGATCTCCTAATTTTTTCTTGCAGGTTTATATAGTGTTAAAACTATAGTGATTACACAGGAAAAGATTTTCTTCACATACAGCTCAAATATGATGTTACTCCTAGAGCTAACCCATCCTACATGTGTAGAAGAGACAACAAATACTTAGTAGTTAGTTGTGTTGCTGTATCCATGTAGGTTTATATAGTGCTAGTTTATGTACTTGATATGCCTGTATTGTTTTAGGTATATGCTTCTATTTCTTTTGTGTAGGTTATGGGTGCTTTTGTTTCTAGAACTTCTATAGACGGTTCTAGATATTTCTAGATAGTGCTAAGTTTGTTAGCTTGGCCTATATATAGGCCAAAGGAGGGGGGCTTAGGACATCCGTGCCATCTTGTATAGTTTTGGGAGCTAGTTGATAGTGAGCAGGTGCTCTTGGAGCTGTCATAGCTGGCAACTGTTAAGTTTTGCTTTCATATCAACAAAATTCCTGACTTTTGCTCTAGAGAGAACCCCAGATCTGACATATCACATTTGTACTTTTTCATATGCTAAACCTTTATAATTTTGTTAATTTGCTTTGTTTCATTGCAATTTTGAAGTTTTTATTTACTTTAATTGACTTTCTAGACGGCTAAGGGTGCAAAGATATTTAGTGCTGCTGTAGCTGCCACAGCTGATGGCCAAATTGTAAAGGAGGGAGATGAGAAGATTAAGTTGCATACTCATTCATACTGTTGCCTTGACTATGCGCAGGTATCTATTATACGTGGTGTTTACAATCATTGACTAAGAAGCGAATACAAATTTCATGGTTTATTTTTCAGCCTTGTCCTCTGGTTATATTCCTTGTTCTGAGATATTTGCCTCCTGCCCTTTTGACAAGAGCAGTGCGAAAATTTTGCAGATTTATGATGTGGTCAGATATAGATTGCATCGAATGAGGAAAAAACTGAAGGATGAGTTGGAAAACAAGAATACAGTTCAGGAATATATATGTCCTAACTGTAGTAAAAGGTATTCTTGCCACTCTGACAACAGGATATTTTTCATGTTTTTGGTTGGGTTTTGTGCATAATTTACTTATAAATTTTGATTTACTCTTCTACAACTTGCTTAGATACACGGCCCTGGATGCGCTGCGACTAATTTCTATGGAGGATGAGTACTTTCATTGTGAAAGGTGTAATGGTGAACTTGTGGCTGAGAGCGACAAGCTGGCAGGTCAAGAAGCTGGTGATGGAGATGACAATGCCAGGAGGAGAAGGCGGGAAAACTTGAGGGATATGCTTCAAAAAATGGAGGTAAGTCAGGCTTCCTGCTTCCTTCACACTGCTAAGTTTTCTTAACTGATATTCTCATCTTTTTTATACCCATAAATAATGTTTGGTGACTCAAGCTTTATATGTATATATATTTGGGTGAAACTCTCAAGCTTTATGCCTAGTGGCAAATTTCATGAAAGCAGTTGTCCATCTGTAAGACCATTTGCAGTTGTCAATATGCACTTCTGACTTGTGGCAACTTTTTACATTTCATTGGATTTGTTCTATTTGTATTTTCATCTTGAATCAGGAAGGTGGTTATTTTGTGGTTTTGAGATTCTTTTGCGGCCCTTTTTTTTACCTTGTGAGTGATAAACTTTTCTCTATTTATGATTATAATGTTTCTCCAGGTACAAGTTAAGCCGTTGATAGATCAGCTCAACAGAGTAAAAGATTTGCCTGTCCCAGAATTTGGAGGTCTTCAAGCATGGGAAGCACATGCAAGTGCTGCTGCTCGCCTAGGACATGGTGATCCTGGTGCAACTGATGGTTCTAAATCCTCTCAAGGGCTTGGATATGGTGGAACTCCAATGCCCTTTCTTGGGGATACTAAGGTAGTTTGTCCTGTTACCTGTTCTTTTTTCCCCCCTTTTCTTTTTGCTTTTTGCATCTCATGAGGCATTTTACATTATTGCTTCTTGTGAGCCATAGAGGGTATTTGACAGCATTATATTTGAAGAACTCATCTAATATTTTACTCCTTGGTTCATGTCCCTTTTGATCTCAACTAGAGAGGAGATATCTAGGCAGAAACCTTATTACAAGCAAAAGTGCAATGTCTGACTTTGAAAGGATGCAGTGTAGATGCAGAATTACACAACTATTTTTACTCAAGTGGATGCTTTGATTGCTTTCTATGTATTTTCTCTTCTTCTTTTTGTTGTTAATGGTCATAATCAGGGGACCCACTGGGATAAAGTCTTGCCTGTTGTTGCTTGTTAATAGCCATAAATGGACTAATTACCTCAGGGCACTGAAACGACTCTACTATTTTTTAATGCATGCACTAGTTAAGTATAGTTTGTACTATATAGGTAGCTCCTCTACTGTCCCTTGTGGGATTTAGACCTAGGACCAGATTTGTTGTCAAAATTCTGTAGCCTTAATCCTTGCAGAATTATCCAGGTGCATCTTATCTAGCACTTTTTGTAAGAGAGAACACTTTCGTGATTGTATTGCCATTTTTTGATCAATCTTTTAGATTTCTAGCATGTTTCTATCTTGCTGTCTACAAGGGGATTACCCTGTTTTTTTAAACCCAAAAAGAAGTTCCTTACCCTTACACTCAACCCCTTTGGGTTGATTGCTTTTTGTGTTTCTAGTTTAGGTTGGATTAAATTGGTTAGTTGTATGTATATAGCGGTTCATATCTAAAGCTGTTTGGGAATTTGATCCATATGTTGACTATGGTTGTGTGTCCATCACTTCGCTGTAATGAAACATTGTTGCAACTGATAAGGTTATTTTAAATTCAGAATTTTTGTCTTGTTATCTAAAAAATGAAGCACTTGGCTTCATTTATCTGTTGATCAAGTACTTTGGATGTGTCGTACTAGTTAGTAGCCAATAATTCTTTGCATCTTATGCACATGATTTGCAGCTACTCTATTCTTCCCAAAATTAGTTGCATTATATTGTGTCACATTCCTGCCTTGCCAATATATCTATAAACTCTTCTCTATGCTATGGGACCCCCTTCATTGGCAATTGCCAAATTCATCTAAAAATTTCATCACATGGAAGCTAGCCTTGTATTTGAGAGTAGGCATACAGTGACTAACAAATGCAATGGATTTAATTGATATTGTAACTCTTATCTGTACGGTATAAGTTCTTTTACTTTGCAAATATATATGTATGTATATATTTTTGATTTTCATCATATTTTGTAAAGTGCATTTAATGCAAGACACAATAAGCATTACTTGTATTCCATTGAATTTATCTGGTCTTGGATAACTTGTTTCCTTTTTAAACAAGTAAACACATAAGATGGAATTCTCACTGAACATTTAGATCTTATTGAGCTATTTGATCTGATTTGTCATCAAATGACAGGTTGAAGTTGCTTTTCCTGGTCTTGAAGGAAAAGAAGAAGATGTCAAAGCTGAAGCTGCTGGTACATCTCTGAAAGTTTTGCCTCCTTGGATGATTAAGCAAGGGATGAACCTTACAAAGGAACAACGGGGGGAGGTTAAAGATGAGGTGAAGATGGATGGAACTTCAGCTGCTAGTGGCCCGGCTGATGACAAAAAAACCAATATCGAAGCTGATGATAAGAAGACTTTACAGGCTAGTGACATTAAATACAATTTTTTTTTTTTTTTTTGGGTACATTGGACCATTATTTATTTGTAAAATCCTCTTGACTTAAGTGGTAAAAATGATAATGAGAATTAAAAACAGTTTTAAGGTTATATGCTGATATTGTGGAACTAGGGAGTGTGGCAACTCAATTTTATTGTACTTGGTGAAACTGTTAGCATTAGATAAAACTTGTTAAGTGGGTTTTCTTACACAGCTCTCTCCACAAATACAACATAGCATGTGCACTAAGATAATTTTAGCTTAATACTGGAACTTTTGGTGCTGCCATTTAGACCAGAATTACTTCCCAAAGCTAGATGCTTAGAATATGTAAGGATCTTATATTCCCCAGCTTGTGACTTGTGATTTTAACTTTCCCTACCCATGAAAGTTTTCTGAACTATTTGTGAAGTGAAATTTATTATTCTGCATATGAATCTAATTTCTTCTTGCCAAATTTGTTTTGTGAATAACAGGGTTATCATCTCTAATTATGTTTAGGCATTTATTCAGTTATTGTAAGCAAAATTTGTATGTTTGGAAAGCACAGCTTTCTGCTCTTTTTGAACCATTAAATTTAGCACCATTAAATATCAAAAGATCTCAAAATGAACAATTGAAAAGACATTTTCATTTTCAAATGCTCCTGAGACATCATAACTCAGGAGAATAGACCAATCACAATAGTAATATAGAAGTTTTCCTGTCTGGGTGTGTTTATCTATTCCTTGTATACAAGTACACTATGACAATATTGCCCTACTCTTGAAAATCTCCACTATATAACATTCTTGCAGGATGAATACGTGAAAGCATACTATGCTGCTTTGTTGCAAAAACAAAAGGAACTTGAAGAAGCTGCAAAGAAACAACAGCCTCCATCAGATACAGACATTGATGATGGTCTTCTTGCCACATCTTCCTCTCGCCAGGTTGGCATGAAGTCTAAACGTGAAGATGAGGGAGATGAGGATGTTGAGTGGGAAGAGAGTCAAGTTGCTGGTGAGTTTTTAATGTATATTCTTTCATCAAATTCTTATGATATTTATATGTGCTTCTAGAAAAAGAAAACGGTGGACTAATTCGGATAGAGGGTGGCAATTTTTTTTTTAGTTAGGTATGAATAGTGTTTCTTAATGAAATCACAATATTAGTCATTACAGAAGGTACAATTTATTTTCTGTGTAGTCATTAAGTTGGAAGATTGGTTTTTGTATAACATTTACTCAAATCACTTAAACATCTTATAGTAACTTCACCTGTTTTCACTGAAAAGGAATAGGATGTTTCTTTTGTCAAAGAAACCGAGAGTCAGTCATTTGCTTAACGACAGGACTCTTAAGGCTTCCTTCAATTCATCTGGAAATAATATTTACAATTCAATAAAGTTTGAGAGAAAGAGGAGTGAGTTTTACTCCCAAGGAGAGCTTACAGAAGGTGGCCTCTAGGAGGTTGCCCCTTCTCTGGTTAATAGTGAATCCTCTCCTATCTTATGCTCATGTATTTAGTTTACGACCTAAGGTAAGGATTCTATAGTTATAAAATCACTTCAAGAAGTATTTTAGTCCCTTCATGAGCTTTCATTGAGTTTAGCTCATTGGCTGAAAGAAGTGCCTGACGTGTCCTTTCATTGCCTATGTAACAAACCTGTGCTCAACGTGATGCAATGTAAAATGTACAACTCTCAGCCTCACATCCTTGCTCAAAGCTCCTTTCTAGTATAGTTAAGGTTCTGGTTTTGGACATGGATCTAGTTGCATAAAAATCACCAAAGATCTCATTTCAGCTATCGAGGGGATTGCTTCAATTCAATAGGTTTCCTTCTTGCATCTCATTGAGACGAGTAGTGATAGATTATTTACAACTTTAATCATAGGCATTTACTTGGAAGTAGGAAAGAAATGACTTTTTTCGTATGGTATTCCACCTTTCGTTTGGGGTTATATCCCATACCATACAAATTAGACCAAAATTTATACTCCAAAAAGGAGTCGTAGTCCAGTTCCGTTAGGAGGGGATTCAGTCTCCTCACCAATATCTCAGTCAGAATCATCAAAAGCTTTAGCTTCCATTTTCCAAGGACTTGAATCGTTTAAAAAAAAAAAAAAAATTTCCAAGTAACCAAGGTGTCCTTTGTATCTCTTGCTTGTGGTTCTGTTCATATCATATTTGGCCCTCACCTTTATAGATGTCTTTTAAAGGTTGTGGTTATCTATATTAAATATATGAATGTTCTTGCCAAGTCGTAGTCCGGTTCTGTTAGAAGGGGATTCAGTCTCCTCACCAGTCTCTCAGTCAGAATCATCCAAAGCCTTAGCTTCCATTTTCCAAGGATTTGAATCATTTAAAAAAAAAAAAAAAATTCCAAGTAACCAAGGTGTTTTGTATCTCTTGCTTGTGGTTCTGCTCTTATATCGTATTTGGTCCTCACCTTTATAGATGTCTTTTAAAGGTTGAGCTTATCTATATTAAATATATGAATGTTCTTGCCAAGTCCTAGCGCTGAATTCGAAATGCCCTCTCCCTGCAAAACCCAAAAGAAGAAAGGGAAAAAAAAAAAAAAAGGAGTCCTTATGCTAAAAGGACTTTTTGTATTAGCTTCTTCTTCTTCCTCTTTTTTTTTTCTACACCCCCACACCCCACACCCCACTTTTCCTTTTTTCTTTCCCTCTTTCTCAAATATAACCCTTACATAAGTGTGAAAAATTATGAATTGATTTCTCTTATGTCATCAAATTGCTCATTTGCTTTCATGCACACTGCAGCAGGAAATACAAGTGAAAATTACAAGGTTGGTGACCTGAATGTTCAAGCTGATGCTTCAGGGGATGATGATGAAGATGACATAGATTGGGAGGAAGGATGAAGAGCACATTTCTTGTGGGTGGTCATATACTGGTCTAGCATTGATTTGCAAAATTTACAAAGTTGCACAAGATTCTTCTTATGTGGATCATGAGATCATGACTGTTTCATCGTTTAAATATGCATACTGTCATTTTTTTATGGATCACTGAATTATTTATAGGCATCATTTTGCTAAGAAAGCCTAATCATGCTGAAACTTCTGATGAGCACCAGACCTATAACCCTTGATAGTCTTGAAATTTGCTGTCTTTCCTTTTGGTTTAGGGGGTGAATTGCTCCACCATGGAAAGAGGGATCTGCAGAGCTACAGAAGTAATGGGTGTATGGGATCATCAGTATCTCTGCCTTTCTGGGAGATCTGTCTGTTTTCCTTGTTTTTATATTTTGTCTAGCTTTCCTTCAGGGATTTTAACTTTCACCGTTAAAACTAGGGTAATATCTGATGTACGAGTTATAGAGACGGAATTCCAATATTGCAGTTGATTAGACTTCTCTTGGAATTAGCCATGTGGGTCTGCTTCATTCTTTAGGATGTTGTATATCAAAGCAGCAAGAAGATTTCTAGGGGACGGTCCATTATCCAACGTGAAAGGTCGCTGGAATATGAAGTTGAAACGAACGGAACTTGCAATCTTTGTATGTGTGTTAAAACCAGTTTCAATCATAAATTTCTTTAGCATGTACCTGAAAGGAAAAGCATGTGGAAGTTATTTGCTCTCGATATGCTAATACAGTATTCTAACTTATTCTTTCCATGATTAATCTTTATTCTTAAGTTTTTATATTTACCGTATTTTAGCAATGATGGTGGATTTAGATGATTTTCATCCTTGTGTTAGAGCATACTCTGTAAGTGCCGATGAACTCTCTGTACATGTTGCAGCTTGAGCACAATTATTACACGCGTACTTGTATCAGTGCTCTTAATATTTGCATTAATCACATTGATCTTTAGATTCGTTATCCAAAACGATTAGGGGTAAAGCCTCTCTAATACGCTCTTGTTGCTACTTCAATTTTCATACCGACCGACCAACCATGGCAATTTTACTCGTCATCAATATGGGGAACATCGGGGACTTTGTCTTCTTCTTCTTTTTTTTTTTAATTTTTAATTTTTTTATTTTCATGATCCAGAAATCACATGTTGCCAGTTACGTGCATGCTAGCTTTTTCTTGATTGGTGAGCATGCGTATGGAGTTGTGAAGATAGCATGCGTGTGATGATTGACTTTGCCTGTGGTTATTGCTTCTTTATATACGTAATAGTTGGTAACGAAAAAGTATGATCGTTTTTCTCGAGGTGGCCAACAACTCCATTGACATTTTGCCCTTGGATGAAAATGGGGTTTGCCCACATTTTAAAATGGATGGTCTGTGTATCCAGTGAGAATGTCCTTTTTGTGATGGGAGGTCAATTTATGCTCTCACGTGTAGGGGTTGTGGTTACTCTTACGAGGGTGGACTACTTATGAAAAATTCTCTCTCTCTCTCTCTCTCTCATCTCCCCCACGCCCGCCACACCCCCCACCCCCAACCCAAGGTCTACCCGACAAGCATGTGTTGGTTTCCACTTTCCGAAAGATATGGTTTTAACTCCACAACTTCGTTGAAGAAATAGAGAAGCGGCCGATTGACTTTTTAATCGTAGAGATATTTGATAGGTGCGCCTGTTTTTGATGTAAACTATATTAGATTTTCAATATATGGAGGATCTGGGCCTTTACTTAAAGGATGGTAGCATGTATGAATTTTGTTCTCTCTTTATATGGAAAAGCTGAATCTACTGCTGCTATTATTATTATTATTATTTTTTCGGTAACCCTTAAACAAGGAATTTTATTAGCTTAGAAGCAAACTTATACATCCCAGTTCTGGACATAGTACATCAACATGTAACAACCTCTGTACAACAGAAAAACAACGCACCATGAGAGCATTCAAAACACAAACAGGAACAATAGCCTAAGTCACGCTGATCCCGAATACGTATACATGAACTGGTGTTCATTTGCAAAAGTTGCTGCAGCAGCTACTGCAGTGACTAACGCGAGCGCATCCTGCTCTGCTTCATGACCAAAATTCATTAACGACTTGGTTAGCTTCTTTAGGATGATAAATGACTTGCACATCTTTAAAGAGGATTAATTTGTCCTTGTACATAGATATTAAGTTTGTTAGACGCTATTGCAGAGCTCGACGTGTGTCACCTACCAATAGCTTTATAGCAGTACATGAGTCAGAAATAAGCTCAATTTTGTTGAAGTTCAAAAGCCGTGGCAAAATGAGCAATCAAAACATCAACATGTCTAATTTTCTTTGAAAACTCGAAAATCCGACACCCTACTTCATCTTGAGAGACACTTGCAACGGTCGCCTACGAATTGGTTGGGTAAAGATTACCCAACCATCTAATGACGGTGTCCATTTGACAAGTTGCAACATCATTCGCTTCAAATGTTGCCTATTACGATTATGAACCTAAAGCTTTGAAGCTTTACTTCTAATATTTTGAGCTAAATTATGCAGCCTACTGCCATCAGTTCTATCCAATAAGTTCCTATCATGCCATACGAACCATAATGCATAAGCAAATAGAATAGCAGCAGAGATAACAATACTTATAGCATACACTCTATTTTGTCTAGTAAAAAATTGAATCCAAAAAAAAAAAAAAAAAAAAGTAAGTTACTCAATGAGTTAACCACACCTGCCAGCCCAATCTCACTCCATATGGCATGTATACGTGGGTAAAGCCGTAAAGCATGTTCTATTGATTCTCTTTCCCCACAACCCCTTGGACAAGCTGAGCTAGTACCTAGAATTTTATGAATTCGCTCAGCTGTAGGCAAACCATCATTTAAAACACGATAAAGGAATAATTTTAACTTTTGAGCTTAAATTGGCTATCCACAACCACGCATACTCTTCTCACAGCTGGCCACTCCATTGTACTTTTAAATGCTTATATACTCCATGAATTGTAGGTAAGCTATACAATTGATATAAGAGGATAGCTTTATCCTCTTTGCTTGCCATCAACACAATAAGACCAGAAATACTTGGAAAGGAGTCTAGTAATGTCAAATCCTAAGATATCATCCTTCATTCCAACTCAGAGATGTTTCGCTTCCTTAACAGTTATACCCTCAGTATTTTCAGGTAAAGGACCAGCAATTGAGCGACGCATTGCAATGTTGCCCAGCCAACAATCACCCTAGAATCTTGCGGATTCATCATTACCCAAACTTATCACCCGTTGCTTGTCTATACAGGAGCCAGCTTCCATCAACTCCTTCCATAGGACAAGGCAAAGGCCACATCCCACATATAATGGCCTGTTACCATAGATTCTTTTTTCTTATATTTGTCATGACACAATTCAGACCACAGGCCGGTACCCATATGAAGCATGCGGTATCGTTGAATCGTAGAAGCTTTATTTCCAGTTTACAAGTCCTGAACTCCTAACCCTCCCATTTCCTTAGGATTTGTGAATTCATTCCTTTTTGATCCAATGCACTTTCCATTGATTACCATGGCCATTCCACACAAAATTCCTTTATAGTCTTTCAATGGCACATACCAAATTGTTTGGAAGTTTTGAAACTTGCAAACAATAATTGGGCAAGGCGTTAAGAACAGAATTAGCTAGTGCCATACTAAGCAACCGGCGTTTCCGTCCATTTAACTTCTTATTTATTTATCCATTAAAAAAGAGAAAATCCGATTTCTTTGGTTTCAACCTATCTCCAATTGGATAACCAAACCGTCACTTCCCCTTATTGCTATTTTCTCAGTTAACTTGCACCCGGAGATGTTCAGGCACATTTGATGAGAAAATAACCATCGATTTGTTGTAACTCACTCTTAAACCAAACCATCCCTCAAATTTGCCTAAGTCATCCTTAGTTTGACATGCAATACAAATGCAAAAAAAGGGAAACTTGGAAATTATCTCTCTAAACCTAATCTTGACCTTTGTCCTTATGTATTGTCCTACTTTCAAATGTTAGCAAATTTCGCTTCTCTGAAATTTTAAATATTGTAAATTAGTTATCATAAATTTTTGACAAATTGATAATACAGTAGTCTTTGTTTTCTTTTTCAGTCTAAAAACATGCACGAGGTCAAAATTTAAGATATGATAAAGTACACAATTAATGCATATATACCTACAACACAAATTCACACTATAAAAGTAAGTTTAGGGGATTATTTGCAACATTTGAAAGTATAAGGATACATTTATATCAAGTCGTAAAATTTTTAAGAAGATGGTTTATAATATTTGAAAGTTTATATATTATATTCATTGTGTCTAAAGTTTTGGAGAGCCATTTGTTTTCTTCTAAATAGTATTAAAGAATAATATCATAACACGTCAATATTTAGTCTTTCACTATTCAAAAATACTTTTAGTTTTAAATTCTGAATTGTGATATCACTTTTAAAAATTCAGATTATGTTTTATGTACACTTTGGGCAAAAAAAAAAAAAAAAAACGATTTATGTATAGCAATCAATTATTAACTTTTTTTTGTTTTATAGGAGGGTTTAACTGGACATAAAAACTCCCCTTCCATACGCGAAGGCAGAAACACAACGTACTAACTCAAGGCTTCTCTTGCAGATATAAATAATTATATCGGATTGCGTTCTAACTGAGGAACATAACTCAAAAATTTGAGCAATGATTCCTTAAAATACGACTGTTTCAAAGGGACATTTATATACCTCCATATAAACATATGTAGCATTTTGATTGGAGGCTGTTCGTTGGACATAATTCTCTTTGGTTGTATTCACAAGTCGTTGACCATTCAACATGACAGCAAGAACCTGTAATTAGTATCAGCTATAATAGTATAATAATAATTCAGAAAGAAGAAGTAGCTTTATGAGCTTCGACGTCTTTATTAGCTTAAATTAAGGGAAAAGGTAACTGAAATGAGGAAAGAGTGTAAACAAAGTTACTGATTTCTTCCATGCAAAATAGCGTGTTTTAGCATTTTTGAAGGCGAAAGCCTCCATAACATATTCAAAGACGTGTATGTGAATAGAATAATACTTGGACTTAACGTACAATATCATCATATCTTTTCCAGTCAAGGAGATACACAGTGTTTTCTTTGAACTGAGTATAACACTCTATCTCATGCTATAATTAGATAATCAAATGTTAAACGAAGATTTTTAAGCAGTAAGGGTGCATTTGTTTTGCATGCTTTTTCCCTTTTATTTTATATATATATTTTTTTCTCAACATTTGTTATTATAAAAGCTAAAATAAGAAAATAAAATTATAATAATTTTAAGAAGTTCTAGTAATTAGTGGTTTTTAGTTGCTGTTAATGATAGTAACATAATGGAAAAAAAAAAAAAAACATTTGGAAAAGTAAATCCCCCTTAACCACTTCCCCTTAAGTCAAAGCTATTATAGCCTGCTGATAGAAATATTGATTTGTTAACTAAATGAACTAGGTTTAATCCTCTCTTCTCTCAAAAGTTATAATTTAATATTAGTTAGCTAAAAAAATATAAAGAAAACGTCTTTTATACTATTACTGTCATTTTCCATCCTGATTTAGTACTATATGTTAGTAATATTTGCTTTATCTGAAGACTATCATTATTTTAATGGGAAAGTTTTGGTTTATATATATATATATATAGATTGGAAAAATATTTCCTGCTAAACAGACAAACTCTAAGATCATGTTAAGATTGATCACAATCTAGTAGAAGTTTTATATGCTTAGCCCTTTCATCGATGAATTTTTTCCGATGAAGGGCTTTTATCTTTTATCAATGATGGGAGAGTAGAGCCATGCAAATCTACTACTTTACGTGACACTTCATATGGTCACTGCAAAATAATTACTCCAATCAGAACCTACGAGAGTTGAAAAAAAAAAAGTGCATAATAGATGTCTATAACTCTTTATCTTTGGCTTGTTTTACAATAAACTGTCTAGCATTTGGATCGAGATCGGTATTCGAAATAGGCAAACGAGGGCTTTAGATTTTATGAAATAATAAGTTTCAGGTCTTAATGCATGAATTCGATTTTCTCGGAGTAACGTGCTATGAATGTTGGATGGGAAGATCAAGTGAAATTAAGGATCATGGAAAATACAGATTGTACAATCAAATAAAACTTGAGAGAACAATACTTATTAGGACATCATTTAGCGTGTAAAGCATAAGTGGGGAAATTATTGGCATGAATCACCTATTAAGTCGCAACTAGAAAGTCACTGATTAAGTTGCAGTAAATTTTCTGGTGATACCATATTAATTTTTTAGTAGCACCCGCATAAAAATGATAACGCCCATGATCGCCTACCAACTTTTTTTCTGGTAACAACAGTGCTAATACCATACCGCACAAGTGTCATGGTCTATAATGTAATTTAGCAGGATTTCTCTTCAATACCTACAAATCTTGCTTGTATATTTTATTTCTTCCATTATAAAAAACAACGTAGACTAGTCTTATGAAAGCAACAAAACAATTCCAGAAAAATTAGAACTCTTTTCTCGCACGTCAAGTGGTTGCATCCAGTAATTACCTTTCGTTGTAGTAATAGTTTATATTTTAGGATATCATTCAAAATTTAAATTGTTAACAATTGCAGCAAAAAGTAAAATCCTGTAGTAGTCTGCTAGGATGTTTGACCTGCCACTGGCCTGAATGTGACATGGAAAGGTAGAGTTTCTTTTTTTTTTTTTTTATTCTTTCTTTTCTTTTCTTTCTTTTTTTTTTTTTTTGGCCGCACAGAAAGGTAGAGTTCACAACATCTTTTTATATGATGAATATTCTAGAATATTCCCTTTATACAAACTACTATTATAGTTATAAAAAAAAAAAAAACCTGTAATTATAGAAGGTTACGTTTGATTTTGAATCTTGAACTCAATGGTCAAAAGGATTTTATTCTTTGGGCTTAAGGGGTAGGACCTTGAGAATTAAGCTTATGAATTTCGGGACAATTAAGAAAGTTTGGTATCGTGGGCTTGGATTAAGGATTTTTAGATCGGCCTTCCTAATATCAACTTTTCTCATTTTGTTTTACATTAACCAAGACCTTCTTTGTTCTTGGATCCAAAGAGGAAAGCCCATTTCGAGTCTAATAGTAAAGGGGTCAATATTGGTCGTTAATCATCATCTTGATATGAGAAATGACATCAATGGTCAACCTCTATAAACATTTAACCCCTCTCCTCATTTAAACATAAGAGAACATTGCACAAACATTGTTGCACTACCGAATTCACTACTAAAAAAGATTAAACAATTAGTATTTAAAGAATGCATTATATTTCATCATAAATTGTGGAGATTGATGTTACTACCTCCTCCACTTTTCATAATGAGTGTTAGAGTCAATTGAGATTATTTACTCTTCCTCCCTATCACATCTCTTTCAATCACTCCTTACATACCATGTATGTCATCTCTTATTCGATCACATATAGTGTGTTACTTATGTAGCACGCTTTATGTTCTAAATCTTACACATTTGTTTAGTAAAGAAATTGCTAAGCATAATTTTTTAATGTTATGTTAAGTAATTTCTGCTTCTCAATTGACTAAGTAAAGAAAGAATTTGGATGTTATTATAGTAAGAAACGTTTATAGAAAGAAAGTGCTAAACTAGAACCAAGATGACTACGTATAAGGTATTCTTATAAGTACATACCCAATATATGTATAAGCACTTTTAGTGAATGTAACTGATGGAAAAATTAGTTATCCTATGGCAAACTAGTAGTCTATCATGTATATATCATATAAATGGAGACAAATATGAAAGAAAAGGGGGAGAAAAAGTTATAACCCCTAAGTCTGTACATTTAGCGATAGACTATCTTGATCACAACCAATACAGTTTCATTCCTTGTAATAAAATATTATAAATAATCCTACATAGTTCATAAAAAACATAAATTTACAGATAAAATAGATTGAAATAACTAAAGAAAGAACTTGGTTGAGGGGTAAGAGGTGAGAGAGGGAGGGAGGGAGGGAAGGAGGAAGCAATTCATACTTGGCTGTACTGGGGTTTTTTCTTTCCTAAGAGAGAATATATTGCAATATCTAAAAATAAGCTGTATGTTTAGGCATATTGAGGGAGATGATTTCATTCATTAGTAAGCTTGGGTTGAAGTAAGGCTTGGGCTTAACAATTAGTGCTCTCATCAACATTCATTGCCCTAGAGACATGGAGGTAATCAAAAACATGTTTTTAACATTACAATAGTCACAATAACAACACGAACATCATGTTAATACTACCTTGCAAAATTTAACTCGTAGATTGGAATAATTAGAAGTGAATCAGACTCATACTAATCAAAATCATATTAGAGAGTCATCATGTTCACATGTTCATATAGTGCCTCAACATTCAGAGAATAATTCGAAAGGAATTGAACTTAATATCCCTAAATTATATGGAGTATATCCTTAAGATAGATATTTGAGCTACAACAATTCTTTAATTTTCATTTTGTTGAAAAAGAAGAGAGATTTACAATTGATGGCTTTACCGTGGAAGACCTAGCATTACATAGTTTCAATGGATGCTTCTATAACATCTCGGGTCAAAAGTAGTGAATAGCCAAAACCAATAAATATTAATGGCCCATTTCAACCACTTGGTGCAAACGTTTCAAGCTTATGTTGATAAGGTATTTACAACAATAATCTTATAAACTAGTATCATAATCTCCTATAATCTATGTGGAACACTTAACCATGAGGTCTCATAATCTCCTCTTCTTAAATACGCGATGTCCTCGTTGTGAGACCTTACAATTGGGCCTAAATCTTTCCCCATTTTTTATATATGATTTGGGTTACCCACTACCTATAGGTCATCTTAAAAGTATGCAAGGTAACACTCTAGTGACACTCCTCACTTTCCTTGGACTTTTTCTCTAAACTGGAGTCAGATTCGAATCATCCACTTACTGGTAGGGGTTTGTTCTGATACCATTTGTAAGGCTTTAGGCTAAAAGCAGTGAATAGCTAAGCTAATCAACATTAATGGATCTATTTCAACCACTTAACCTAAAAGTTTCAAACTTGTGTTGACAATATATTCATAATAATAGTTTTATAAACTAGTATCACGATCTCCTATAATCTACGTGAGACACTTAATCATGAGGTTTTACAATCTCTCTCTTCCTCCCTAAACATGCAATGTTTTTGTTACGAGACCTTACAATTAGGCTTAGATCTTCTCCTTTTTTCGGTGTATAATTCAGGCCATTCACTACCTACAGGCTATTTTGGAAGCATGTAAGGAGTTACACCCTAGTGACATTTCTCACCTTCTTCGGACATCTTCTTTAAATTGGAGCCAAACTCGAATCATCCACCTATTGGGAAAGGATATGCTCTGATACCATTTATAACGCTCTAAGGTAAAAGCTATGAATAGCCAAGCCAACAAATACTAATGTGCTCATTTCAACCACTTGGCCCAAAAGTTTTAAGTTTATACTGATAGGGTGTTCAAAACCATAACCTTATAAACTAGTACTATAACCTCTTACTGTCCATGTGTGACACTTAATTATGAGGTCTCACAGCTTTAAAACCAACAATTAAGTTCATAGATTGTGTGTGCATTAGAAATCTAATTTGGTGCTTGCAAATATGAAGATGGGTAAGGCACTTTATCTAAATTGATGCAAATTTGTACAATGGCTGAAAATCAATAAGAATTTTAGGCTTTTTAAAATAGAATTGTGAGGTTATAAGAAAATTTCCTATTGAGTTGTTTTATCTTTAATTGAAAACAATGATAAGGAGAGAAGTTTAGATTACTATACCTTCCTCATTTATGCAAGTTATGTGACTTATTAAAATGCATCTAACAAATTTTAGTGAACAATTTTTTTGCTAAACCATCTTTGGCTTTACCCTTTTCAACTACCAAAACCTTTAATAGTTACAATTTACCAAATCCACTTCTTTTTCTAAGCCATTAACTTCATCTAACACTATGTCTACAAACACAACATTACTAATAAAACAAACTAAATTACACTAGTGAAGCCCTTTGCATAAGTAGAAATGAATGCTCTTTGTAAGCAAGGGTTGTTTTTCAACTGTAATGAAAAATAATAAAAATTTCATAAATGCAATGCTAAATTCTTAATATTGATAAGGTGAGGAAGAGTTTGTAGAATAGGAATAAGATAATATTATTAGATCCAAATACAATGGTACATTCAATGCCGTACATAATAAGATTTTAAAAGTCATTGAATAATCATTCTCTCTTAATACTTGTTGATTTTTGGGGTACAGATAGTCTTGCTCAAAGTAAAATTGTGAAAGATATAGGTTTTACAATAGTACTTGCTCCTAAGTTTCAAGTATTGATTGGCAATGGGAGTAAGTTAGAGTGTGAAGAAAAACATATCAAACATTAACTATTGAAGAAATTCGATTCCATGAAACTTTCTACAAATCTTACCAATTTATGGAGTAGAAATGGTGTCGGATGTTTATAAAACCTAGGATCTATGAGCTTTTACTATGGCCAACTTACTATAAGATTTTTGATAGAAGGATGATGGTTACATTAACATGGGATAGTCACAATTCTCTTAATTTGGTTACCAATCATTAATTAAGAAGAATGGTTTCATCTAACTCTATCTTATTCTATTTACAATTGTTGGCTTAGGTAGTACAACACTACCATTGAGCTTGTATTGGTTAGATTTATTTATGCATTTATGAGAGATGTACAATACATAATTCATTTCAACGAAGGTATGTCCCCCATTAACGTACATCCATATAGATACTGTCAATTTCAAAAGACAGAAATCATGAAATGGGTTAAAGATATGTTGCAATAAGGGCATTACATAGCAAAGTACTACCCCCTTTTCTTCTTTGGTCTTATGAAAAAAGATGGTAGTTGGTATTTTATGTAGATTATACGGTACTCAGTGACGTCATAGTAAAGGACATGTTTCCAATTCTAATAGTTCATGAATTGTTAGCTGAATTTTATGGTGCCTTGGTTTTCTCATGGTTGGATTTATGTTCTAGCTATCATCAAATATGTATGAATATGGAAAACATGGAGAAAATTGCACTTTAGACTCACCAAGGCCATTGTGAATTTTCACTTATGCCTTTTAGGCTAAGTGATATATCAAGTACAATTCAATCTATTATGAATAAACATTTCTAGGCATTTCTTATAAAATTCATCATTGTATTTTTTCTTTTTTGATGATTTCCTTATATATAGCTAGAGTATGGAATCACATATTGAGCATTTATCAAGTATTGCAAATGATTATGAACAATACTTTATATTTGAAACAATGTTAATGCTCTTTTGCTAAGGATTCCATTGAGTATTTTAGTCACATGGTTTTAGTTTAAGGTGTTTCACATGAACCTTTGAAAGTTGAAGCTATTTGGAACTAGCTTTTACTCACTATAGTGAAACAAATGAGAGCTTTTTAGGCCTTAGGGTCTTAAAAGTGTTTTGCCAAAGGTTATGCGTTTATAGTATCTCCTCTAATTGACATGCTATAGAGATCTTTTTGAGTGAATAGAAGCAACATGTAAGGCTTTTGAACAAGTTAAACAAGTCTTGATCATCCAATTTTTCTAAAGGATCTATGGTCAAAATGATGCCACAATTATAGTTATAGGGTTGTTTTATTACATAACTCACATTTGGTGGCATAATTCGATAAAGACGTTGCCATTACATAAGTGAAAAGCTTCTACTTATGTTCAGAAACTCTATGCAATAGTATAAGTAGTCAAAAAGTGGAAAACCTTCATTTGTACTGATCAAAGAAGCCTTAAGGAGCTTTTGATTCAAGTAATTAGACATTTGAACAATAGAAATATTTGGCCAAACTCATTAGCTATAATTACTCGATTGTGTGCATTAGATTGGATGTGATAATAAGGCGATGCTTTTCTTTGATGATAGTTAAAGGGCATAATGTATATGAATATGTTTATGTGACAAATGAGTTAAAGACAAAAGTACATACAATTACCTAAGTTCATTTGCATTATTTCAAATATAGACATAAAGACAATACTTAAATGGCCTTTACAATGGAAGAATGGTCAAATATTTTATCATAATATATTACTCTTGGTTCCTTAATCCATATTGTGTTGGCTATTTTGGATGAAATAAGACATATTAGATCATAACTTTAAAGTGTTTTTTTAGGAACAAATGATAACAACTGTGGAAAATCATGTTCAAAACTATCAATCTTGTTAATGGGTTAATTATTTGACTATATCTCCAACTAGGTTATTGGTGCCTCTTCTTATTGTAAAAGGATATGAGAAGATATTAGTATGTATTTTGTGACTTATTTACTTAAGTTGTAAGCCCTAAAGTTAAGCCAAGTGACCGTATGATTGAATTCAGAATACAAGGTTTAGGACGATCGGTTAAAGGATTTGATCAAACCTAAATTAAAAATTATTAATAGAAAAATTAGTAAAAATGACCCCGTAAACTTGAATTTAAGAAAATAAGTAATAAAATAGAAGACTATAAAATTTTCAAATTTTAAGTATAATAATTGTTAATTACCGAAAAGGCAAAAAGTGTAATCTAATAACTAATAAATCACTAGAGATAAATTATATATATACTAAAAATTATAGAATGACTTAAATAATAATTTGGAATGTTCACATGTACCCCACATGTATTTACGTATAGATAAAAATACACGAAATTACTTAAATTGGCCAAAAACTTAGTAAATAATTAAAGAAAATTATTAATTTATTGTGGAAAAATCAGAAAAAAAAAAATCAAAGAGATAGGGAATGACAAAAATATGGTTGTGGCAAGTCAGGGTCTGAAGAATAAATATTAGCCAATTAGAATCAAGCAACACAAAAGTTAAAAATTAAAGGATTTGGACAATGTCTTATTTAATTTAATGCATATTAATTACCACCAAGCTCTATAAATAGGAGAAAAATTCATAGAACTTCTTTGGACATTAGGAATAAGAGAAAAATAGAGAGCTTTGAAAATTTAAGAGAAAAACCAGAAAAAAAAGAAAGAAAAGGAAACTGTGCAGTTAGGGTTAGTGAGTCAAACCCACACCTCACTACCATCTGGGATTGAGCCACCACCACTACCCTACTCTAGACCCACCATCTAGGCCGACCGATACACTTTGATCGGAGTTGGACGGCCAAAAAGCATGGAACTGGATGAGTTTCTTATTTGCCCCGATTTTGTATAATTTCGTAGTTATTTTACCCAGAAAATTAGTTATTTTACCCAGAAAATTATGAAACTCATTATTATGAGGTTTTATTGTATGTAGATTTAGGGAAAAATAGTGATTTAGTTTAATCACGTTTGAAAATATAGGGTTCTTAACAAATTGAGCAAAACCGAGCATGATTAGAATTATAAATAAATAGGCTTAGGAGTGTAGTTTAGAGCTCAATTTTTTTCTGCAGAATACTTAAGTGATATAGAACAATCCTATAAAGCCATTTTTTTTAAATTAATTTTCAAAATTTTTAAGTTAATTTTTAGTCTTAAAATTATGAAAAAATTGGGTAATTTTGGATTAATTAGATGATTAAGACACTAATTACCGATTTAGATAGTAATTAGATGTTTAGGGATGTTAATCTTTGATGTGGAAACCTAATCCTAGCCTTTGGAGTATTAAGTGTAATTAATTTAGGAATTAGGTAGTAATTGTAGGAAATTAGAAATATGTGGAATTGAAAATTTAATAAATTTGAAAAATTAGGGTTATTTAGATAATATTATAATAAAAATCAGAATATACTAAATCTGAAACAAAAATTGAATTGCATAAAAAATGTAAGATTTCCTCACATTGGAAATAAATCTGATACCCCAATTAGTATTAGTGTGTACCGAATAGTTTAGAATACTAAATTAAGACCAAATAGGATATTAGAATACTCGAGTTTAATGTGATTAATTTCACATTAGGATTCGAGTATAGTTCAGACTTCGGAATCAAAACTAGAATCTAATTTAGGATTCGAATCTTGAAATAGAATAAAAAGAATTATTAGTACATAATAGGTATACATGGAAAAAGGAGTTAAATTATAACTTAGAATATGAATCCTTAAAGTATAAGTACTAAAAAGACCTATTTGTATTATAGGATATCCAAAGACGAGTCAGCTTGCAACTAAGCGATCGGGCGATTGAGAAATTCTAAGTAAGTTGGGTTATTACTTATTGTAATAGAGTACTATTTTTATGGTACTCAGAGACTTAGGATTGTATATGGTTGTGATTGTAAATAGTTTACGCATGTGTTTGATGTATTTGAATTCGTACTAAAATTGTGGTATGATTGACTTTGTGTTATGATTGAATTGGTGTGAATTGTTTGAAAACCTTAAACGAAATTTAATCTTATTCGACTTTAATGACCTAAAATGTCATGCATTGTAACTCGTTAGGAGGTCATTAGGATTCTCCAACCAAATATCGACCCCTAAGAAAGGGATAGCGCAGGATTGCACAATGGTCCCTTCTTCATCCTTAGTCGAACTAAGTGACAGGAGAGGAGGTCGCGGCGAGGGTGAAGTCAATGGTTTGAAGGTAATTGCGGGAGGAGCGAGGTCTCTATTGCATAAACTTGGGTTTGGTTGTGAGCTGCTGTATAACATGGAAACTCCTCAACTCGGATTAGAGTGGGTGAAATTTCTTTGATTTCACAACGGAACGGACAACATTGTGCGATGACACTTGATTGTTGCATTGCATGAAAATAATTGCTTCATAATCTTGTTTATGTTTGTATGCATTTATGAGTCTCCAATTCAACTTACTGAGCTGTAGTTGCTCATACCCTTATAGATTCTTTTGCAGGTCCTGATTTTTGAACACTTCAAGTATTATGCCGCCTTACAATTACCCAGAGGTTAGTCTTTTTGAAGTCAGGGGTGTGAGGATTAATTTACTTAGTAATGATGTGTAGCTAGAGTGTCTTTTGCAGTTAAAGATGAAAGACTGATAGTTATTATGTAAATTATTGAACAGTTGTGTATATGTAGAATTTCCTGGGAAATTATGTGGACTTTACATATAATTATATATGTTTATTCAGAATTTGTGATATTTACCATAATTGTAGTTAAACATTTAATCGGATTGTTTACTTTAAAGCGAGGAGTCGTCGACGCCTTGTGTAGATCATGTATATGGTAGGCATTGTGAGGCTAGTTACTATCATAGAATGGTTTATATGGTGGGACTGTTGCGACTGTTGCGACTCTGCGACTTCGGGGTATAATAGTTCTCGGTTGGTATCATAGTGTAGTTTTAGTGGACTCGCTTTGAAGCATCATACTTTAAAAGAAATAGATATTATAGGAATATTGAGAGTGGGTAATATTAAGTGAGCGATAAAAGATTGTATTAAGCATATAAAAATATAAGTAACCATAATCTTTAACATAGGAAATGTTCATTGGTTTAACTATAATTACAGAGTCAAAGGGGGGAGCTAATATATAGTTAGATACGGTTCGGATGGAATGGAGAAGTATCCCCTATTGATTATAGGGTTAGATTATAGCGGTTATTGATGGAATTAGCCGATTGGAATATTTTTAGGACAGTTGATGAGATTATTGATAAGTTTCATGATAAGATGTGCTATAGCTAGAAAGATGAGTGGGCATGGATGGAGATGAGTCTAAGACCTTAGTATAATAGATATACTGCCATAGCAGCTTTTGAGTAGAGATGGTTGGAGATAGAGGGAATTATGACCTTGATGATGCCCTTACAGTATTTTCTTGCTAGGTTGGAGGATGGGAGACCATACCCAACTAGTATTGCACATATCCCTGCTGACATTCCATACATTCCCAAACAGTACCCACCAAGGATTATTGATTGGTTTCCTTAGTTTTTAGAACCTGCTGGGGACGATATAGAGATACCATTAAACCCTAACCCTGAACCTGAGCCTAAGATACCAAAATCACCACCGGAAAAACTACCTCCAGTTGAACCCCAAGAGGATGGAGTTCATGTCAAGGAAGATCCAGAAGAAGAAGATCCAGAAGAAGACCCTGAGGAGGAGCAAGAGAATAAGAATGAACTTGGTATAGATATACATACTGTAGTTATGCAAGTGATTATAGACACCGTGATAGCTGGAGTAGGAGCTGGTGATACAGCCGAGTTGGATGATGATGATGTGCAAGAGGTGATTGTGATTCTTAAGACTCTAAAGATAGTATTTGTAGACTTTGCATCAGATAGCGAGCTTGAGGATCATTTGGTTGGAGGCTATGTGGATTACGATT
Organism: Lumnitzera littorea; assembly: GCA_024138015.1. Lineage (NCBI taxonomy): Eukaryota > Viridiplantae > Streptophyta > Magnoliopsida > Myrtales > Combretaceae > Lumnitzera > Lumnitzera littorea. The sequence goes on along the minus strand of JAMXBB010000004.1, from coordinate 57,119,097 downwards.
CCTTTGATGGAGTAGCTACCACGGATTTAAAGAAGGATTAGCTTAGTTAGATAACTAACTTGTTTTGGTTAGGTAGATTTTTAGATATAATCCAGTAGCGATTTTGATGGAAACTGATGTATTTTAGGATCTTTTGATGTATTTTGACTTTTGATGTATCCTTTTGACTTTTGATGTATCCTTTTGACTTTTGATGTACTTGTAGGTTCTGGATCAAGTTAGATGTACGTTGTAATTAAGTTTGATGTAGCCAGTTGATGTAATCTTTTGTTTTGTACAGTTGAAAAGATAGAGTCTGTACTAGATTATATAAGTAATGATGTAATCGAGTTGTAAATTTGATATATGTATTCGAAAGTTATCGAGTTATATCTTTTGTTTTGAAGTTGTAATGATAATGATATAAGGTTGAATGAAATATATAGTGGAAGTTAGACTACTAAGTATGTTGATTACAATGATATTGTCATTACTATTTTATATGAGTATATATTGCAAGCATTTATTAATTTATAAAAATTCTCTAAACAAAAGTAGGGATAACTTATAGATAGATATGAATACAGGGTTATAAGTTAAACTATTAAGCAATTATGGCTGAAACTAGAAATGAGAGTAGTCAAGGAGGAATTAAAGGAAACCAAAACCCTCTACCATGAGCACCATCACCATCGAGAGAATAATATAGATAAGATTTACCCCCGCTTCCTTCACAAGAGAATATGCCTATTGGACAAATACTTGCCAGTATGCATACGATGATGAGACAGCAAGGAATGTTGATTCAACATCTTATGATTGGTGGTAATGTGGGAAATAGGAGACCCTAAGAAGTTGAACAACGAATGGAGCGACCTCAAGAGGTAAATAAACTTCCTGAGTTTATAAAGGCCAGCTATTACTTTGAAGGGGAGATAGGTAAGCCAGATGTAGCTGATGATTGGCTAGCCCAAATCGAACGGAGTTTTGAGGCTTTCAGAGTCCCTGAATCTCAAAAGTTATCTTATGGCACGTTTATTTTAAAGTTAGTTGCGAGAGTATAGTGGGACTTGAGAGCAAGGCAACTCGGAAATAACATTGATTGGCAACAATTTAAGGAGGAATTTAGGAAGGAGTATTTTCCTCATAGTGTGCAAAATAGAATGGTGCAAGATCTATTTAAATTGAAGAAGGGAGGTATGAGTGTAACCTAGTATGAGACTAAATTTAATAGATTGTTACAATATGTACCTGGCTCATATCGGGATAATGTTGAGTTGAAGAAAGATTTGTTCCTTATCAGATTTGACCCTACAATATGTTGCAAGCTGTTGGATTATGGTTTCACCACTTATAATGAAGTGGTAGATAAGGTAAGATAACTGGAAGATAATCGTGTGAGGATACAAGTAATGTAGAGTCAAAAGATCAACAAAGGATATCAACCTGGTCCATCATTTAAAAGATCATACCCTGGTGCCGTTAGTAGTAGTTTTGGACAAAAGAGAAGGAGACCAGTAACTCTAGTCAGTAGCCCAGCGCAGTCAATGCCTAGTTTGAGTTTTTATGACAAGGATGATAATGTTAAATGCTGGAAGTGTAGTGTAAATCATTTTCCGAGAAATTGTGCTTAGCTTAAGGGAAAATGTTTTATATGTAGGGATTTGAACCATGTACTGAAGGCATGCCTTAGGATGAAACTAGTAAAGTGTAATAAATGTGGTAGGAAGGGCCATTTCTCCAAACACTGTCCACAGTTTGTACAAGGAGCTAAGCGAACGGAAGGTTTTGATAACACCACTGCACCTGCTTGTGTCTTCGCTCTAAAGGATATGGGAGTTGAGGAGAACGAGGATTTCTCAAAATTTATGGAGGAATATTACCATAATGATGTCGAGGAGATCATGGGAGTTGAAGAAGAGAATGATGAAGGACTTGTAACTGGTATGTACTCAGACTATCTATTGTAATGATATTTCTATGTGTGAATTAAATTAAAGTATTTGTATTTCAAGATTTATGAATGCTAGTGTAGTGAGTAATCATAGTATTAGTACATTCCAGGACATGTGTTGATAAATGACAACCTGTTTTTGTGCTGTTTGATACTGGTGCATCTCATTCCTTTGCAAGTCAAAAATTTGTAAATGAACAAGAAATTAGCGTGGTTACTTTTAGTACAACATATAAAGTTAGAACTCCGACTGGGGAGAAAGTAACAACTCAAGAAGTAATAGCTGATGGTAGAATAAAAATTCAGGAGAAGGAGTATCCTATAAGTCTTGTAATATTACCTCTATATGGTTATGATGTGATAGTAGGAATAGATTGGTTGTCTAAAAATAAAGCCATTGTGGAGTGTAGGAATAAAATTATTAATCTTAATGAGGGGGAAATGATATTTCAAGGAAAGGTTGGTGGAAGGAGGTTGAATTTATCAGTGATGGAGATATGTGATGAACAATTTGAGACAAAAGTAAAGGAAAATGATTGGAAATTTTGCTGGGTGTTTGCTGTCGTTGTAAAGAAAGAGATACCAAAAGTAGCAGACATACAAGTAGTGAATGAATTTCCAGATATATTTCCGGAGGATTTACCAAGTGTAGCCCCATCTCGAGAGTTGGACTTTACTATAGAGTTAGTTCCTGGAACTGAGCCTATTTCTAAAGCTCCATATTGAATGTCACCTATGGAACTTCAGGAACTAAAGAAGCAGCTTCAAGAGCTATTGGATAAAAAGTTTATTCGACCGAGTGTTTCACCATGGGGAGCACCGGTATTGTTTGTGAAAAAGAAGGATGGTACTATGAGATTATGTATAGACTATTGGGAGTTAAATAAGGTTACCATTAAGAAGAGGAATCTGTTACCTCGCATTGATGATTTGTTTGACCAACTACAAGGTGCAACTGTGTTTTCTAGAAAAGATTTAAATTAAAATCAGGATATCATCAATTACGAGTTAAGCCAGAAGATGTGCATAAGACTGCATTTAGGACTCGATATGGTCATTATGAATTTTTGGTGATGCCATTTAGCTTAATGAATGCCCCAGCTGTATTCATGGACTTGATGAATCGCATATCTCAACCATATTTGGATAAGTTTGTCGTGGTGTTTATTGATAATATTTTGATTTATTCAAAAACCAAGAAGGAGCATGCAGAGCATTTACAATTGGCGTTACAGAAGTTGAGAGAGAATAAATTGTATGCTAAGTTAAGTAAATGTGATTTTTGGTTGGATAGAATTTCTTTTTTGGGTCATATTATATCTGGTGAAGGAATCTCTGTAGACCCGGATAAAGTGAGAGCAGTAATGGATTGGAAGTAACCAACCATAGTGACCGAGATAAGGAGTTTTCTAGGTATGGTTGGATACCATCGATGATTCATAAAGGATTTTTCCAAAATTGCTAAATCGTTGACTCGATTGACCTAGAAGGATATAAAGTTTGAATGGAGTGAAGATTGTGAAATGAGTTTTCAGGAGTTGAAGAAAAGACTGGTTATAGCACCTGTATTAATATTACTTAATCTGGATAAGCCTTATAATGTGTACAGTGATGCTTCATGGAATGGATTAGGTTGTGTATTGATGCAGGATAGAAAAGTTATTGCATATACATCAAGACAATTGAGGTCACACGAGAAGAATTATCCAACTCATGATTTAGAGTTAGCGGCTGTAGTGTTTGCTTTGAAGATTTAGAGACATTATCTTTATGGACAATGGTACGAGATGTACAATGACCATAAGAGTTTGAAGTATTTCTTTACTTAGAAGGAGTTGAATTTAAGGCAAAGAAGGTGGTTAGAATTGATTAAAGATTATGATTTGAATATAAATTACCACCTTGGAAAGGCCAATTTGGTGGCGGATGCATTAAGTCGAAAGAATTATGAACAGGTTGCCTTATTGTTAACACCTCAACGTAAACTAGTGCAAGAATTTGTGAGGATGTAAATTGGGTTTGACTAGTGTGAACCTAATAGTCAACTGATGAATTGGGAATTGCAACCTACTTTATTAGAGAAAATAAAGCAAAAGCAAGAGGAAGATAAGGGTTTGATGGAGATAAAAGAGAAATTAAGTAACGAACAAGACCTTGACTTTAAGGTAGATGATAAAGGTATAATAAAGTTTAGAGGAAGAATATGTATACCACAAGATGTTGACATGAGGAAGCAAATTTTGGATGAAGCACACATTATAGGTTATACTGTGTACATGGAAGGAAATAAAATGTACCAAGATTTAAAACTCATGTATTGGTGGAATAGGATGAAGAGAGAGGTGGCACAATATGTATCAGAATGCATTACATGTCAACAAGTTAAAGTAGAACACCAAAAACCAAGTGGATTATTACAACCTTTAGAAATACCGAGATGGAAATGGGACCATATTACTATGGATTTTGTGGTAGCATTACCAAGGACTTAAGTTGGATACGATTCCATTTAGGTAGTCGTGGATAGACTAACGAAGAGTGTACACTTCTTACCTTATCGGATAGGTGATTTAATGGAAAAGATGGCTAGGTTATATGTCTGAGAAATAATAAGGTTACATGGTGTACCTGGGAGTATTGTTTTTGATCAGGATAGTCGGTTTGTATCCAAATTCTGGGAGAGTTTACATAGAGCTTTGGGTACAAAGTTATTGTTTGGTATAGCTTATCACCCGCAAATAGATGGGCAGTTTGAACGAACAATTCAAACTTTAGAAGATATGTTGCGAGCTTGCGTGTTAAATTTTGGAGGTGATTGGGATAAATATTTGTCATTGATAGAATTTGCCTACAATAATAGTTATCATGCAACCATACAGATGGCACCTTATGAAGCATTATATGGGAGGAAGTGTAGATCGCCACTGTATTGGGATCACAAAGAGTATGCCATGATTGGACCAGACATGATCAATCAAACAAGTGAGAAGATTAAGATTGTTCGACAGCGAATGAAGGAAGCTTAAGACCGTTATAAGAGTTGGGCTGACTTAAAAAGAAGGCCATTGGAATTTGAAATTGGTGATCATGCTTATATTAAAATAAGCCAATTCAAAGGACTTAGACGGTTTGGTTCAAAGGGAAAACTGAGCCCAAGATACATTGGTCCATTTGAAGTATTGGAAAAAGTTGGCAATGTATCATACCGAGTGGCTTTATCTCCAAGTTTATCAAGTTATCATAATGTATTCCATGTATCCATGTTAAGAAGATTCATTAAGAACTTGAATATGATAGTGGAAATAGAGCTAGTAGAGTTAACGAGAAATTTTCAACTGGTGAGGCAATCCATAAAAATATTGGATAGTCGGGTTTAGAAGTTAAGGAATAGAGATATAGAGTACGTGAAGATTTAATGGAACAAAGGTCCAGACTTGGGAACCAAAAGCTGCGATGGTGGAGAAGTATCCATGGCTTTTCTAACTTCTAAGTTAGTAAAAGTATGAAAATTAATGTATTTAGTCATTTAAGTGCAAATTAGATATACAGAAGTTTTGAGGATAAAACTTTTTTAAAGGGGGGTAGAATTGTAAGCCCTAAAGTTAAGCCAAGTGACCGTAGGATTGAACTTAGAATATAAGGTTTAGGACGATCAGTTAAAGGATTTGATCAAACGCAAATTATAAACTATTGATAGAAAAATTAGTAAAAACGATCCCGTAAACTTGAATTTAAGAAAATAAGTAATAAAATATGAGACTATAAAATTTTCAAATTTTAAGTATAATAATTGTTAATTACAGAAAAGGCGAAAATTGTAATATAATAACTAATAAATCACTAGAGATAGATTATATGTATATTAAAAATTATAGAATGACCTACATAATAATTCGGAATGTTCACATGTATCCCACATGTATCCCACATGTATTACGTGTAGATAAAAACACGCGAAATTACTTAAATTAGCTAAAAAATTAGTAAATAATTAAAGAAAATTATTAATTTATTGTGGAAAAATAAGAGGGATAGGGAATGACGAAAATCTAGTCGTGGCAAGTTAGGATCTGAAGGATAAAAATTAGCCAATTAGAAACAAGCAACACAAAAGCCAAAAATTAAAGGATTTGGACAATGTCTTATTTAATTTAATGCATATTAATTACCACTAAGCTCTATAAATAGGAGAAAAATTCATAGAACTTCTTTGGACAGTTAGGAATAAGAGAAAAATAGAGAGTTTCGAAAATTTAAGAGAAAAACCAGAAAAAAAAAAGAAAAGGAAACTGTACAGTTAGGGCTAGTGAGTCAAACCCACACCTCACCACCACCTGGGACTGAGCCACCACCACTACTACCCTACTCTAGACCCACCATCTAGGCCGGCCGATACACTTTGACCAGAGTTGGACGGCCAAAAAGCATGGAACTGGATGAGTTTCTTATTTGTCCCGATTTTGTATAATTTTGTAAAATTAGTTATTTTACCCAGAAAATTATGAAACTTATTATTCTGAGGTTTTATTGTATGTAGATTTAGGGAAAAATAGTGATTTAGTTTAATCACGTTTGAAAATATAGGGTTCTTAACAAATTGAGCAAAATTGAGTATGATTAGAATTATAAATAAATAGGCTTAGGAGTATAGTTTAGAGCTCAATTTTTTTTCTGCAGAATACTTAAGTGATATAGAATAATGTTATGAAGCCATTTTTTTAAAATTAATTTTCAAAATTTTTAAGTTAATTTTTAGCCCTAAAATGATGAAAAAATTGGGTAATTTTGGATTAATTAGGTGATTAAAACACTAATTACTGATTTAGATAGTAATTAGATGTTTAGGGATGTTAATCTCTAATGTGGAAACCTAATCCTAGCCTTTGGAGTATTAAGTGTAATTAATTTAGGAATTAGGTAGTAATTGTAGGAAATTAGAAATATGTAGAATTGAAAATTTAGTAAATCTGAAAAATTAAGGTTATTTAAATAATATTATAATAAAAATCAGAATATACTAAATCTGAAACAAAAATTTAATTGTATAAAAAATATAAGATTTTCTCACATTGGGAATAAATCCGATACCCCAATTAGGATTAGCGTGTATCGAATAATTTAGAATACTAAATTAAGACCAAATAGGATATTAGAATACTCGAGCTTAATGTGATTAATTTCACATTAGGATTCAAGCATAGTTAAGACTTCAGAATCAAAACTAAAATCTAATTTAGGATCCGAATGTCGAAATATAATAGAAAGAATTATTAGTACATAATAGGTATACATGGAAAAAGGAGTTAAATTATAACTTAGAATATGAATCCTTAAAGTATAAGTACTAAAAAGATATATTTGTATTATAGGATACCCAGAGAAGAGTTAGCTTGCAACTAAGCGATCGGGCGATTGAGAAATTCTTAGTAAGTTGGGTTATTACCTATTGTAATAGGTACTATTTTTATGGTACTTAGAGACTTAGGATTGTATATGATTGTGATTGTAAATGTAAATAGTTTACGCATGTGTTTGATGTATCTGAATTCGTGTTAAAATTGTGGTATGATTGACTTTGTGTTATGATTGAATTGGTGTGAATTGTTTTTTAATATGGCAAAAAAATTGCATGGCTTTATTAGGACAATTGTGTTTGATGGAGACTTAGTTTTAATGAGCCATTTTTTGTAAGTCATTCATAATGAGTGGTACTTGTTTAGCTATGTGTAGTGCATAACATCCTTAAGTTGATGATCAAACAAAATTTTTCAATAGGCCTATTCAATAGTACTTAAGGTGTTTTATGATGGAGTCACCATCAACTTAAGTAAAATTTTTGCAATTAGTGGAATTTTGCTTACAATACCTCCCTTCATGAATGGGTTATGACCACTCCTTTTGAAATGGTTTATGATAGGCCACTTTTAGGGAGCAATAGAAAGGTAGATCAACCTATTTTAGCAATTTCTTTCATTAAGGGTATGATACATGGAAATAGTGGGTGGTTTAACTATTCCCCCACTATTCCTATATGTACCCTTAATAAAGGGTGTTATTAAAAATAGGTAAATTAGTAATTTATATATATTTTTTACCATCCTCAAGTATACTTACCTATGTACAGGGTACCTCTACGTTGGACGCTATTAACATTGAGTTGGTTACTAGAATTTGCTTTTAGGGTTGGTGAAGAAAAAGAAGACCACCAACACTTAAAGAAAAACTAGGGCATAGAGTGCTTATCTTGACCTTTGTTTTGAAATAATCTTTTAGGGCATTTTAAGACCCATAGTGGTAGCATGCTAGAGGTAGCGGTGAGGTTTTGAGATAGTGGTGGTAATTGCAATGTAATTATAGCCACCTTAATAAATGCATTTGAAAAAAAAAAATCTTGCAGCAAGTAGAAGTTATTTTTTGGGAATTGATGGATGGAAGGTTATATAAGATTTTAATTAATAAAGATTATTTATGAAATAACTTTATAGAAGGGAATTATAGAAAATAAAATATTTATTTCCCAAGTAGATAGCTAGTTTCCTCTGTATTTCACAAATTTGAAAAGAAATATAAGTTACACTTTACTTACTTTTTTTCTTTTTGACTAGAAAATGAATTTCATTCAATAGAAAGGAACTACATCAATAAAACTAATTGATACAAAGTAGTTGACATATAAAAGAAATGTAAGTTGCTCTTTACTTACTTTGCGTGGATAATATTTCAATTGAAGTCTACTTATTAGCACCTTAGTAAAATTATATTTTTTAAATTATTTTTACTTGATACTTGTAAATCACTTCTTTTCTCTCTGCGTGCTATAATTATTTTATCCTCTCTTTGTGCTCTTTCGAAATAATGTACATTCCCATTTCCCCCCTTTTTCGATTATTTCAATATGGCAAAAGGAAAGTTTTCTAGTAACACGGATGTTATTTAGCGCACGTGGAAAGTCGTCTTAGAAAGAAATACGCAATTTTCTATATAAGTCGTTAATATTTTATGAGGCTCAATTTATGGGCTGAGCTATAGGGCAGGCACCTCTTTTTAGTGACAGCACTGAACAATATAACCCAACATGGTTACATTCAATTCCTCACTTCCGGTTCATGTATTTTGTCTTTCATTTGAGGTCATACTAATAAATTATTCAAGGTTTGACAAATTTGCCTTTAATATTGGCCCTCTCCTTCCTTAAACGTAAAGCAAGATCCATTGGAAGAATGGTCGACGACATTTTGCTCCCTCTCCGCATCCTTTGCCCCTCATAATTCTCTCTCTATCTCAATATATATATATATATATATATATATATATATTAAATGGTAAATAAGATAGTCTTCCGTTTATTTTCTCTCTAATCATATACTTTTGTATATTAAACAAAAAAAAAAAAGGGAGCGTGGTATTTATATTAAATATTCTTTTAATATAATAATATATAATTGGAAGAGATATGGATAAGAGTATTATTTAAAATATATATATTTATATTATTAAAGTAAATGGAGTTTTAAGTAATCGTTTTTTTTAAATTATATATTTACTCTCTATTTACTGTTATTTAATAAAAAAAAACTAACAATAAAATAAACTATTAAAATTATAATTAATAATAAATATATACATTTACTCTTTTTTCTCTCTTTACTTACTTTATATTTTTTCTTTTTTACTTTTCTACTCTTTCATTTTTCTATTAATTGCACCTACAACTCTTTCTCTATCTCTTTCTCTCCCTCTCTTTCTCTCCCCTTTCTTCTTTTTTTTTTTTTTATTTTGTATATTTTATACACAATATAGATCCATCGACCGCTAATATATATATATATATATATATATATACATTTGATATACATTACCTATATATAATATATAACTGTTAGATTTGTATGGTCCATTAATCATCGTATGATCCCGTAAATCCAACGGATGAAAATATCCCATGGTTTCGTACGTACACCTCGTTCAGGCAAGGAAAAGTCTTCTCTTCCTCTTTTCTCTGCCTTTTCTTATGCCTACCTATTAGCTACCACAGGCACATAAAAGAGTCTTATGGAAGCAAGCACATCCCTATGTCAACCTTCTCTGCCTTTTCTTATGCCTACCTATTAGCAAATTCAAGCTGGCAGTTACTTGAACTAAGCAGCTTCTATAGCTCCTCATCTTCCTTTTACTTCACAATATTATCTCTCATATTTGTTATAAACTAAATTTGCAAATAATCTCTCTCTATCATTCCATCTGTATCAATTTCTCCATGTACTCTCATTCACTTCCATATCACCAATGTTAATCCAAAGGCACCGACAACATTTGTGTAAACTCTTACTTTGCTTCTCCCTTTTTGTCTTCCTATTTTTTCATGGATGGTCCAATTTTGTTACCAAAATTAGTACCACAAACATTACCAATAAAAATCCCAGCAATCACAGATCTCATCACACTTTGAGCAACAGGAAGGTATTGACCAGCAAATTCGACTTCACCCCGTTTATCCGGCACCAACAGCACCAGAGGAGGCACGCAACAACCACGCAGCCCCCGCCAAGTGGGAGCGAGATCGATCCTCTTTATGGCATGGAAAAACGGCTTGTCCCTTCTGGTCCGAATCCATTGCACCATTGATAAAAGGTTTTTTTTTTTTTTTTTTTTCTTTTTTGCTTGTATTCATATATCGTTGTAATCATCCTTTTCCATTCTTGATGATCAGAGAATAGTTTCATATGAAGAACAAAAGAAATCATGTGCAGTGAAAATTTTCATCTGTTTCCACACCCATCTCTTAGTCTACACAAATACAATCAAAATTCCAAATTATAGAATTCAATCAAATTTCAGTCCATTGACAAATCATATATCTTAATCAAACTTAAATATACTATATTTGAAAAGAAATAATTGTTTGCTATAAAGACGATCTATGACAATTCCTTTGCAAGTTACATTGGCTCTTTCTTTTTTATTTTAATACGAACAATGCTAAGAGTTCTTAATAACACGTTGAATTAAGAAACTTTTTACTTTTTTCTGTACTTGTTTTCTTTTATAAAATTTATAATCTCCAAATATAACTTCTTTTCTTTTTTCTTTTCCTTTTTCTCTTGGTTTTTTGGATTTTCAATAAATATCTAAAACTCTCATTAACAGACTCTTCTAATATAATTACTTCTGCAACGTGAATTAAGTATATTCTTCATTCCATAGATGCATTACATGCTCACTGATTTACATGATGTGGTGCATACGCATATATTATTCAACGTAATTATTTAACACCTTCGCAAATTAAAAAAAAAAAAAGAAAAAGAGAAATTGTTCGTGCGTACCTGTGGGGGCACGGCACATGATCAGGAGAAAGCGCAAATTCAGCATCTCAGTTATGGAAAAAGTAGTTAATTATTGTTACTGAGGTTGGCGATGATGGGGACTTGAAGATGATATTATTTTATTCCATGTAATATTATATAATAATCGATAATCATTACTGTAAAAGGGTTGACTCGGAAGAGTTCTGTGCTGTGGCTTCGTTAGTTATAGTCTCAATTTAGTTCCTTCAATATGATAGAAGTATATTTTAAATTAATGAACGTCTGAGACTAGCTAGCTCTAATTATATACTATTGCTAACGTGGTCTAATGAGCATATACCAAGTGAAGACTTTTGGGATTCGAGAAAAGCTCCATAAAAGTCATAACTAATTATACATAATGGTTGGGTTGGTGGTGGATATGAGCAAATAAAAGTTTCACAAATTTCATAGTTACATTAATCCTTATTAAGCCTAAATCATTTTAAATTAATTTCATTTATATTTTTTATTTTTAATATATTTATTATTATTTTATTTAAGGATAAAGTAGTAATTTATGATTTAAAATCATTATTTTTTAAAGGCTTAAGGTTTAAATGCTCAATTTCAAAAACATAAGACCTAATAGGCACACTAAACACACATAAGGGATCGTATCTAATACCTTTTAACAAAAAATAAAAAAATAATTTTTTTTATTTTTTTATCGATATCGTGGTCTAGATACATTTTTATGATTATGCATGAGAGAAAAACTAGGCATAGCGTTTTGTTTGGATATTATTTATGGCGAAGCTTCTAATTCAGTCGCTATTGCCTATTACAAAGTTCTTCAACACTCAACATTGGATTCTCAAAGGCTTTCTTGCAGTTGGGTCAAAACCATGTGTTTGTTGTCCTACATACAATATAAGTCTCTTCTCCTTTTTGAGACTGACTTCATTCAACGTGAAATCGATCGGTATTAGCTCACCCAAGTTTTTTAGTGGACTTCTATGCTCATTATTACAACTTGCAACCTGAAATTTCCTTGTTATGGAAGAGTTTAGAATTGATTTAATCTCTAGATCAATATAGCATGGGTTATCACTTCTTTATCTTGTAATTAGAGTATATGTATTTTCTTCGTAGTGTTTTTTCCCTGCATTCACATAATATAAAATGCGTGATTGCATGGAAAAATAATTTTAATAAATGTGATTTTTTTTTTTTAATTTTTTAAATGGAAATCTCGTCCCTATGTTTTTTTTCCCCGTACCGTTTGTTATAAACTAGTATGACTATAACATCCGAATAACCGTAGCCTTAAAAAAAAAAAAAAGGAAGGAAAAAAAATTAAAAAGCGGTTTTGTGCACATGTAGTAACTAGTATTCTTTTCTTTTTTCCCTTTTATGGAAGGTGATGGTCAAATAAATGGAAAAATGTTATTTTGAAAAAGATGGAGATGGCTTTAGCCTTTTGGTACTTGGCTAATTTTAGTGTAAAGATCAACTATCAACTATCAATATCAATATATGCCCGCAATTTGCAAGTTTCTAACATATTTTGCTTACATGTTTTACTATTAGTTCAACCACTTTCAATTTATTCTAGTATGCTTGATACGCATCGATATTTACTGTTTTAAGTTCAATATTGTGGACGTGCTTTTAACTATCATATTCGGATTCTTAGATAAATTTGAAAATAGTTATATATTATCTCTTTCTTTGGATTACGTAAATATGAACGGAAAGGACGCGCTTCAAACTAGACAATTTTAGACAACAAATATTCATCTAACTTGCACAAATAAATCACTCTAAAATTAAAGAAGTCCTATCACAAAACGAAAGTCGTACTGTCATTAAAAATCATTTGCTTTACATTCTTAAATTTAATGCAGATATCAACCACTATTACTCGTACCACTGCAACTTTACACCATTCCCGGCCCTTTGATGGAATTAACATGATAGGTGTTTTAACTAGTGATAAGCAAGTAACGAATGATGGCGATAGACTCACTATCATCTAAATATCACTTGTATTTACTCATCATTAGTTAAAACATGTAACATGTTAATACTAATGAATCTTTTTTAAAACTTAATATTTAACAATTACAAATAATACTAGATTAATGCCAACATTGATATATATATATATATATAACTTAATTTACGGAAATTAAATGCTTCCTAAATCACTTGAACATGCCCAGGCTATGGCTTGCTATGGGCTTATGAACTTAATAGGTCAAATGAGTTGGAAATCTCACATTGGAAATATAAAAGTAAAAGTGAATGATATGTAAGTAAAAAAAAAAAATACCCACTAACATGATATCTTAAGATTTTGGATTGACTATAATGTCAATTTTACAAATATGTTCCTTCAAAAGTTTTCTCTTAGTGATTGATGGCTTCCCTCTCCTTAACAAGTGGTATCAGAATCGATGGCTCGGATTAGACAAAGCCAAGCCTATAATATGCCGTCTGCTAGGTGGGTTGCAAGTTACTTATGAGTAGGTTTAGTAAAGTCAGTTGACTTGATAAAGCCACAAGGAGTTTTCACTTGAAGGGGAGCAAATGGTAAATCCAATATGAAAGAGACTTATACTTGAGGGAGAGATTGCTGGATACAAGTGCAAGTACATAATAAAAGGAAATTTCATGTTGAATGAGAATCTTACATTGAAAATATAAAAATAAATTGAATGATATATAAGTAGAAAATGTCCATTAACCTAATATTTTAAAGTTTTTGGTTGAATATGGTATTAAATTCATAAATGTGTTCCTTCACAAATTTTACCGTTATGATTGATGGTTACCTTCCTCATTAACACTGGTCTAGTCGATCGCTCCACATTTGCACTCGTTTCAAGATTATGCGTTTTAACTTTACCTAAGACATCGGTCATTTGGATTCAGAATATGGATCCATAAACAAGAATTGATACTTTATTGATGGAATATACCAAAATTGTTGTAATCAAAAAGAGGTTAAACACTTCCATACTTATTAAAGGAAATGTTCTCTTTAACCATATCATTGCAGTTCCGACTATGTAAGCACGAACTTCTAGTGAACCATTAATAATGTCAAAGGATATGATGGCTATAGACTAAAGACTTTTTAGTTTGTGGAATTCATCAATTCAGTGAACTGCACTATTTGTTGTAATTATTATAAATGCTTATGACCACATATATACATATATGTGTGTGTGTGTGTGGAGAAACTGTAGCATTGCCTCTTGCCCTTGACTTGGAAGGAAGTGGCGATAGCACCATGGATACGCTCTTCTTTACGTGATGATGGTTTGAAGATTCCATGAGAACCGAGAAAGTACGTCCTCCTATAGAGGGGGATAGGGATAAATGAAGAGCTTAAGGGACTCTTCTCTTATTAAATAAAAGCTGATGTACCTTTTTTTTTTTTTTTTTCCTTTTCTGTCAAAATTAAATATGTCGAGTGCCTTTTGCTATTACATTCACTTTTTGAATCGGCTAAAATTATTCGATATACTATGCCACGAGAGTACGATAATCGAATTTCTCTGAGTAGAAAGAGATTTATCGTAAATTATTTCCATTTTCCATTTAAACATAGATGTTTCGTATATTGAAGTGCTGAAAATGCTCGATGTATCACGCACAGGTTGTCTAGTAGAATTTTTCAAGGTAGTAGTATCTGTGCATATAAAATATTCTTCATTCCCCTTTATTAGCAATATCGAGGATATAAAACGTATTACGACCCTGAATTGTGTTATAAAATTAGTACTAGGAAAAGTCGCATATGAATTTCTTTCTATCTCGACTATTTTTCTATCGCTTCAACAAGTTGGATGGAACATGAGATGAGAAGAAAGAAAAGAGACCAGTCTGATGTCCATTTATTTCGTAAATAAGCATGAATAGGCCTGCTGACTTGTCGCTGGTTGAATTCTCTACGCACTAGCTAGAAGGAATAATGATCGAGTCGACAATGGTCGCAACAGTGACCCAATTGGCTTAGATCCAATGGCGTATCTCTTTTCTTCTCTTTTTCAATGTTTTATAGCAGATAGAAAATTGCGCTTTCATCGAAGTCGAATCTAGAGTCCGTAATTTCTCACCTGGTATGATAACTCAAATATGTCCATAATACTATTAAAAACGTGATTACAAAGAAAGGATGCACTTTTCAATATGAAAAATACTATTATGATACCAATAAATGTGATTACATTATAAACTAATTATTTGTTATAGTTATTTAATTTTATGTACTTTTAACATCGATACAAATTCAACATAAAATAAAGAAACGGAAACCATCTCCTAACTAACCCAAGTTGCTACCCCTACCAAAAGTGATGAATGGTTTAACGATAGAGTTCTTGCGCTCTTAAACATTGGAGTAGGATCCAGTCCAGGTGAATTAAAAAAATAGTGTACTAAGAAATTTCTCCATCCTTAAATGATACCTCTTTTGTATCCCCCTTCATTATATCTTGCTATATATAGGAGAAAAAAGAAAATAGTAGAATCTATTCTACAACAAATGTGTGACTTAAGATGGAGACTTCCTTAGAGGAAGTATACAAAAATTAATCCTTGCAATCATATATTATCCTATAATATACAATAATTTATTATATATTAATATATGCAACCAGTTTGAGTAACAAATTTTACAATCTTTTTATCGAAAAAAGAAAAAGAATAAATAATATGCTCTTTAGAGCAGCAGCACAGAAGTATATATTTATATATTAACCATTATGATTATTTATGAAATTGTAATATTTTAGTGGGATTGTAGAGATAAAAGGGCTCAAAAGACCTCCTCTCTAATTCTTTTTTTTTTTTTTTTCTTTTTACTTCTTCTTTTCCAATTTCATTATGCATTCCGGTATATGAGGATGGGTACCTAGGATTTTTTTTCACTATTTCCCTTTTTTTTTATATTTTATTTTACAAAGGACCTCCTATTGCCTAATAAGATGGACATAATATTCCTTTTCTTTTTATTTTAGCTTCTTTCATTAATAAATAGAATATTTGCGTAATCATAACTTGCCATAACAAAAAAAATTCCTTATTGTTATTGTTTGATTATAATTTTGATTAAGATAATATAACATCATTGCAATGGTCATAGTTACTCTAATATTCGTTTATACTATAAAATCTCTACAATAGTCATATTGAAAAAAGGTTGTGGTTATGGTTTGCATAATCTTAAAGGAATGGATTGGATTATATTGATAGGACATTTTGCACATGGGTTCCTTAGGCCCATGCTGATCTATTTGGACCAAGGGCAGACTTAATTGGGCCCATGGCCAGTCTAATTCGCTAAACTTAACTTATTTGTCTTATTAGCTGACTTAGGCATAAGCTTTCTTGACAAGCTAGCCCTTTTAGATAACTTACTTAGCCTTGAGTGGCCATAACAGTTATTAGACAAATGGATAAGGCATAGAGACTTGGTAAACTAATATGACCCTATAAACTTGAAGCAAGTTGGACTCCAGACTCCCATTATCTGTAATGTGTAGACGTGTCAACATGCTACATGTGCTCCTTTGATTCTTAATGGCCCTCCTCTATAAATAATCGCAAGCATCCTAATGGTAAATCACTTTGACTCTTTGCATACTTACACTCTCCTTATGAACCCTTTGCACTCTTGCTTACTCTTTCTCTGCATAGTTTACTGGCTTAAGCATCAGAGTGATTATATTAGACAACACCTTGAAGCCCCCTTACAGTGTTCTATTTTATAGGCTCACTACTGAAGTGCAAAGCCAAACCAATATACTTTATCGGCTAAATCCTGTTGATGGCATTTGGTGTTGTTTGTAAGAAGTCTAAACTCACTTAACCTTTGCAAACACGCTATATATACTTTTCCCTTAGCTTATTCATCATGCTTTGAGTTGTAAATCCCAACGATAACAAGGCTTTAATTAAGCCTACTACTAAATAGTGCTGATTAGAGTAGTTTAAAAAGATGTTTGAAGAGTTTGCAACGAAGAATGCCTACATAGATGCCTAAAATAGGGAACTCTAAGTTAGATTGAATGAGGTGGACAAGCAAAGTAGGTTGCCTTCTTTCACTGATGCCTTGGATGTACAAGGCAACCAAAACTATCAACCTATTGTATATAATCAACATGAGAATAATAGGGCTCCCTAGCCCTACCTTGTAGTTCAAAATCAGTAAGCATGGTCTATGGCCACTACGACTACGTCCTTGCTAGCAATGAGTAGGTGGCAGACTCTTATTTGGGTATTACCCATTTTGCAACCTGTAGAACTTACCTAGTCGATAATGCCGACCTCAATGAGCTTGGTGACATGGTAAAGAGGCTCTTTAAGAAGTAGGAGAGCAAAGTTGCTACAGGTGCTAGCTACGTCACTAGCAATAAACCCCCTTCATGAGGGGTATCTAGGATGAGGTGATTCGTCTTAACTCTGAGCTCTCTACCTTAGACTAGTACAATGGAACTGGTGACCAAGATAACTACTTGCTCCACTTTCGTACCCTTACGAACCCTCATGGTCATGGGATGCCATAATGTATAAAGCCTTCATAGGTACTTTAAGGAAGGCAGCTTAGACATAATTCAACCATTTGTCAAGAATTCCATCTCCTCATTTGACAAACTTACTTGTTGTTTTACTCTGCATTTTTGAGCTAGCAAGCCCCCATCCAAGGACACATTGTCCTTGTATTTGATTAGCCAGAAGGAAGGGGAAACCCTTTGTGAGTACATAGCATGGTTCAACAATACTATTGTGGA
Source organism: Lumnitzera littorea (assembly GCA_024138015.1). Classification (NCBI taxonomy): domain Eukaryota; kingdom Viridiplantae; phylum Streptophyta; class Magnoliopsida; order Myrtales; family Combretaceae; genus Lumnitzera; species Lumnitzera littorea. Next base: position 57,101,071 of record JAMXBB010000004.1, on the reverse strand, counting down.
GATCCCTTAGCTTGATGATGGCGTAGTAGTTCATGTCATCTAGCTTGGCATCAAGTTGTCTAGGGACTTCTTCTACCGAGTGTACAAGAGCAAACTTAAGACCTTAGATGAGTTCTAATAGAAGGCCTAGAAGTATATGGACTAGAAGGACAATATTTGCGCTAGGCATGAAGCTAATTGGAAAGGTTGGGAAGGAAGAAGGATAATGATAAGGGGTCTGTCAAAGATTGCCTTGGTGGTAAGCAACTGGGTCACCTTGACGGGGGAAACCTTAAAGACAAGAAGCTCTTACCACCTGCTTTGGCGTATATCCAATATATACCCTTGAATTGGCTCCTTGGACAGCTCTAATGGAGGTTCGTGGGAGGGGTCTGCTTTAGAAGCCCCTTAAAATGAGGGAGAATCCTAATCATAGGAACTTTGAGAAGTATTGTTAGTTCCACAAAGATTACGGCTACACAATAGATGAGTGTTTCCATTTAAAGAATGCCATCTAGAGGGGCTTCTTTAGAGAATATGTAGGTGATGCCAATGATGGTTTTGAGAAGGCACCTCAGATACAACAAATTGAGGATGCTTGAGAAGAAGATAGTAATGATTATCACAATAATCGAGCCTCTAATGGCATCATTAACATTATAGGTAAAGGGCTTACTCGAGGAGCTAGTCCAGTTGTAATAGCTCGACTAACGCCTCGTTTGAGGTGATGGTAATGAGAGAGAAGAGGTAGAGGAGGGATATCACTATCTCCTTCTCTAATGAAGATTTTGAGGGGTTTGATACCCTTTATCGAGATGCCCTTATGATGGGGGCAAGGATCTTGGATTTCGAGGTCCTAAAAATCATGGTAGACATAGGTAGTTCTATTACCATCCTTTTCAAGCATATTTATGACAAGATGCAGAAGAAACTAGCAAATAAAGCCATATTGCTACGACTTGATTAACTTCAATAGGGGAACTTTCCGACTTAAGGGCATCACTACGTTGGACATGAAGCTTGCCTATCTCCTTATAATGCAATCTTAAGATGATCGAGCCTTGCTAGTTTCAAGGTTACCATGTCATCCCTCTACTTGAAGGCTAAATTCCCTACTCCAATTGAGCTAGGAATTTACAGATGTGGCACAAAACTCTTAAGGGAGCTTTATGTGAAGGTGGATGGAGGTGACATCATATTCGCTTTGGAAACAGGGTTACAAGACAAACTGGCTAAGAGAAGCAAGCTGGGTGAAAAGGTAGAGCAAGTGCAGATCGGCACCAATTCCAACTAGACCACTAAGGTTGGGGTTGAAATGCCTCCTGAGCTTAAGGAGGCCATAGTTCATCTCTTGTAGTCAAATGCAGATTGGTTTGCTTAGATAGCACTAGATATACTTGGTATCTTGATGACTTAGCAACCTATAGTCTTAAAATAGATGAGAAGATTTGGATTGTCAAGTAGAAGAAGAGGAACTTTGCTCCAGAATGGTAGGTTGCAATAAAAGAAGAAGTGTAAAAGCTGCTTAAGGTAGGCTTTTTTTGGGAAGAGAAGTATTTGACTTGGTTAGCGAACATTGTGTTAGTAAAAAAGAAGAATAGGAAGTGGTGCATATGTGTTGATTACACTAACCTTAATAAATCCTGCCTAAAGGATTGCTTCCTCCTCTTAAAGATATATCAATTAGTGGACTCCATATCGGGTCATACTTTGCTGAGCTTTATAGATGCCTTCTAGAGTTACAGCCAGACTAAGATGGACCCAAAAGATGAAGTCAGCGCTTTCTTCATTACGAACTTCGACACTTACTACTATACTGTCATGCCATTTGGCTTCAAGAATGCCAGGGCAACATATTAGCAAATGGTAACCTCATTGTTTAAGCCCTAGCTCCAACACAACATGGAAGTTTACATGGATGATATGATTATCAAGAGTAAGCAGCCTGATGACCACATCAAGGATCTATAGGGGGCTTTTGATAGGATGAGAAAGTATGACATGAAGTTAAATCCCTAAAAGTATGTATTTAGGGTCACTTTTGGCAAATTCTTAGGGTTTATGGTCATATAGCATGGGATCAAGGGCAACCCTAAAAAGATCACTACCATCAAAGACATGAAGGCCCCCAATATAGTTGAAGAGGTCTAGAAGCTCACTGTTATGGTAGCCATACTAAGTAAATTCATCTTGAGAAGCATAGATTGATGCACTGATTTCTTCAAAATCCTGAAGAATCCTAAGGGTTATGAGTAGACTCCCCAATGTTAAGCAACCTTCATGGAGTTACAAAACTTCCTAAAGCACTTACCAATTTTGTCAAGGCCACTACTAGGAGAGGATCTCTACCTATACTTAGATGTTAGCAACAAGTACTCTCATCCATTTTGGTTAGGGCAAAAGGAAGGCAATACAGGCCTGTATACTCTGTTAGCTACATTCTCCAAGGGCTTGAGGTTAGGTATTCTAAGGTGGAGAAGTTTGCTTAGCAGTAGGGATTTCTACATGACAACTCTAACTGTACTTTTAGGCACACTAGATCATCATGCTGCTAGACTAACTACTTTGCACACTTTTGCTAAAGCCCGATGCATCTAGTAGAATGGTTAAGTATGTACTAAAGCTAAGTGCATATGGAATTCAATACTAGCCATGAATGGCTTACAAGGCATAAGTGTTGGTTGACTTCATCATGGAATATATTAGAGAGGAGGAAGCATCGACCGAAGATGATAAACTAGTGTGAACTCTCCACGTTGATGATTCATCTACCTCTAAAGCAGGAGGTATGGGTTTGGTGCTTACTAGACCACATAAAACCATGATTTACTACGCTCTCAAATTCGGGTTTAACATAAGAAACAATGAAGTTGAATATATGAGGCGTTAATTGCTGGTCTTAAGCTTGTTAAAGAGATTGGTGCCAAGCACCTAGATGTTTTCTTAGACTTAATGCTTATCATCCAGCAAGTCTGGGGTGAATACGAGGCCAAGGATGACACTATGGCAAGGTGCTTGGAGAAGGTGAAGACCCTCTTGGTTGAGTTCCCTTAGTGGAATATCACTAAAGATTCCTTGAATTAGGAGCTCAACAACTGATTGGTTATTTCAGCTTGCCTCTACAAGGATATAGAGACCCAAGGTGAAAGACAAAAAAATACTTATAGAGTACCTATTAGAGAGGAGTATTAGCTTGGACAAAGTCGAGGTTCTTGAGCTTAATAGGGAACTAGTAGAACTGAGTTGGATGAACCCTATCAAAGACTACCTAGAGTAGCGTAAGTAAGTATCATAAGTAAATTGCTCTTGGTTGTTCAATCATTTGATAACTAGAGTCATTCTTTGATAAATGATTACTATGTGTTAAACTCAATAGAATTTGATCAATCCTTTTTTCTATCGTTAAAGTAGAAAATTGAACCAATGATTCTTTTTCTTTATCATCAATCAAATCACTGTTCATGACCTAAGATTCTATTTTATCATAAACTAAATCACTGTTCACATTTTTTCTTTTTCACTTCAATGAATAAATCTCTTTACTTGTATGACTTGGATGTCTCGTATTTTTCAAAAAAGTGATTCGATGGATGAGATTTGGTATGATACTTAGGATATCAATAATATTGATGAGATTGATAATAAAATATTTCTTCTTAGAGTATATTGATTTGATCCCATAAGCAGGCCATTCCATAGCATGTTGCCACCAGAAGCAAAATCCTGTATTTCTTCTAGAGATTCTCTTAATTTTTTTAGAGTAATTAGAAAGGGATTCTTTAACTAGAAAGAATTTATTTCAGATGTAGGGTACATATCCTGAAGTCTTCTAAGAAGTAGAGATATTATGCTGCTGACTACAATTTAATTGATGGCGTTTGATAGGAATTAGGCCCTTGGACCAATCACTCGTAGCTGAGCTAGAGGACTCTAAAGACTTGCGTGGAGAATATTAACCTGAAACCAAAGTCGAGACCGGGATCCCTATGTTAAACTGATCTCTTATCAACCTGTATGTCAGATCCTCACATGTATCAAACATGCTCCTGCCTAGCAGCCGAAGTCTTATTTTAGAAGATAGCTTAAGACTAGTCGAGCTGAGCTCCCCAATCAACCATAGGCGTTAAACTCAAATTCAGTGAACTTCTTTACTAGACTGATTGGCTCCTAACGTAATCTAGAATAGGTCGGCCCTTGATTGCAAACGTTATTTTACTTTTGCCTACCTTGTATCATATTTTTCTCCTCCAGCCACCAAGCAACACGTATCTTTTGATACGATATTCTAGAATGATTCTTTCTTTTCTATATTGAATATTCTTTGTCTCTTTTACCCCTTTTTAGTATGTTTTATGTTACCTAATTGTAGAATATCCTTTAGTCTATACATGTAAAGTAACCCTAGTGGATGGATATATAAATCCCTACTTTCTTGTTTGCAGACATTTAACTAATGAATATAAAATTACTTACGTTGAGCAAACTTAATGTTTTAATTATCATTCAACTCTTATCTATTCCCTTTAGTAAGGAGTAATGGCGATTGATCCTTCAATTCAGATCGATGTGTCATATCTGGTGAATTATAGCCCGAGTATGATCAAGTAGTGCATCGTATCCATTCAGTAGCTGCCTGGACTTTGCTAACTTTTTCCCTGTTTGTTTTTGGTTTGCTTTGTTGTGGTGCTTCTCTATATGTCCGACCTTGAAGACGCATCAGCTTCGTTGGTATTAGAGCATAGTTCTACAAAGGAGTATATGAAGTTGCAGTGAAGTTTTACCTTGCTTTGTTGTTGGTGGCTGTTGTGTTCCTTTTGTAGGTACTGTAGTGTGTTTAAGTGTAAGTAAGTGTAGTTTCATTATTACTCTACTCTTATTCTATTTTTCATTACGAAAATAGAGCAAGCTTGTTTTTATTCTATTTGTGAGATTAACGAGTATTAAAGTTGTTAGTGAGTTGTTAATCTACTCGCAAAGTACTGCACTATGTTAGATTCGAGTGTTTAGGGTATTATTTGTTGCTAGAGTAGTGGTGTTCAACTTAGTCGTAGTCATAATGGTAGTAATACCTTAAGGTCAGTTGATGACAAACTTGATAAATTGATTGATACGGATTTGTGGATGAACATATAGAACCAATATCATGTGTAACCAAAGGAGTAGGTCTAAGTCGCAAGATGGTTGGTAAAGTAAATGATAGTCGAGGAATGAGCAGGGATTCCCATATACTGAGGATGGATATAACGCACTAATGCCTCATACGAGCTTAGGTTATACTTAATATAATGCATAAGTATGGTCGAAGGTCACTCGCCACTAGTCCATGCTTGAATGGGCTAGATAAGAGTAGTTCAAGAGTAAGCAAAAATGACACTTAGCTCAAGAGAGAGTAAAAAGTTTAGTGTATTCTTCTCTATATTGATTTTATGGCTATTACATTATGCGAGTATTTATAGTACCTTATTAGGGTATGTCCTAAGTTACAGAAATTACAAAGAATGGATCCTTATTAGCTAAACGAAAAAGGAGAATAATTTATAGGGAAATGAAGTCGTATGAAGAACGCCCTCTATTAGAAGGGATAGTATGGGTGTCAGAAAGGATAGCGTATGCGTTTTATTTAGTCTGCGATTCTAATAATATTGTGGGCTGAACAGGGGTGGTCCTTTGATTAGGTTTGTTTCAATGTCGATAGTTTGATACCTATACAGTTGGGGCTAGACAGGGGTTACTAGGGAGGGGTCAGCTCTATGTATGGGCTAATCACCTTGGCAGCTTCTTAGATGGTATGGAGAGTGAAGTAGCTTGGCAGATTGGATTGGAGAAAACACTACTCCTTAGTGCTTAATTCTCTTCGGGCAGCTCAACGGACCATGTGAGGAAGCCCTTAAGCTTGGGAGCGAGTGATTAGTCCTTGATCCCTATCATTCCCCCTAAGTTGTTCGAGATTTGGGATCAAATTTGGTTTGGCTTCAAGTTGCTTGTCCTTGAGAGTGTAAGGTTGGAGATCGGCAATGTTGAAGGAGTCCGAGACTCCATATCCTTTAGGTAATTCAATCTTATAGGCATTAGGATTGATCTTTTCAAACACTTTGAAAGGTTTGTCGGTTCTAGGAGACAACTTGCTCTTCCTCAAGGTTGGGAACTATCTTTGTTGAGATGTATCTAAACTAAACCACCTGGCTAAAATTCTCTCTTTCTCCATCCTCGGCTTCGCTTCTTGAGCTTAGTATTAGTTCGGCTCAATTTCTTTACAACCTTCTAGTGCATAGCTTTGATGGCCTTGACTCTTTCTATAGTTGGTTGGTCATCATTAGGCCTCAACTAGGGTGCTTAATCCATCGAGAGCTCTAGGTTGAATCCATAGGTGACCTCGAATAGAGATATGTTTATTACGTTGTAGGTGGTTTGATTGTAGGCGAATTCAATGATTGGTAGACATAGATCCCAATTGACCATGTTTCATCTGACAGCAACCCGTATCAAAGTTCTTATAGTTTGGTTAACAACTTGGGTTTGTCTATTGGTTTGTGGATGGCAAGACGTACTGTACAATAGCTTACTTCCTAGTCACCTCCAAAGTGTCCTCCAAAAGTGGCTTATGAACTTGGGTTCCCAATCCGAAATTATGGTTCTAGGCAAGCCGTGAAGCTTAATTACCTCTTATAAGAAAACAAAAGAGATAGTCGAAGCATCGTTAGTTTTAGAGTAGGGTACGAAATGTGCTATCTTGCTAAGTCAATCCACAATCACCATGATGGAGTCCTTCCCTCGGGATGTCTTTGGCAATCATACATGAAGTCCATACTTAGCTCGGACCATGGTTTGGTTAGGATAGGCAAGGGTAAATAATGTCTTTGCTTAGCTTGGCTCTTCGACTTTTTGTAGGTTGTACACCTTTCTAGTAAGAACTGCATGTCTCTCATCATTCTTAGCCAAAAGAATTTTGCGGACAGTACTTCATAGGTTTGGAGCTGGCTAAAATGTCCTGTTAATCCTCCACCATGTGCCTCACGCACTAACAATTCTCTCATGGAACAGGTCAGGATACATAGCCTCATTTTCCTGAATAGGTATTCGTCTTCCCTGTGATAGTCATCCTATGTTTGTCCCTCCTCACATCGAGTGTAGATAAGACCAAAGTGTAGGTCCTCAAGATACAATTTCTTTATAATTGAAAAACTAAGTAGCCTAATTTACAGCTCGGTTAGGAGGGTATGTCCTTAACATACAATTTCTTTATAGTTGAAAAACTAAGTAGCCTTGTTTGCAGCTTGGTCAAGAGGGTATGTTGTCTCGATAGGATGTCGGCTATTACGTTGTTCCTTCCATTCTTGTATTTTACAACATAAGAAAAACGCTCCATGAACTTGACCCATTTGGCTTGTCTTTGGGACAACTTCGGCTAGCTCGTAAGATATCTTAAGGATTTATGATCAGTGTAGATCACAAATTCTTTAGGCAATAGATAGTGTTGTCATTCCGTTAGGGCTTAGATCAAGGAGTAGAACTCTTTATCATAAACAGAGGAGTTGAGTGTAGCTTTTCAAAGTTTTTCATTGAAGTAAGCAATAGGTCAACTTTCTTGCATTACTACAGCACCTATGCCTAGTCTAGATGTATCATACTCTGCTTCAAATACCTTGTTAAAGCTCGACAGAGCTAAGATGAGGGCTATAGTTAGCTTCTCTTTCACTACCTCAAAAACTCTTGCACTCCTTCTCTTCCCATCTAAATTTAACATTCTTCTTAGAGAGTTTGGTGAGTAAGGCCACAATTGTATTGAAATTCTTCATGAATCTACGATAAAATGATGCTAGGCTATAAAGACCCCTCACATTGGTAGAATAGGTTGGCTCGGGCCATTTTATGATCGCTTTTATTTTCTCATCATCAACTCAGATGCCACCTTCACTCACAACAAAACCCAAGAAGATCACTTCAGACAAAAAAAAAAAAAAATCATACTTCTTTTGATTGGTGTAAAGTTGTTTAGCTCGGAGTTTTGCTAGGACTCTTCGGAGATGCTCTTGGTGAGTCTCTAGGTTAGGGTTGTATACCAAATGTCATCAAAGTAAACTACTACAAACCTTCCTAGTACTTCTCAGAGCACATGATTCATCAAGTGCATAAATGTGCTCGATGCACTGGAAAATCTAAATGGCATTGTAAGCCATTTGTATAAACCATGTCATGTTTTGAATGTGGTCTTCCACTCATCACCTTCACACATTTGGATTTGATGGTATCTAAATTTGAGGTCAATCTTGGAGAATACTCTTGCTCCACTTAACTCATCTAGCATGTCATCAAGCTTGGGTATGGGAACATGTACTCGATGGTGATTTGATTAATCGCTCGGCCATCCACACACATCCTCCAAGAATTATCCTTCTTTGGTACCAACAAGGCTGAAATGGCATAGGGGCTAAAGGATTCACACACATACCCTTTCTTCATAAGGTCATCTACTTGGCTCTGCAGCTCGATAGCCTATTTAGGGTTCAGCCTATAGGCAGGCTTGTTTAGCAGTGCAGTTCCTGGCTATAGGTCAATTGCATGCTCGACACCTTGGATTAGGGGTAGACCTCTTAGTAACTCCTTTAGAAATAAGTCAGCAAATTCCTTTAGTAAGGTCTTGACCTTAGTAGGCAACTCTTCCTTGGATCCTAACTCTAGAATTCTTTAGACCAGTAGATAGGTTGGTCCTTTGAGCTCCATCTCTCTCTTCAATTTGGCTTGGGTCAATATCAAAGCCTCCTTCTTTACGGCTTGACTCAATTGGGATTGGATGGCCTTTACCTTTTCGGTGGTTATAGGACCCAATCTCATTCTTCTTCCTTCATGCTTTACAGAGCATGTATTCCTCTTTTCGTCATATATAACTGTTCGATCAAACATCCATAGTCGTCCAAGTAGAATATGGGATGCACTCATGGGCAGTACATTACAAAGCACTTCATCTTGATATTTATTAATGCAGATCGATACAGATACCTGTTTCTTCGCTTGTAGGGATCCCTTATCACTAAGCCAATGAAGCTTGTAAGGTTTCGGGTAGGGCTTGGTTGGTAATTTTAGCTGTTGGACCATAAATGTAGAGGCTACATTGGTACAGCTCCTACTGTCAACGATCAGCCCGTACAGTGAGTCATTCACCTTATATCCAATATGGAAGAGATCTTTTCTCTATTCATCCTTAGGTACAGGACTAATACTTATTGTCCTCCTCAACATTAGAGCGGTCAGCATAAAGTTGCCTTCCTCACTGTAGATAACTTCTTCTTTAGATAGTATGGTTTGTCTGTCCTCCTTCAACCCCTCTACTTCCTCATTAGTACTGTTAACCTTAATGGTCAGTGCCTCGCCTTTGATCACCATTGTTCGCCTGTTCGAACTTTGAGTGGCTATGTGTCCAAATCCTTGGCATTTGAAGTACTTGATCTCACTTGTCTTCCTTCTTGAACTCTGACCTTTCTTAAACTTCTTCGGGGGTTTCCTTCTCCTTTGCTTGGGTAGTTTGAGCAGGTTAGGTCTCAGTGGCCTTACTTGGTTCCATTTGCACAAGCTTGCTCAAAACAGGTTAGCTGCTGCTAGGATGGTTGATGGGTGGTCGGAATCTCCTTGTTTGACATCTTTCTATCTTCTAAATGGCTTGGATTGCATACTGAGATACAATTTGGTCTTCTAGCTCTACGACTTCGCATAAGATCATTAACATTTAGAATTCCTTAATGTAAGCTTCTATACTTAATCCACCTTGTCTTAATTCTTGCAGTCTTTTGAAGGCATCCTATAGATAATAGCTCAGCACAAACCTTCTCTACATGAATTTCTTCATTTCATCCTAACTCCTAATTTCTCGTTCTCGTTCTCCTTCCCTTCTTTTCGTGGCTTGCAAGTTCTTTTACCAAAAGGCAGCATAACTAGTGAACTCCAACATAGCAAATCTAACCTTTATATTATTGGGCACTTCGTGGCGTTCAAATTGCTTTTCAATTTGATCTACCCAATTTAAGTAGTCCTTAGCATCACTACTTCTAGAGAAACCCAAAATACGTATCCTTAATCCCTCAACTCTAGGGGCTTGTACATTTCTTTCTTCAGGCTCGTAGTACCCTTTTGCCTCGTCATCTCCTTCTGCTTTCTCCTCAATCTCTTTAAGTGCTGGCCTTCATCAAGCATCCCTACCAATTTCGTTAGCTTGGGGTGGTTGAGTTGGTTCATTAACTCAGCCAAACTGACCATTGCCTCATCTTTGTTGCTCACGTTCCCTAGTGGGGTTATTTTTAGCTCATTGCCTATCTTCTTGGATAACAGTCACCATACTAGCTACTAAGTCAGTAAGCTTATCCAAGTGGTCACTCATTGATTGAGGTGTGAAGCTTCCTTCCTGTCTTTGGCCATGTTGAGTACCACTTTCTTAGTTTTCTAAAGTTCCTTGAACATTAGAATCTAACATTGTTGGTTACTTTACAATGACAACTATACAACAACTGAACATCTAACTACTCTATTTTGCATATTGAAAACAGGAGAAAACAGAGTACAGAACACTACACAACAACTAAACTTCAAAGCTAACAATAGAACCGCTACCTTACGGGAGTAGTAATAACCCACTTAAAGAATACAGTAGCAGAATTCAGGTTCAAACATAGCCAGGCTTTGATACCAAGATGATATGGATTCATGGATGAACATACAGACCTAATATTTCGGGTAACCAAAGGGGTGGGTTTAAGCTGCGAGATGACTTGAAAGGTAAATGATAGTCAAGGGATGAGCAAGGATTCTCGTGTGCTGATGATGGATATGACGCACCAATACCTCACATGAGCTTGGGTCATACTTGATATAATGTACAAGTATGGCTGGAGATCACTTGCCACTAGTTTACCCTCAAATGGGCTAGATAAGAGTAGTTCAAGAGTAAGTAAAAAGGATACTTAGCTCAAGAGCGAGTAAAAAGTTTAATGTATTCTTCTTTGTATCAATCTATTACATTATGCGGGTATTTATAGTACCCTATTAGGGTAAGTCCTAAGTTATAGAAATTACGAAGAATGGATCCTTATTTGCTAAAAAAAGAAGAAGAATAATTTATAGGAAAATGAAGTCATGTAAAGAACGTCCTCTATCAAAAAGGATAGTACGAGTGTCAGAAAGGATAGTATGCATACGTTTTACTCAGTTTGCGATTTTAACAATATTGTAGGCTGAGTAGGGGTAGTCCTTTGATTAGGTTTGTTTTGGTGTTAGTAGTTTGACACTTGGATAGTTGGGGTTGGATAAGGGTTACTAGGGAGGGGTTGGCTCACCTCGGGAGCTTCCTGGATGGTGTGGAGAGTGAAGTAGCTAGGCAGATTGGACTGGAGAAAACACTGCTCTTCAGTGCTTAACTCTCCTTGGACAACTCGACAAACCATATGAGAAATCTTCAGGCTCAGGAGCGAGTGATCGGTCCTTGATCCCTATTATTGACCAACCTTATTGAGAACCTAATTATAGCAATGTAAGTTAACAGACAATAACCCCCTGGTATACAGCACCATAACCTACAAGAAAATGCCTTAAGAGACATTATGGCCAAGGCAATCAAACAAATCGCCCAATTCGATCGCTACAAGCTAGAGGAGTAGCAGATAGAGCTGCTAGACAAAGACTGGAGTTAGAAGAGATTGGGGAAGATGATGAGGAATTGGATGTTGAAGAGTTTGGGGAAGAAGAAGGGTAAGATGACTATTACCAAGTGTAGAGACGAGGACACTAAGTCCCTTAAGGGTTAAATAATGTCAAGATTCAAATTCCGCCCTTTAATGAAAGTGGAGATGCAGATGAATACTTAGAGTAAGAAGAGAAGGTCGAGAAAGTGTTTGAATGTTATGGGTATACGGATGCTGTCAAAGTTTGACTTGTTGCACTAGAATTTACTGGATATGCCACTATGTAGTGGAAAAGTTTAAATGTCGTCAAAATAAGAGATGGAAGATGAGGTGTTAGAACCTGGGATGAGATGAAAAGGTTGTTAAGAGGTAGATTTATACCTAAGACCTACCTACAAGATATGTTTGCAAAGTTGCAAGAGCTTCACCAAGAAAGTTGATTTGTTGATGACTATGTCAGAGAGTTCTAGATGCTAATGATTCGAGCTAACGTAGAAGAACCAGAGGCACGTATAGTATCGAGGTTCATTTCTAGGCTCAGGTATGAGATTCACAACATTGTGAAAGTACAAAGGTTTTATATGACTTGGGTCGTAAAACATAGGAGAAGTGCTTTTAGATGACTTGGGCCAACATTCTCCTGACCTCCAGTTTTGTGTTGACCTATTCAAGTAGAGCCAAGGAGGCCATATAGGGTCGATGATAGGAATGACTGATTTGATGACAGCCAAGCAAGCTAGCAAGGCTGAGTTAGTCAGACAGGTCGACCAGAGGTTAGGTTGACCCTGAGGATATATGAGAAAGGGCATACCTCCTGACGGAAGACCAATGGAGTGAAATGCTTTAAATGCTTGGGCTTTAGACATATGGCTGTTAAGTGTCCAAACCGATGTGTCATGGTACTCTGAGGAGATGTAGTGGACAATACTGATAAGAGTGAGCCTAAGAAAGAAGAGGATGTTAGAAAACTCGAAGCCAAAGAGGAAGAGGAGACTTGTGTCTATGCCGACCAGGGAGAAGTGATGACCCTAGTCTTGAGACAAGTATTGAGTTCCTTGTTGAGCTCTGAGGAGGACTAGAGAGAGAATTTGTTCCATATTAAGTGTACCATCAAAGGCTAATCATTGTGGATGGGAGAAGTTATACTAATGTCATTGCACAATCCTTTATGCAAAGGTTGGGTTTGCTGGCCTCAAAGTATCTTTGACCATACAAGCTACATTGGGTTCACGATAAGGGTGCTCTGCATGTAACTGAATAAGTGATTATATTGTTCAGTGTTAGGAGTGTGTATAGGGATGAAGTAGTGCATGATGTCGTCCTCATGGAAGCTTCACATCTACTGGTAAGACGACCTTGGTTGTTTGACCGATATGTTACTCATAACAAGTACAAGAACACCTATGCCTTTGTTAAGGATGGAAAGAAGATTGTATTGCAACCCTTGACCCCGTCCTAAGTAAATGAAACCCATAATTAGCTCACTCGAGCTAGTAAGAAGAATTCCTTAATAATGAGTCGAAGAGAGCTTCGAGCTATTGAAAAGGCTGAAGAATCTATGTTCCTATTGATTAGAAGATTGTTGGAAATGAGGGATTTGAAGGATATCTTTGATGAAATCCAAAGCTTGCTAAATGAGTTTTTTAACCTATTCCTTGAAGAATTGCCTAAAGGATTGCCTCCAGTTTGAGGCATTGAGCATTGTATTGATTTGTAACTAGGTGCTACCCTACTAAACTAACCTACATGTAGAATGAACCTGAGCAGGCTATCGAGCTGAAAAGATAGGCGGATGAACTCATAGAGCGAGGATATGTAAGAGAGAGCATAAGCCCTTATGCTGTACCAACTTTGCTCATCCCTAAGAAGGATGGTACATAGAGTAAGTGCATCAAAAACTAAACGATCAACCGACTTAGTGTCAAGTATAGATACCCGATACTGAGGCTTGATGACATGTTAGATCAGCTTCATGGCACCAAGATATTTTCAAAGATTGATTTGCGAAGTGGATACCACTAAATTCGCATAAGGCTGGGCGATGAATGCAAGATTACCTTTAAGACTAGGCATGGACTCTACGAATGGTTGGTTATGCTGTTTATACTTACTAATGCGCCGAGCATATTCATGAGGCTAATGAACTATGTAATGTAGCCTCTAATTGGAAGATGTGTGGTCATGTACTTTGATAACATATTGGTATACAATGCTGACCTAAATGACCATGTTCAACATCTTCGTGAAGTATTTGACATTTTGCGAATTGAGAAGTTGTATGGGAATGTGAAGAAGTATATGTTTTGCTAGAAAGAGGTGATCATCTTAGGATTTGTAGTGTCAAGGGAAGGACTTTGAGCAGATGAGCGGAAGATCCAAGCTATTCTTAAGTGGCCGATGCCAACGAATGTCACTAAGGTTCGAAGCTTTCATGGCTTAGCTTCTTTATATAGGCAATTTATAAAAAACTTTAGTACCATAGCCACCCCCTTGACTAAGCTGACAAAGAAGAATGAGGGGTTCAGGTGGAATGATCGAGCTGAGCAAAGCTTTAGGGAGATCAAGGAGAATCTCACCTCGGTGCTTGTCCTTTCATTAGCCGATTTTGACAAACCCTTTGAATTGGAATGTGATGTGTCGGGAGTGGGAATTGGCGCTGTCCTGATGCAAGAGTGACGACCCAGCGCTTACCATTGTGAGAAGTTTAGTGGTCCTCCCCTGAACTATTTTGTGTATAAGAAAGAGTTGTATGCTCTTTATCGAGCCCTTACTATTTGGCAACAACATTTGCTATCACGAGAGTTTATTATTTATACAGACCATAAGTGTCTGAAGTATTTAGGAAGTCAGAACAAGCTTTTGAAGAGGCGAGCCAAGTGATTGGAGTTTATGGAAGGGTTTTTGTACATAATTTGGCATAAGAAAGGTAGTGCAAATGTGGTCATTGATGCTCTATCATGACGACAAACCTTATTGACCACTTTACAGACAAAATTGTTGGGATTCTCATTCATTACTAAGTAGTATGTTCATGATCTTCATTTCGGCCTTATCCAAGAATAGTGTAAGGATGGAATTGCTGTTAAGTGATATTATCTTAAGGAAGGCTATCTATTCAAGGATTGAAGATTGTGCATATCAAACTGTTCCTCATGTAAGCTATTGATCAAGAAAGCTCATAGTGGCAGATTATCAAGTCACTTTGGAGAGATTAAGATAGCTAATCTATTGAGGGAGAACTTTTAATAGCCAAGTTTGGCAAAGCATGTCTAGAAGGTAGTTAGTAGTTATGAAGCGTACAAGTACACTAAGGGGAAGAGAGAACCCCATGGAGAATATGTGTTGCTACCAACACCAACCTTAACTCAGGTTAACCTCAGCATGAACTTTGTCCTAAGGTTGCTCTAAATATTTAGAGGCAAAGATTCTATCTTTGTTATAGTGGACTGCTTCAGCAAGATGGTGTACTTCATTCTATGCCATTGGACTAACGATGCTTTATATATTGCTGATTTATTTTTATAGGAGGTTATCTGACTCTATGGGGTACTGAAGATTATTGTCTTAGATTGGGACACAAAATTCTTAAGTTCTTTTTAGAAGACTCTTTGGAGAAGACTTGAAACTAAACTTGTATTTATCTCCAATAGCCACCTTCAAACTGATGGCCTAACTGAAATGGTAAACAGGACGCTAGGTAATTTGCTTAATGTTGTCATAGGAAAGAACTTGAGAATTGGGATTTATGCCTACCAGTTGTGGAGTTTGTATATAACCAAACTGTCCATAGCACTACCGAAAAGACTCCATTCGAGGTTGTCTATGGCCTTAACTCCATTATTCCCCTAGATATGATTGGCGCCCCAGTAACTACTGAAGAGAATCAATCCAAAGTTAATCGAGTCTTAGAATTGCATGAACTGCACTAGTCTGTAACCAAGAAGATTACCAAATTCAATCAAAGCTGGCATGAAATTGGTAGCTAAGGCCATGAACTATTCCCTTCAACTTAAGAGACTTTGTATGGATACACCTTAGCCAAGAACAATTTCCATACTTGAGATAGAACAAGCTATCTCCTCGAGCTAATGGTCCATTCAAAATCTTGAAGAAGATCAATCTCAATGCTTACCAAATTGAGTTGCCTGATGATTACAATGTTTCTTCCACCTTTAATGTGTTCGATTTGATCCCTCACCAACCAGCAGAAGAAGACCTTGCGTACGCCTTAGAAGAAGAAGTAGAAACCAATCCACATTTGAGGGCAAACCTTTTTGACCCTAAAGCAGATGATAAGAATTAGACCCCTGGACCAATCACTCGTAGTTGATTAGAGGACTCCAAGGACTCACATGGAGAATACTAGCATGAAACCAAAGTCGAGTCGGGGATCCTTGATCTCCTACTGACCTGTCTGTCACATCCTTACATGTGTCAGACATGCTCCTACCCAGTAGTGAAGTCTTATTCTAAAAGATAGTCTAAGGCTAGTCGAGCAGACCTACCTAACTGACTACACGCATTTGACTCCAATTCAGCTGACTTCTTTATTGGACTGATTGGCTCCTAAGCTTATCCAGATTAGGTTGGCCCCTAACTGAAAACGTTATTTTGCTTCTACCTACCTTGTATCATATTTCTCCTCTCCAACCACCAAGTGATATGTGTCTTTTAATATAATATTCTAGAATAATTCTTTCTTTTTTGTATTGAATATTCTTTGTCTCTTTTACCCCTTTTTAGTATGTTTTATGTAACCTAATTGTAGAATACCCTTTAGTTTTTCTATACATGTAAAGTAACCTTAGTGAATGGATATACAAACCCCCACTTTCTTATATGTAAACATTCAACTAATGAATATAAAATTATTCATGTTGACCAACCTTAGTGTTTTTATTATCATTTAACTCTTATCTACTCCTTTTAGCAAGGAGTAGTGGTGAGTGACCCTTCAGTTTGGACCCGTATGTCATATTTGGTAGATTGTAGGTTGAGTAGGATCGAGTGGTGCATCATATCGATTTGGTAGCTACCCAGAATTTGCTAACGTTTTCCCTATTTGTTTTTGGTTTACTTTATTGTAGTGCTTCTCTGTATATTTGACCCCGAAGACACATCAGCATCTAATACTGAAAAGGGGTCAGCCTCCCCCTATTAAGGTGTCTCTAACCTAAAGAAGCATCACATGTCATAGAAGAGTTGCATGCTAGTGTATGCAACAACCATATCCAGTTACAAGCCCTTTATATCAAAGCTCTTTAGCTTGGATAGTATTGGCTAATTATGAGGTAGGACGCGAAGGTAGTCACCTAAAAGTGTCTATTATGAAGAACCTATGGCCCTTTGCCTTGTAGTGCATTGATATCCTTGGTGCTTGCCCAAAAGCATCTAGAGGGCGGCAATTCATTGTAGTGGTCATTGATTACTTCACTAAGTGGGTTGAGGCCAAGGTTATCGCTAAGATCATGGAGAGAAGCATAGAGTCCTTCATCTGCAGCAACATCTTCTCTGAGTTTGAGGTCCCATATACCTTTATAATGGATAATGGGTGGCAATTTGATAACTTCAAGTTTAGGGAGTTCTACGGCAAGCATCAAATTACTCTTCACTTTACCTTGATACCCTCAATCTAAAGGCCAGGTTAAGGTAACCAATAGGATCATCCTTGACAACATTAAGAAGAGGGTCAACTGAGCTCAAGGTAGATGGGCAAATGAGCTCCCAAACAATCTATGGGAATATCGGATGACTTACTGCACATCTACAAGTGAAACTCCTTTTCGTTTAGCCTTTAGGTTAGAAGCTATTCTCCCATAGAGTTAGAATTTCCCAATATTGGGACATAGTCTTTTAACACCCTTGTGAATGAGTCTATCTTGCAAGCCAGTGTGGATACCATAGAAGAAATCTAAGACCTTGTTGCAGCTTGTGTGGTCACATTTCAGCATAAGGTGGCTAGATACTATGACAAGAAGATTCAGCATAAAGAGTTTAAAGTGGGAGACTTGGTTTGTAGAAGACTTCTAGTAATTGACTTATGAGAAGGATAAGGAAAGTTAGCTTCCAATTAGGAAGATCCAGTTAGGGCCAGAGAAAACTTGGGGAGTGGTGCATATAAGTTAGAAAGATTAGATGGAGAGCTCATCCCACACACATGGAACACCAACAATTTGTGCCTATACTTTGATTGAATTGATGTAAATATGATTGTATTTTCCACATTTATTAATGAAATTTTGTTCCCTAATTTGCTATGTGTTTATTTTTATCCTTATTTTAATTGTCCCAACTTACGTCAGGTGAACGGACCTAAAGATATTGAAAGTTCTTAAAGGGACTCTTAACTTATGCCCTTCTTTAAGCATGGGTAGGTCAGAACACCACCGACCTGACCTCCCCCACTTGGGTAACCTTAGCATCAAGGAATATACCTTACTTGATTGAGTAACTCCTATGGTGCTTGCTGGAGTACCACTAGCTTAGCCCCTAGAAAAGACATAAGCTACTAATAGCTGAATGGTCCTTATGGAAGAGTAACCCCAGCTCTTTCCAAAATACAGTGACCTAAGCTACTAATAGCTAAATGGTCTTATGGAGGAGTAACCCCAACCCTTCCTTAAGAGAGCTGTCTTAAGCCATTAATAGTTAGATGGTCCCTACTGAAGAGTATAACTAACTCTTCAACCAAGTTCCCCAAGGATTATAAATCGAAAACAAAGTATAAAGCAAAGCAAATACAAAATTAAATTTTTTAGTGCAAAACATTTACAAGCAAGAGGCCGGTAATACTAACCTTTAGATTTAAAAAATCTTTACAATTTTGGACAGAAACAGAATAAAAGTAGAAACAAGAAAAGAAACTACAACAAAGAGAAAAAGAGAGGAAAGAAACTTGGGCTAGTTACTTTGGATTAGTCAGCTTTGACAACTTTAAAAAATCTAGCACTTTAATTCACTTGGAGGATTGATCCAGCAAAGTTTAGGTTGGAGGATCTTGAGCTGAAGGGGAAAGGGGGGAAGAGTCTTTTTTACTTTGGTTGGCAAGAGGGTTACCTTGATCTTGATTATTTACTTGAGTCTCCTCGAAAGTGATCCCCTATGGAGTTGTCAGGGCTAGAGAGGATGTAGGAGTGTCTTGAATGACCTTAACAACAAGAGTAGCTACTTCTTCTTAACCTTGGCTTCCCTTTCTTCCTTGTGGGTTAGACCATCTAGGAAGTTTAAGAAGCTTAAGTCTAGGCTGAGTTGCTATTGAAGCACCATATTTCGGATCTCCTAGCTTATTTTTGTAGAGATGTCTCCACACTCATCCTTCCATTGGTCTAATGTTAAGAACTCATTGATAACCTTTTGCTTGGTGGAAGAAAGAATGGCATCTCCTTTTTCAAGGTTGGTGATAGCTCCTTCATCTCACTAGCCTTGCATTGAAAATCCTCAATCTTCCTCTCTAGCTCTCCTTTTTGGTTGACCAACTCTTGAGAGAACTTAGTAGTAGAAGAGCACTGTTCATCCTTCATCGCCAGCTTAACTTGCATCTTAGAGACGAATGCACTAAGCTCCTGGTTGCATCGATCTAACTCGACCTCAGCCTTTTGTGTCAAGACCCTATAGGGAGCCTAGTAGGATTGCTTAAAATTTCCATAGCATGTATGTATCCATGATATGGAAATCGCTTTGCAAGTCAAAGATTGCAAAACTTTAAGTGATTAATCACTAAGGTTATTGATTTTTAAGTAATTAATTTACTATAGAATACAAATATAAATAACTATGGGTGTCTGATATCCCACAGTTCCTCAGAACTATAGAGAATCAGTATCCCTTACCAAATAATAAGATAGGATATACTAACATTATAAAAGAGATACAATAAAAATTAGATTATCTACAAAGGATATTTATGTATCATCTAAAGAGTACTTAACTATTTCTAATATTAGTATAAAAGTTTTCATCTCGTACTCAGCACTCGAGACTTATCCCAATCCCAATGTAAGTAAACTTGCAAGAGAAACTATGAGGGAGTGAGCATATAACAGCTCAGTGAGTTCGTTCCTCACCACCATCGGTCAAGCAAGTTTTCACACATTATTATCACATATGCATGCAAGTTATCTACATATAACATGAATGCATGTGCGATGAATGCAAGCAACACATCCATAGGAGTCCGAAACTATGGAAGGTATAGAGTTTCGTCGTCTACACTTTGATTATCCCCTGTACTTATCTGTATAGGGTACCTCAGCTTACATGCATGAGGCTTCCTAGGGGTACCACCTCTCTAGGCAACACTCGACTATTACCCTAGTCAAGAAAAGAGTTTTAATCTAAATAGGGGGATTCTAAACTAGGACTATCCACCCTCCAAAGCTCCTCGGGCACAAACATACGAGTCCTCTCGCAACCAAAATTAACCAAGGCCTTACAGGTACAATAAAGCGAATCCTTTCGCTATCAAGTGGAGAATCCATGCAAGCTTTGCCTTAACGATAATACCATTTCTAGTACTACGGCCCTTATCAAAATCGTACAAAATACGTTTAAGATTAGGAAAACCTTTTTCTAAAAATACCCTTTTCAACATTTTGTAAAGCTAGTACTTTCCATCTATACATTTACTGGGTCATAGACATGCGACGAATAGAACCGGTTATTTGGGTCAGATATTTATATTTATCAATTTAAAAAAAAAAGTGATCACATAGATGATGGCATACAAGCAGAACAGTCATTCAAACATACAAGCAATAGTAAGCAGCAAAATACCATAAGCAAGCAACATGCATAAGCAAGCAGCAGGTCATTAGAACTCCCTCACCTGGATTATTGCTTATTCTCCAAGCCTTTGGGTTTCTAAAACTCGATATTGAATGCCTAAATCAAAATAGTAAAATTTATAAGTATTCTAAGAAGTCAGACTCCTTAATTAACTAAAAGTCTATTGTAATTTATCTAGTTTCCCCCAATATAACCTAAGAATAATGTGTATAGGGTTTATCATACTCAAGGGGTTAATAGTAACTATTTTCTTATATTTGTATGTTATGAGACTTTCTTTATGTATTTAGTAACTTTTTCATTCTAATTCCGATATTTGCGAACTTATAGTCGTTTTCCATCATTTTCGGACGTACGTTCACACGGTGATGTCCGTTTTGGACGTTAAGACCCGTGTTTTATGATACGGACTAAATTTATAGAAATTTTAACTATTGAAGCTTAATTAGTCTTATTACTTATATTTATACCCTATGTTTGTACTTAATGATTTAATTATCCATTAGATTCTTACACTTAGGGAATTTTTACATTGATATTACTAATTCACGTACTTAATTAAGTTTAATTCAATCTAAGAAGTGTATTAGGGTTTAAAGAATCTTCGACTCCTAAGTATATGTATACATATATAGGTTATATTCTTATGTAATCTTATAATCTATTATTTTACAAGCTTATGCTTATGTCATTGCTTAGGTCATCAATTGCTTGTATCATAACTTATGTCATAGCTTATGCAATCATTTGATGATGTCATGGCTTATGCAATCATTTGATGATGTCATGGCTTATGTAATTCATTCATTACATATAAATATATATATCCTTATGTACTCATACATATATATGTGTTATATATCTACATACACTTATAACATACTAATATGTATACTTATGTACTTATACATATACTAATACATATACCCATATACACATACGGTGGCATACGTATTTTTATATATATTTTCGTATGCCTTATTTACCCTTTTAAGAAATCTTCACGATTTCATTTTTTTTTTTTTTTTGTATTTTAAGGGTGTATTTGGCATGGCATATATATGTATAGTTAGTATATGCCTTATTTAGGTTATGTACGTAATGAATACTTATGTACAAATATATTTATACATGTATATCTCTAGCATACCCTTATGTACACATACTCAAAGATATGTATACATGCATCTTCTTCCATTGCCTAAAGAATTCTACACTTCCATATGTAAAGATTAAAACTTTAAGTCTAAATCAACATATATATAAACACAACACATAACTTAACCTTTTTTCCTTCTAACTAGTAAAGAGGATGAAGTAAGACATAAGAACATAATAGCATTCCTTAAGTTGCCCTTGACTATAGATGAAATGGTTGAAAAGTTGAAAAGGAAATAAGAGTGAAAGGGGAAAGGAAGATATGGTTGGAAAGGGGAAGAAGAAAGGGGGCTTTGCTTTGTTTTAGTTTGTGTTTGAAAAAGTGAAGAAAAGTGGGGTCTAGAAGAAGGAAGAAGTGGACGGCACAAAAAGAAAAAGAAGGGAAAAACTAAAAGAAAAGAAAAGAAAAGAAATCATGAGAAGGAAGATTTTTTTTTTTTCAAATGAAAAGGACATTTGTGTTAACTTAGTCAACCTTTTGACTTTGGTCAATATGTGTTGACTTGGTCAACTTCCCATACATAATGTAATAATTAAAGAAAATTAGGAGAAAAATTAAGAAAATAAGGCATTTGGTGAATTGATTAGTAAAAATAGATTATGAGATCTTACTTTAGGTATTTATATCCTATATACATCATTTGGTAAGCTACTTAGTATAACTAGTATGAAAAGTGTCAATTAGGATGTTAATGTTCACTACATTGAACTAAAGCTTTAACTATACCTCTAACTTTATGTAATACTATCTTAATCATATACTTTGGAGATAAATGTAATCTATGATTCATTATCTTAGTTTCTAAAGGATTACTTAAGGATTCTAAATATATATATAGGTATGATTGAAAGTTATCTTTAGTCGTTTACTAATAAAATGGAAAAATATGGAGAATATATTATCACTTAGGGTTTTAGGGTAAATTATGGGGGATTAATGCTTTTATATCCTTAAAGTAATAGTTTTAGGGTTTTTATTACTTCCAAGTATAATCTCTAGTGTTTTTATACATTTAAGGTTTAATATATTCATACGCGATTAAGTCTTCGATTGTTATTTTAGGGTTTTGATGAGGTTTAAGGTTAACTTTTGCAGTTACATATACTTAAGGTTTTAGGGTTTTCGTATGTGGTTAGAGGTTTAATTGATAATTTAAGGTTTGTCATATTCACTTTAGGTTTTAAACTAAGACTTTAATCAGTTTTAAATCTCATTGGCTCTATTGACTTTAGGAAATCATCTACAGTTTGGGCGTTTGATTCTATATTTAGACAGCTAAATTCATGGGGTTTACATTTTGCTTGTCCTCCAACTTCTTGAAGAGCTTAGCTTTAGACTTCTACTCTCCTTGCAGTTGCTATTTCAATGCAGCTATCTCCTTGATACCCCCTTTTCAGCTTCCTTGTGCTCCTTCCTCTCCTTCTGCAGTTCTGACTCCAACGTTGATCTTTGCAAAGAAGCACGATGAAGACGTTAGTTAGCTTTATGTAATTTTTTATGATTTCATCATAAAGAGGACTCTAATACCCTGTAACATTGATTTGGGCTAAATAGCTCAGCCTCGATGTTGAGGAGTCTCCATAAACTCTTTTGGGGTTGATTTTTTTGGAGGCCTTGTTCAAAGATAGTATGAAATAGAGTGGTTCACACATCCACATTTCCCACATACTCGAGGTAGACCCTCATAAGTGACTTTATATGAAATCTAATTTATAACAATTGTGTATTTTAAGGGGTTTATCCATTTGGATCTATACATAGATCATAGCAAATCGATCTCTCTCTACATTAACAATGAAAGAATCTAGCCAAAGAACCGGTACTATTCTCTTTATGGCTAAGGTTGAAAGCAATTCAATTGACAACCTAGTAATACGCACCCATATTGCCACTAAGTTAAAATTTGAGACCTTAGGTTGAAAGTCTGGTTCCCTTTAGGGCCCGATAATATCTGTTTATAAACCAAGGCCCATTCTTAATAATCTATTGGAAATCGTCATCGGAATCTAAAAAGATGATTAAGAACCTAGCCTCCAAATTGATTAATAAGAACCAAGGCCCATTTGGATCTTACGTAATTTTGAATCGATGGTTGTAAATCCCAAATTTGGACCCATTAATTTTGCAAATAAAGCATGTCAACATGGTGCATAAATCATGTTCTTTTTTATATTAGAAAAATTAACATAACACACCCCATTTTTGACGTTCTGATTTAAACGATCTTCCTCTGCTTTTGATTGATCTGATTCAAGATCATGATCCATGCTTGTTTCCACCTTAGATTTCGTAAAGCAAACCCGGTATATTGTTAATAAGAGTATCCTTAAAGGTCCTTAAAGTACAACCGGTTTTGGTTGTTCTTGCTAAATTGCCTTCCTGTTCCTCTACTTGTCGGACAAACAACTTTTGCTTCGAGTCATTTTCCACCATAATTCGCTTCCTACTTCGCCGGTGAGGTCGCTATCGGAGTCCTTCTCGGATCGGTGCAGTACGTCGGCACGTTGGTTCTCCATTCTCATCTCCATTATCACATTATCAAAAGTAGACATTTTTTTTTTAAATTTATAATAATAGCTGTATAAATCAATCTCTCCTTAAAGCACTATTGCTAGTCAACATGGAAATTTTTTAATCAGAACAACGTAAATACGAAATTTCAAGATAGTAGCTTCCCGAATCATCAAACACTTGATGTATCCGTAAATCATATTATACTGATTTTGCATATATAACTGCTAATAATAATTTATTTGACTAAGTAGAATTACGATTTTAATCGATTATGTCAGAGAAATAGAAAGTCTGCATTTTGCTTGCCTGCCGGACTATATAATTTCCTCAATAACATATGTACTGTATTACTAGGAAAAACATTAAAGCACGATACTATCCCCAACAATTCTCGATTTTCATAATTTTGGATTTCTGGCTATATAATATATACTAGAAAACAGCATACCCACTATACATGTGTAAATTTGATAAGATTGTATGTATCTAATGTTAATTGCATATGCAAATACATGGTGAATTAAATGTAAGAGAATATATATATATATATACACACACACACGTACATATATATAAATTAACATAATAATTATTGGAAAGACAATAGACTTATGGACAGCATAATAATTTGCCACTTTATCATTTTTATAGTATCGGTGTCCATTCATAAAAGGAACTATAATTAAATATCACTTATATGTCTTTTATTGTTATTTTAAGTATATATAAAGTTTGGTAATGAAGGTAAGATGTGATTTCTGCTATCCTTATCTATTTTTAATTGTGTTTGCAAAAATTAAAATATTCAAATAAATGAAATATTGAATAAAATATCATTACATATACAAATTGGACTAGACATATATGGGAAAAGAAAAAAGTTACACAAAGAAATTTTAAAAGATATTATAATTATTGAATTGCATGAACATGTTCTTTTTTTTTTTTTAAATGGTCAAGAATAATAATGCTAATAGTATTTCATATATTATTTATTGTAAAACTTATGTATACTAATATATATCTATATTGTTTAAGCCCCACTTTGGTTTGGTTGTATTTTAATATAGATTTATCTATATCTATACTAGTAAAGTGAAAAGTGAATAAGAGCTTTTGGTGTCTTCACCTTCCTTACCCTTTGTAATTACAATTTAATTTTCTCCAATATCTTATATCAATTATCATTTATCAAGGAAGTTAACGAGGGGTATCTGTAATTGTTACTACTTATATTTTTAATCTTTCCATTTGTGAGGCTTTTAGAAAACCCCCAATTAGCACAAGAACCACTTCCACCTGTAAAATACATCCTTAACATCTTTAACCATTACTAATTGGATTCTTAATCTTTCTATTAATTAGACTTTTAGAAAATCCTCAATTAGCACAAGGATCGCTTCCACATATACAATACATGATTAACAGCATATATGTTAATATTAATATTATATTATATTAATATTAATTTGTTTAAGTTAAGTTTGGTCACCTATCTATAATCGCTTTTCAGTGTCTTAAGAAAATTAATAAACTGAAATGTTCTTAATACCATTTCAATTCATAACTCCTACATCCAAATAGTACATTGCAAATTTCAATTTACACACATTCATTAGTCACTTAAAAGCATTTGAAATTTCAATTCATATACATTCACCTTCAAGTATCACCTTTCTAACTTAATAAGAAAAGTAGTTTAGCAATTTTGAATCTTAACAACATCCATTAAGTCACGTTATTTATAAGAGATTTTATAAAAAAATTTCGCTTGGTATATGATTTTTAATTTATCTCATCTATTTTTTAGGGCTTTTTAATAAAATTGTAAGGCCAATGTTAAAAATAAAGAAAATAAATTCAAAAATAATGGCATTTTGGTAACTTTATCAAATGGGCTTAAGCCCTCCTTTAACCCCAAAACTCATCTATCTTATCTTTCCCTTAAACCTTAATCTTTCGTTTAGCCATCCTAACCTTGCTTCTCTTCTTCTCTTAAAACTCTCTAGAACCTTAGCTGGAGCAAGCTCTTAAGCCATCATTGTTTCACAAAAAATTAATATTAATTATGGTTCTAACAAGCTCTTAAGCCATCATTGTTTCACGAAAAATTAATATGAATTATGGTTCTAAGGTAATTTAGGCTTCTAGACTTCATTCTTAAGCTTTTTCTAAGTTAAAAACTTCCATTTCAAAGGATTTTACTAGCTAAGTTCATGAAATTTGAAATTCTTAATGGTTGTGCAGTTTTAGCTTGTGGGTGTTTCTTTGCTTTTGGAGGTTTTCAGTTCATAATCAACCTAACAAGTATGTTTCCTACCAATTTTTTTGTTTGCTTTTGGGTTTGATGAAAGTTGAGATGAAATGTTAGAGTTGATTATGTGTTATGGTGTATTGGAGTTTAGGTTTGAGAGTTGGGTTTTGGTGTTGGGAATAGCTGATATTTGCAACTTCGTTCATGTTTCGAGAAGTATTGAAGTCAAATTGAGGATTCAAGAGATTTTGGAGTTAGTTTGAAGTGTTGTTGTTTTACAAATTTGTAAAACAGGCTGCTAGCATTTG
This sequence comes from Lumnitzera littorea, assembly GCA_024138015.1. Classification (NCBI taxonomy): domain Eukaryota; kingdom Viridiplantae; phylum Streptophyta; class Magnoliopsida; order Myrtales; family Combretaceae; genus Lumnitzera; species Lumnitzera littorea. The sequence goes on along the minus strand of JAMXBB010000004.1, from coordinate 57,074,407 downwards.
GACTCCTAGGTTGTAAATGTTTGGATGTTAGCCTTCTATCTCGAGTCCTCTCATTACATCTGAATGCCAACTCTTGTAGCATTCAAATGCCATCCCTTAAGTAAGAAACCCTTGTTTTTCTTATGTTTATTTAAAATTAATCTTTTAACCAGGTTTTTCCTTACCTTTTCCTTTACAATGGGATTTAACTTTGAAAAGATTACCGAATTTCCTTGAGTTACTTCTTGTAAGCTTTTGGGTTGGTTAAAGACTATAAAAGGACATGACTTAAGTTTTGTCTTGAAACTTGGTTCAGCTTGATTTGTTTTGGTTAGAGGATTTGTTGAAGAGTGCTTAAGATTTATAGGAGTTGGATGAGGAGCATTTGATTGTGGATTGTGATAGCATGTTAATAGATGGTTTAGAATTGGTTATGAGTTGAGATTGAGTTATTAAGCTAAGAAGTTGTTAACTTTGAATTGGACTAAGAGAGTAAACTAAGTGAAACTTGTTTTCCATGAATTCGGGTTCTTATAAACGGGTTACTCTTAATCTTAGTTTGCATTTAGTAGTGGTTTACTCAGCTGCTCAACATGTATGATGATGCAGTTAGATATAGGTATACTGTTAAGTCTCTTAATTTAGTTTTGATGATAACAAAACATGTAATAAGTTATCACTAATATGTTTATGAAGTGTAAAGATATATCATGATATAACATTGATTAATTGTAAAAGAAACCACAATGAAAAAGGTTAAATGTGTTTAACAAGAACAACAAGTTGGCGGGTCAATTTTAGAATGAAATCAATTCAAGAAAAATAAGTTTAGAATTGTACTAGTTAGAATGTATGCCAGAAAGTATATTAGTAACATAATAGAATAATACAAATTGTGTATAGTACGAGTTCAACAGTTGTTCCTAAGCTATTTTCTGAATAATTTGTACAAGTTAAGTTGAAAAAATATGTAGAAGGCTTAGGTCCACTTTATTGGGCATATTTGGGTAATGGGTTCAATTTTGTTCCACTAAAGTTGGATTTAGTTCATGGGGATTTTAAATTAGATTAATTTAAGTGCACTTAAGAATTAGATTTGTGGAATGTTTGATTAAGGTTTGATTAATATATTTTGGAAAGAAGGTATTTTGACATTTTTAGCAAGGTTGGTCAAGTTTTAAATACATTAAGGACATTAACCAAGAAAGGATTTGTTGCATTAGTGTTGTATATCAAGTTTAGATAAAATTTAGATTTGTTATGAGGATTTATTGGATAAAGTTATACTTGAAAATTTAAAAATTAAGCACAGATTTTTGCAAGTTTTTTCAAGAATAATAATTCAAGAACTCTAGGATATTTTGTTGAGGACAAGATTGGATAATGAAGAACATTGTTTCAAATTCAAAAAGATTTGAGCTGTAGATTTTTAGTAGATAAGGCATGATATTTAAATTCTCAACTGTAGCATGGTAGATAATGATGAATCAGATTTTTTTATGCTTCAATATTCAAAATATCAGCTATGGGTATTGTTGGACAATTGGTATACTTATGCAAATCTTGGGAGATATGTTTTTTAATCATATGAAGGTGCAAATTTTCCTTCTAAAGGAAGATATGGGTTAATATTCAAGTATAGCCTTATGACAAGGGAGGTCTTGATTTAGTGGTTTAGTATTTTCGAAAAATTGAAGGGTGTTGAATTTAGATTTGATTCAGCAAGATATGTTCAAATTTATTCAAGCTTATCCATATTCCAAGATTTCTTGAAGCTTGTAGATTAAAAATAATAGGTTACAATGGTCAAAATAGATCAAGCTCTTCGTGGAATATATCAAGAGATAATAGCATTTGATTTCAAAAATTTCAAATGTTTGAATTCCTATTTTCATGGGATATTTCTCCAATAACAAAACTATTTGCATTTAGATGAAGATTCCTTGGAAAAAAATATGAAACTAGTCGTTTCTAGTTATTACATCGAAGTTTATTCAATTTAAAGACGAAGCTACACAAGATATAGATGAATACATTGAAGATCAGAATTGAATTTAAAAAGTTCTCTCATGCAGATTGTTAGAAATTGTGTAAAAAACTTAGTCAAAAATTGAGCAAAAACATTTTTCTCATTTCATTGTTATTGCATTTGTACGAATGTTGTAAAGAGTTATGTGATTGTATCTTCTCATTTTCTTTGTAAACATTATTAATATTGTATTCAAGTGTATATGAGGTTAAGGAGTTCTCTGAGTCTTGTTTAGTTTAGGAAGAGCTAGTGAGATAGGATAGAGAAGCAATAGCATATCTTTGTAACCTCTTATTGATTTTTGATTAGTGAAAAGATTGAACTAGTAAAATGACATTGGTGAGGAAGATTAAGTCCCCAACACCCCAGTAATGGAGTTGGAAGAGAGTAGTAGGCAAAAGGTCGAAGCTTTATAAATCAATCGCCTGATCTTCTTTCTCTCTACTTTATTTAGTTTTTGACTTTTATTACTTGTATTGCACTTAAAGTTAAACAATCAATTTTCTACTACTTGTTATGCTATTTAAGTTATTAAGAAGGGAGTTGTTTTAAAAATTGAAAAAATTTTATTTTTCCAAAAGATATCAATTCACCTCACCACTTGATATCTTACACTGGACCTACATAAACCATGGTTCTTAGCATATGGGTGTTGTGGCTTCGGCTTAATTGTTGCCGTTGTATGTATGTAGTAAATTAAAGGACTTATATATTACATTCTATCTACACACACACACACACACACACACACATATATATATATATATATATATATATGATACCTAATAAAAGGGATTTACTTAATAGATTACATAATGATAAAATATTCTCAAAATTCGATATGAACTCTGGATTTGGATTTGAGCAAATTCAAATTAAAGAGTCTAATAGGTATAAAACTATATTAATTGCTTCATTTGGACAATTTAAATGGAATGTTATACCTTTGAGACTTAAAAATGCTCTCTTTGAATTTTAGAAGATAATGAATGAAATTTTTAATGGTTACTCAAATTTTATAATTGTGTACATTGATGATGTTTTAATATTTTCATCCAATATAAATCAACAGTTTAAGCATATTAAATTTTTATTAATGTAGTTAAAAGAATTGGTTTAGTAGTGTTGTTGTCTAAGATTAGCCTATTTCAAACTAAGGTTAGATTTTTAGGGTTTCTCATACATAATGGCACTATAATTCCAATATAAAGATTAATAGAATTTACATCAAAATTTCCTAATGAAATCAAGGATAGAAACCAACTCCAAAGATTTGTAGGAAGTTTTAATTAGTTGCTGACTTCTTTCCTAATCTTAATATTTTATGCAAAACACTCTATCAAAGATTAAGAAAGAACCCTTCGTAATGGTCAGAATGTCACACTAATGTTGTTAAGGAAGTTAAACACAAAATTAATGAAATTCCATATCTCCATATTGTAGACCCATCTCTATTTAAAATAGAAGAGACAAATGCATTTGAAATTGGATTCATTGGGATCTTTAAACAAAAACAAAACGTATAAATGATTGAGGTGGAATCTTCCTCAAAACGTATAAATTAATGAAGAATATAGTTGTCGAGCCTGTTTTTTCGGTTTTCTATTTAAAAGTAATTTCTCCATTTTTTATTAATACTAAACTTTAACCCATTTAATGTTAATCATCGACTAAAGAAATTGGGAAATTCCGATTTTTTATTGAAAATAATTTTTAGAGTTGTCACTCGACCGAAGTCGAGAAAAAGAAAGAAAACCGTAATCAATTGGGTGGATTGATTACGATTTAGCTACTGGTTTTTTATTTCAATTTTAATGAAGAACCAGATGGTTCCGAATTTGGGGGCTAACCTATTAAACCTTAACGGGTACAATCATCTATTTAGCGAAATTAGGATTATTCTTCTAATTATAATATTTTAAAGAAAATAAATAAATAAATAAAATCAAAAGAAAAAAGAACCTAATTTTCTACATATTTTATCATTACCTCGAAGGTACCTACATATCCACTAGCCGGGATCAAACAATTGTAGTTTTTTCTAAAAACTTTAATGTGTTCGTTCCTTTTATAAAAAAAAATAATTGGTTAAATTTGCGTTTTTATTAACCATTTCATTTTTATTAAGAAAAATCCTTGGAAGCCTAATTTTTATTCTTAATTATAAACAAAACTTAAAAACCTAATTTTTGAAAAGTCTCAAATTAAGATTTTTATTTAAAAACAACTAAGTGATAATTTTTCTTTTATTTTCAAGAAAAACTCTAAAGATTTTATGAAATATATAATGTTCTACATGATGAATATTTTATATAGAAAATATGCTTAAAACATAAAAAAAGAAAAAAAATTCCTAATCATAGACTAGTGGGTAAAGTACGCAAAGCTGATGAAAGAAAACAGATTGGATTCTCAGTCCTATTGCGCATACACAACTATAGAATTAGTCTAAGGAGTGGGTTTGAGTGTGTTTTTAACAAATGTATAATTGTTCTTTTTGGCTTGCACTGTGCAAACCCTAAAACTTAAAAACAAATCTTTTGAATCAAATTAAATAAAGATCCAAAATAAATTCGAATATTACAAATCTTGATTTTATTAGATTTAATGTCATCGTATCAGATTTGCTTTTTTGACAACTATTTAGTCAAGATTCCATCAAATTAATTTTTTCGAATTTTTTCATTTTTAGTTTTTTTTTTTCCAACAATTTTCTATTTTTTTGTCTTTTTTATCATTTTTCAATTTTTTATTATTTTCTAAATTATGACCCTAAAAACAAAAATTATAACTACTATGAGCAAAAATTGAATGTTTACAATAGTCTCTCAAACTCAAAAATCAATGTTTTTCATTAAAGGAATTTTCAAACATATCTTTTCTGATATATATGAAAAAGATTCTTATAATTTTGCAAAGAAAATATTTTATGAGAGGATTTTAAGTGAAACTAGTTCAGTTTCATTAAACATTTTGAAAATAATGGTGTAATAAGTTATTCCATAGCTAGAATTCACAAGGTTATCAACCTTAATGAATGGTCTAGTTACCTAGTAATGCACATTAAATCCCAAATTTCCCTAATGAGTCCTCAACCAAAGTATTAAACTTATAATTATTTTGATTATAAGTAGGCTTGGTGGAATGTATTTTTCCAAATGAATCTTAAAAGATTGCATACTTGGTTAATCCTTTTTGAAAAATGTTCTTCAAATAACCTCCCTTATTGGTTTGCATACCGGTGGGAAGAATTCAGGCCATTAATGAAATAATTCATGATAAAGCCCCATAATGGTTTTAATTTATTTATGAAAACCTATATTCGAAAAGACCATGAAATACCTTTCAAAAAAGAGATGTTGTATTTTATGCATATTAGTATCTCTTGGATTATGACTTGGTTTTATGAATATATGTAGGACAATCACTCCAAAATTACCATTTTAACCAGGAGGTATATGGTTAAATGGTAGGATGGATTCAAATTATGGGATAAGGTTGAAGATAATGCAATTCTAGAATGGATTAACAAAAAAAAATTTCCAATGGTTTAAAAGAATGTTGCAAGTCCATTCCTTCATGACAAAAGTTTTTTAATGATGTCCATGACCAGTGTTTCATCACCGGAACAAATGAAAGAAATATTGGAGAAGGCATTGGCATCTCTCAATGAATCAATTGCTGGGTTAACCATGGATTCGGGCTCCCATCATAATGGAAACACTAATGAAGATGACTATTATGGAGTAGATTTGGCTGATCAATGAATATACTTTCAATGTATGAATTTTTATCTGCACTGTAATTTACTCAGTACAAATGCATATTCTCACATATGTAATACAGTCCACAATGACATTAGAATATGTTGTTTGATACAATGATTTATTCCCCGACTTATTACTGTTTATTGTAGTGAATTTTCTTTGACTTTTCACTATTTGCTATAGTGAACTGTCTGCCATAATGATTTACTTTATACTATACATGTACAGTATTTTGTTGGCCTCTTTTCCTATAAAAGAGACCTCATTCTTCACATGAAGCAGGATCAGTTTTCTCTCTCTCTTTTCCTCCTATCCTTCTTTCTGACCCTCTCTTCATTTCACTTCTCTTATTTTCTTCTATCCCTTTTCTAATCTTCCATACTTTTCCCATCTTCTCTCCCCCTAAAATGATCAACAATATCCATAATTGAGAAGCGTTCACACGCTTTTGTCTTAAGATATAAAATCATACCTTCAATGTTCCTTCTATACCTTCAATATTCCTTTCTTGTGTTTCTTTTGAGCAAATGATCTATATGTAATGCTCTTTGTTTGTAAATACTTTTAAAAGATCAATGAAATGAAAGTTTTGTTTTATTATTCTTTTATGTTCATCTTATGCAGGGAATCTCCATCTCATATGGGTGTAACTTCATAAGATTTATGTTTATTTATTTTTAATGCTTTTTATTTCTTATGCTCAAACTTCATAATCAGCAGGTTATACTGCCTTTGGTGGTTTTCTGTTAATATTTATTTTATGCATTTGATGTTTATGTTCTTACATAAGCCTAGCCTACTGGCGCCTGTGGTAGTTTTTTGTTCATGTTTATGCTCATTTATGATTAGAATTTCATTTATGTTTATGTTATAATAACCCTATTAGGTGCTGATAATAATATCAGGTTGTAGTGGTCTAATGTTTCATGTTGTTGTTAATGTCTCAATCTCTAATGATTAATGTTTAACCAAATTTATAATGTGAGATTTATGATCCCGAAAGGCATTAGGTAAAGTAAAACAAATTGAATTTTTAATTTATAATTATAAATTAAAAATCTTTTTCTTTAAATTTTCATTAGTGAGTTAAGATTCAATTTTCATGAACTCAAGATTATTTTTTAAAAACATTAATTGTTTTTCTTTACATTCAATTAAGCAATTTAATTCTAAAATTGAATTGTTTTTTAATTCATTTAAATGTTTGGTTTGTGGTTTTGAGACAGAATTGAAAACAATTTTCTTTTTGAAACAATGTGTCTCAATACCTAAATCATTAACAAAAAATGATTCAATTAAGTTAATAAAAGGTGTTCTTAATATAACATTTTGCTTTAGATTTTTAATAAGAATAAAAGTAGTTTTATAGGAAAGATTATTTTTCAAAATTTCAACATTTTGTAATTAATCTGTAATTTATTACCGGATGTAAAGCTTATACTTTAGGTTGTTCTTTCAAAACATTTTGTTGGAATAAACCCTTTTCTAATATAATTAAAATCAACACCAATATCAAATAATACAGTTGTTTTAAAAGAAAATTCATTATTAATTCTTATTGTGACATTAAAGATCTACTTTCTCGTCGTTATTTTAACAAGTAGCATTAAATATTCAGAGTTATCAAAAATTTACTGAATAATATTGTTATTCGAGGTTTTTGCATTATTATGAGGTTCAGAATTATTGTTACAATACTCTTGAATAATATTTTTTGTTTTAATTCAAGAAAATCTTCTTGAAGTTTTAATTGTATTAATTTTGACTCTTTTATCTCTTATTGTTGAACATTAATTTCATTGTGAAGATCATTAACATAAATGGATTTTATGTTAGGTTTTTTACCTCTTTCTAAAATATCTTTTAGATTATAAGGTAAATTACTTGGAATTGTTAAAATATTTTTGTTAACATTTTTCAAACATTGGAGTTTCTCATTATCATTAGTCATTTGATCAAAATTTTGAAGTATTTCTTTTTTTTTTTTCATTAGTTAAAACATTAATTTCATTATCATCATTAGAAGATGTTGATGTTCATTCAATGTTATTGACTTGAATATCATCATCACAATCTTCTTCAAATGTCAAAGATTCATTATTCGCAAAGATTTGCAAAATATTTTCCATTGTTTGTTCATCCAAATTTAATTCATTAAGTTTATTATTGATTTTACAGAAGTTAGTTGTATAATCAATTTTTTTGACATTTATAATATCTTAATTGTTTATAAGATCTTCTTTTATGTTTTTTATCCTTTAGTCTTTCTTCAAATTTTTTAGGAGATTTTTTCTTAACGTTTCATTGAGGTTTTTCATACGAATATTGAAAACATTGTGAGTGTGAGTGGTTTTGTTTTATATCCCTTTTCTTCTTTTTATTAACAAAAAAAAAAAAAGATCATATTGAGTACAAAAATCACCAGGATTTTAGCTTTTCATATGTTATTCATTTTTTAATTGTTTTTGTAATCTAATTGTAGTAGATAAATTAGTTCCAATTTTGTAAACATACGATGTTAATTCCTCATATAACAAATTATCATATGGAATTTAGCCATTATTTTCTTTCTGAATTTTATTTCTAACCTATTCTCCTATTAACTTAGGTAAATCGGCTAAAAATTTTTCTTTCTAGAAAGGTTATTTACAATCATTCCTAATGAGTACTCTATGGAAAAAGATGTCTTTGTATTGACGGAATTCTTTTAAGGATTTGCATTTTATATTAGACAAAAGATCTTAGGTTTAATCCTTAATGTGGGAAGGATCTCCTATGAAGTGTTGGCTAATTAAGAATATCAAAGTATTAATCATGTCTTGAATTAGTTCATTATTTTTATCAAGGATTCTCATTCCATTTTTATCAATTTTACATGAAGTTAAAATATTGATGCTTTGTTCTTTAGTAAGATAGTTATCCCACCAACTTTTTAATTGTCCAATAAAAGCGGAAATTAAAAGTAAGGCTACGTGATAATCAGTAACATTTGGAACAATTTTATTAGTATTAGAAAACATTATCATTTGGTTAGGAATATTAAGAATTTTTTGCTCCGATTATCCATCTATGTTCCATTCATAAGTAAATCCTGTAAAATATTTATTCTAATAGTTATCATTCTTTTCCTCAAAAACTATATTTAGGGGAGTTACTCTTTCATAATATAATTTTTTAGGTTCTTTTCAATTAATTTTATTAATTCATTATTAGATTCATTAATATTTAAGTTTTTTAAAGAAATATTGGATATTGTGTCATTTTCTAAATCATTATTAGTTTCATTAAGAACATTAATTTTTTCTAAAGGTGTATCATCTATGACAATACTCCTTAATTTTGATGTGTTAATTGGTGTGTCCATATTTAAGATATTAATCGGTTTTAATGAAGATAAGGTTTCTTCTTTAATCATTTTGTTTTTTAACATTCTTTTCTTATCATCTAAAGCTTTTAAGAATTCATTATTTGGATTTTTAGGTATTTTGAAAGGTTTAAATAGAGGTACATTTTTATTAGTTTTATTGGTTACAATTTTTTCTTAGGTTTTATTTATTTTATTATTAATCACATTTTCCAATCTATCTAATTGTTTTCCTATTGTATGAAAAGTTGATTTGTGAAATTATTTTGTTCTATTATTTTTTTTATTCTTGAACCTTCTTCTTCTGTAGCATTTTTAAAAGGTGCAAGTGTTATTTTAGTATTCTTATGTGTAGATTTTATATTGCTAAGTGGTGGATGTTTTGATTCTATTATTTGTCTATTACTTAATTTCCATTTAAAACATTCATTTACAACATTAATTTTTTTAGGTTTCAAATAATATTCTTCAAACCATTTGAAGAAAAATATTTGAAAACCATTTTCATACATAAAATTATAATATTCATCTTTTATTTGTTTTGTAATATTACCAAAAGTGTTGAAATACCATTTCTTAATTTTTTCACTTTTAGGTGAATTAAATTCTTTATTTAGAAAGACCATATCTGGTTTGAAAGGTTTTTTTTTTTTTTTTTATAATATTGAGTTCTGGATCATCTATCATAAATGGTGTACATTCCTCATATTCTGGTTTACTATTATGTTGGTAAACTGGTCTGGTTATACCTGACTTACTGTTGACTATTCTAGAAATGGAAGGATTATCCTGAACATCTGGTTGAACATTAGATTGGACATTAAATGGTGAATGAATTATAGGTGGAGGTAGAGGTAGAGGTAGATTTATTGATCTCCTAAAAGAAGATGACATAAACTTTATTTCTAAGTGTCTCTAGATGGTAGCTTTTTCATCTGGATGTTGAACTACATTTGATGGTTTAGCATTGCAAATAGGTTATTTTAAAAGTAGATTTTCTACTTCCTAATGTTTAGGTAGGTTGACCTAACTCTATTGAATCATTTTTGGTATTGATACATCGGCCTTGATTGGGTCTGTTTGAATAAGAAGAGTTTAAGCTCTTTGATCAATTTTGTAGGCCTTAGAACTAAAAGCAGTTTTCATTAATTTAAAATAAATTCTATAGATTATAGCCATTAGCAAAACACCTTCTAACATTTTATAATTATGAGTTTTAATTTGAAGAATTAAAGAATTCATTATGGTCTTATCCCTAAGATTAGGGGTGATATTTGGATGACATTTAAATTGAATTGGTCCACTACTAAGATTGGTTTCAATAGTAGCATGAATCGATCTTTCATAAACCAATTCCTTAGTATCTCTAAGGACCATGAACACAAAAGTATGTAATTATAATTCTAATTTAGTAAGAGGTTTTGCTTCTACTTGGACTAGACCTATGTGCATATAATTCCAATCTTTAGCATATTTTTAAATTGATTCATTACTTAAAAGTTTTATTGTAGTTAAACTATTAGAGGTAGAAATGTCTTTTTCCTCTGTGGCTATGACATTATCATTTTTGCCAAAAATTTTCCATTTAGCCATTTGATATATTTGATCATAGGAAGTTTTAGGAATCTTCCATTCATTTATTGCTTTATCAAAATCTTTCATATATATTTCATCTCTATTATTTAGTATAGATTCTTTTGATTGTTTAGAGGGAGCAAAGCTAAAAGAGGACATAGTTCTTTCGAGTAAATTCATAATTAAAAAAAAGAGACTAAATTTTATCTAATCCTATAGATCTAATTCACAAGACTAATTTTTTTAAACTTATGTTGTGATCTCCAATTTATAACCTTTTTGCTATCCTCAACTTTAAACAAGATTTACACTAGGCCTCAATAAGAATCATCACAACACAAAGGGTTTCACAAAGGAATCATCCCAAGTAAATAAAAATATAAGATATAGATCGACAAAGTTAATTGTCTCTAATGAAAATTAAAAATCACTTATTAGATTATATATTCTCTCATTGGTTCTGATACCATAAGCCACCTAGGAGGAGCTATACTTAATGATAGCTATGAAATATATGAAGGATTAGATAAACTATATAAGCAGGAAGATGCAGTATTAATGTATTAATAGTTAATTTTTTCTAAAATATATATCATACAAATAAAATCTTTTTCCTAAAAGAGAATATGCCTAAACTATATAAAATAAAAATTCTATTGCATCACCTAAATATTCATAAAATTCTATTAAATCATTACCATCTTTGTCTTTAATTATTTGAGAAATATTAAAACATTAGCAAGCATTAAACATTAGTCAATAACATACTCTGGAAATGATATTGTTGATCAGTTTTGGGGGAGAGAAGATAAAATGGATTTTATTTTAGGTTTTTTACCCCTTTATAAAATATCTTTTAGATTATAAGGTAAATTACCCGAAATTATTAAAATATTTTTATTAACTTTTTTCAAACATTGGAGTTTCTTATTATCATTAATCATTTGAAATCTTGTCCTTCACTCATTAGACTATATATATATATAAGAGATCATGGTTTGGTGGGGTCTTGAGTATCCCTTTGCTAAATTATGACTAAATACCAAGATAAGAATTTATTGATTGTTTATTTAACATAATATACATGTGTTATGTATGGTTTGGCATCTGTGTATACATGTACACTATGTATTAGATTTGTCTCATTCTTTTCTTTTTCAAGTATAGGCGCTAATGATTATATTATATATGAGGGGCCTTTTGTAGATGGGTTCCAAGAAGAGGATGAAGTAGACTACTTGTATTTTTGTGGTTATTAAAGTTGATGGGAGTCTAGAGTTGGCATGGGGTTTTGATGGATTGTCTTGGAGATACTGGATTTATTATGGAGACTTTTAGTTGAGTAGGATGTTGACCTATAAGTCTTTGGATTTTTCTTTTTCTCTTAAGAGATAGACTCCTTTTAGTAGTTATGATTTGCTAATGTATTTTTAGGAGCGTGTTAGACTTCTTTTTTATTCACATGTATTGAGTTGACATTCAGGAGTAGGTTTAACTCCCATGTTATGTTGATACTTGGCTTGATTCCATGTTTATGATAATGATGAGTAAATGTATGTTCCCAATCCTTTTGAGATTTTGGAGGCACAATGTGATTTATGATTTCAAAGCAGTATTAATGCTTAATTGGTCAATTAGCTAGTAGGGGTAGGTAGCATGTTGTGGTGCTTACTAGAGTCCTAGAGCATAATAAGTAACTTGTTTATACATTTTTTTATTTTATTTTATTGAGGATTTCTCTTTTTGAGAGTTTCTTGGTATACCATTTTTAATCTATCTCATTTTTTCTATTTTTTAAGGGGTTTTCGTTAGGTGTCTTATTTGCCAATCTTTGTCCTATCCATTTATGTAAAACCCGAAATGAAGGAAAAATAAAGTATAAAAATGAAAGGAAAAGAGTAAATAATTAGTATTTTCTATAAGGGCATAAGTTGAAATTAACTTTTGATAGCAGGGGCATTTTGGCATATGGGAATTTCTACAACCAAAGGTATATAAGCTGAGAGATGCTTATTGTAAATCCTTTTCCCACATTTACTACAAGTGTATAGCCTTTGGGAAGTAGGGTACCATATGAATCTTGAAGCAAAGAGGGGATTGTAATGAGTTTAAGCTAGATCAGGATCATAAGAACCAAGGTAAGGTTTAAGGATACCTTTTTATTGAAGAATTTTAGTGGATTCTCAATAAAAATTCATTTTCTTCACCATGAAAAACAATTAAGGTTGTTTACTAGGAGTTCTATATCGACTTCTAAGTGGTGGAAGTGAGGAATTCAAATTCTTAAGGTAAGATCATGCTTAGACTCCATTGTGCATTATTTCTTTGATGTGTGTTTTGATTTCAAAGAGAGAGATGGGTTGAGATTTGATTGTAGAAAGATGTTTGGAGTGGTGTAGAGTTGTTTTATTGATGGGTTAATGAATCAATAGTAGTGGTTTTTGAGATTAGCAGAAGGAGGTGGATTTTTGGGGGATGAAACATTGCTATAGCCTACAGAATTCTATAGATTGTAGCCTAGTGTCCGAACGTTAGGGAGTGAACTACTCCCCATCATGGCATCGAGATACTGCTTATTGTAGCATCTAGACGCCATGACCCCTATTGTATGTAGCAATGTTCCCTTTGGCTCCTAGGTGTTTTCGAGGAGTGTTTTTCCATTTTAAATCCTTTCTAAATTTTTTCTAAACATGAATCATCACGCATAACACTTTACAAACCAATCTATCATTGTAGTAATCTTAGGTTCTTTAAGTTACTTAAGTTGCAAGTATGAGACAGTTAAGTTTTTAAGTTAAAGAGCGTTGTTAAATAATTTTACAGACTAAGTAAGGTGTTGTTCTGATATAAGTATAGGTCATAATTTGAGTTTGGTATTGATGTTATGATAGGTTCTAGAGAGGTTGATGAATCAGTTTCTAGTGAGTTGACAAAACTAGGTAAGGGATACTTATTTGTTTGTTATCATTGTTAGGCAAAATGATAAAATTGGATTAAATAATTATTTGACCTTAATTGTATCATGCTACTTATGCTTAGCTAAGCCCAAGCGATTGGGAAGATCGGACCTTGGGGTAGCACCCTAATGATCCTTATGCAATGTTATCTTCAGTGGAGTCTCGCTTGAAAATGATTTAGATAGATTTTAGGTTGTTCCTTGGTTTTTAGGGTGTTAGGAAGGACCCAGCATCGATACTATATGGTATAAGTATATTAAGTGTGCAGGGGTTGTGAGAACCCTTATATTGCTTATTGAATTAAAAATAAAGATAATTAAATGATTGGTTGTTGCATTTTGCATTTTGTAATCGTGTATGATTGGGAATTGTATGTTCATGCATATGTGCTTATTGTATTCCATACTAGGCTTCAACTCATCCTATCTTGAATTTTTAAGTATAGGTACATGTACAGGTTATGGTAATTATGAGGATTATTGTTGTGACATTGATCATTATGGTAACGTAGTAGATTACTATGAATGCTATATGATGTTGGCAATGGCTTTGTGTAGTTTGAGTATTGTTAAATTGGTAGAATTTGTTGATGGGCTTTTAGTTATTTATTTCTATTTTGTATTTTGGGTCATGTGAAGTCACCTGAGACATCTCTTGTTAGAATATGTGGGTTATTGATACTAGTTGGCTATAGTGAGTAAAGGAATCTAGAACTTTGTTATTTAATTTCCTTGCGACAAATTCATCAAATGAGAAATTGTTACTATTTCACATTAGATAAAGATATTCAAAGATGGATCTTATAGTAAAATTTGTAGTGGATTATGGATGTTGAGAACATTTGTGAAAATTTATTAAAGTTATTACAAGTTATTGATGGTTGATATCTATGTGGAGAAGTTTACAGGTTGTTTGAAACGCCTAACATGTCAATAAAGGCTAGGGACACATAGTGTGTTATAGTGTTCTAAGTTTTGAGATGTTATAATTTTTAGGAGCATTTCACCTTTATTGAGAGCTTCAACTTCTTGATGACAATCACACGTTAGTCTTCTATTTTATTTCATTCTTCAATTTTTATTTTTTCCTTTAGAGAATTTATCAAAGGAGGGTTTCACTTTATTGAAAGTTTCTTGGTATGCAATTTTCAATTAATCTCATATTTTCTATTTTTTTTTAAGGCTTTCTAATAGCTATCTTATTTACCCTTCTTTTTTTTTTCTGTTGATTTACATAAAGATTTCGCTTTATTGAGAGTTTCTTAGTATACACATTTTAATTTATCTCATCTCTTTTGCAAGTTATTTTATTTTATTTTACTTTGGTATCTTATTCACCAACCCTTTTCTTGTTCATTTATCGGAGTTTGCCTTTATTAAGAGCTTCTTCACAACAAGTATAGATTAGTCTTTTATTTCACTTCATTCTTTCTCTCTATTTTTTTTTTCTTTTAAGAATTCATCAGTCTTTTTTGGTTGTAGTTTTCAATGCATGGAATTTTTTTCTCATAAGTATATGCAATAAGTTTTGAGACCTTTTTATTTTTTTCAAAAAGACATTTTATATATTTTATCAAATTATTTATTGAACACATTATACTTGAATGGCACCTCTTTGATACATTAGGAAGAAAAGCTTTTTACTTATTAATAAGTCATGATTTAAAGCAAATGATGAGCTACAATAATGGTTAAAGAGTCTAACATAGCTAGGTTAAGAGATAATTGAGCATACCATGTGGTTATTAGGATCTCATATAGGCCTTTAGGGCATTAGCCTATAAATGGACCTTTATGAGCCTTTAAAATGTCTTTTAGACCATGCCCAATGCCTTAGTTGGTCGTATACATATGACCTACTATCAAGAAAGGAATTGCAATAGCTAAATGATGATGAGCAATATCAATCAGCCATAGACCCCTAATTATAGGATCTAATCCTCTACGAAACGTAAGAAATTTTGCATATTTTGATAAATTCAAGGTAAGAAATGGGGTTGCTCCCTTGATGAAATTAGGATAAAGTTTAGCTAAGAGATCTTGATTCAAGATAAATTCATGAGGAAGTAGAATCTCTTTAAGATCTACTACAACGTTTAGAAATTGGTTAATTGGTAAAGATACATGTACTTGATGCCTTGCCTAAGAAAGAGACCCAAGTTTTAGTAACACTGCTAAATGGCGATTCAACATAGATTTTCAAACAATTGAAGTGGCCATTTTACTTATTAATTGAGCAAATAACTTACATGTAGTTATTTGTGGTCTATGTCAATATTAGTTGATTTAAAGCAATCTCAAATGGTTGAACTCCAATGTTAAATTATTTGTGGCATGGGGTTTTGATGGATGGTCTTGGAGACATTAGATTTATTCTAAAGACTTTTAATTGAGTAGGATGTTGAACTAAGTCTTTGAATTATTATTATTTTTTTTTCCTTTTAGGAGATAGACTCCTTTTTAGAGTTCTAAGTGGATGATCAAGTGTTATTGAAGATTTCTCTCGTTAAAGCTGTGCAGATTTAGACTATGAGGAAAATTGAATATGAGATTTGTTGACCTATTTGAAGTAATTGAGAGGAATGGAAGGATAGCCTTACCAGCATAATTGGAAGGTGTATACAATATGTTTCTTCTCACTATGTTGAAGAAGTCTGTACTTAGGTCAGATTAGAGTCTAGAGAAACTTGAAGCTTAGATATGCTTGGAGTCTTTGAATGTACAACTAAACCTTACCTCTATTGAGAGAGCTCTCAACATAGTAGACATGAAGATTCAAGAGCTGAGAAGGAGAACGATTCCCTATGTAAAGGTCTAGTGCATGAATCACTCAAAAAGAAAGGTCATGTAGGAAATGAAAGAAGGGATGAAGAGGAAATATCCAGAGTTGTTTTAAATTCTAAGTAACTTTCATAGACGAAATTTCTGTTTATGGATGGAGGATGTAAGGCCCATGTCAAAAATAAGGAAAATAATTTCAAAAGAAGTAGCATTTTTGTAATTCTTCCAAATGGGCTTAAATTGTCCTTTAACCTTAAAACTCATCTGCCTTATTTTTCTCTTAAACCCTAATCTTTTATTTAGCTACCTTAACCTTACCCCTTTTCTTCATCTCTTAAAACTTTCTAAAACCTCAGTTGGAGCAAGCTCTTGAGTCATCATTTTCTTAAGGAAAATTTATATTAATCATGGTTTTAACGTAAGTCATGCTCATAGACTCCATTTCTAAGCTTTC
This sequence comes from Lumnitzera littorea, assembly GCA_024138015.1. NCBI lineage: Eukaryota > Viridiplantae > Streptophyta > Magnoliopsida > Myrtales > Combretaceae > Lumnitzera > Lumnitzera littorea. The sequence continues at coordinate 57,057,502 of JAMXBB010000004.1, read as the reverse complement.
CTAAGCTAAAATCTTTCATTTTAGTGGGTTTTACTAGCTATGGTGTTGAAATCCGACATTATTGGTGGTTGTGTAACTCTAGCTTGTGGGTGTTTCTTTGCTTCTAGAGGTTTTGAGTTTATAATCAATCAAACAAGTGAATTTTCCAACAATTCTTTTGTTTGCTTTTGGGTTTGATGAAAGTTGAGATGAAATGTTGGAACTAATTTTAGGCTGAGGTATATTAGAGTTTGGGTTTAAGAGTTGGGTTTTAGTGATGGGTATAGTTGATATTTGTGATTTCGTTCATGTTTCAAGATGCACAAAAATTAGATTGAGGACTAGAAAGAATTTGGAGTTGGTTTAAAGTGAACTTGTTCTATAAAATTGTAAAACAGTCTTTAGCATCTAACTCCTTAGCTATTAGCATTCAAATGTTAGCCTTTTGTCTCGAGTCCTCTTGTGGCATTTAGACACTAACTCTCATAGCATTTGAATGCCAACTCCTGAGTAAGGTGCCCTTATTTTTCATTTGCAAAAAGATTCAACATTGAAAAGATTATCAAGTTTCCTTGAGTTGTTTCTTATGAACTTTTGGGTTAGTTAAAGAGCATAATGGACTTAAGTTTTTTTGAAACTTGGTTCAACTTAATTTGTTTTGGTTAGAGGATTGATTCAAGAGTGTGTAGGTTTTATAGGAGTTGTGTGAGGAGAATTTGATTATGGGTTGTGAAAAGCATGTCAATAGATGGTCTTCAATTGGTTATTAGTTGAGATTGAGATATTGAGCTTAGAAGTTCTTCCATTTGAATTGGATGAAGAGAGTAAACTAAATGAAACTTGTTTTCCTTGTAATCAGGTTCTTATTAATGGGTTACTCTTTATCATGGTTTGGATTTAGTAGTGGTTTACTCAGTAGTTTAGGTATATAGTGCATGCTTGCTGCTTGTGTGTGTTAAGATAGAATGAAACAAATTGGACTAATTCATATCCTACCTAAAAACCTCATATAGTTGGTTGTACTTTCTCGGGCCATCCTCATGTATAAGGGGCCAATACTAATCTCATGTGAGGTTTCCTTAGTGGACTTGTGTGTTAAGACGACATAGCTAAATCTAGGTATACCATGGTTCTCGACAAATGGGTGTTATGGTCAGAGCTTCAACGACACTTAAGTATATATGTAGTAAATTTAAAAACTTATATATTATATTATATCTACTTATATGTATAAGAGATCATATTTTGGCAGGTTCTTGAGTATTCCCTTCATGAATGATGACTAAATACCAAGATAATAACTTGTTGATTATTTATTTTGCATAATGTGTGTATGCTATGTATTGTTTGGCATCCCTATGTGCTTATACACAATGTATTGGATTCATCTTTTTTTTTTTTTTTTTTTAAGGCACAAGTAGTGATAATTATGTCATATATGAGAAGCCTTTTATGGATGGGTTCCAAGAGAGGATAGAGAGGACTACTTGTATTTTTATGATAATTAGAGTTGATGGTAGTCCAGAGTTGGCATAGGGGTTTTGATGGGTTGTCTTGGAGACACTGGATTTATTCTAGAGGCTTTTAGTTGTGTAGGATGTCGACCTATAAGTCTTTGAATTTTTTTTTCCCTCTCTTGGGATATAGACTCCTCCTTGTTGTTATGATTTGGTGATGAGTTTTCAAGAGCATGTTAGACTCCTTTTTGATTCGCATGTGTTGAGTTTATGTCCAAAAGTAGGTTTAACTCCTATGTGATGTTGATACTTGGCTTGATTCTAGTTTATGATAATGATGAGTGAATGGACGTTCCCACTCCTTTTTGAGATTTTGGACACACAATGTGATTTATGATTTTGAACCAAGTATTAATGGTATATTTGGTGAATGCTAGAGCCTTAGCATGTACTCAAGTAATAGGGACAGGTGGCATGTTGTAGGTTGTGGTGCACACTATAGTCTTAGGGCATTATAGGTAACTGGTTTATACATTTTTATTTTTTTCGTTGAGGATTTTGCTTTTTGAGAGTTTCTTGGTATACGATTTTTAATTTATCTCATCTAATCTATTTTTAAAGGTTTTTGTTAGGTGTCTTATTTGCCAATATTTTTCCTATTCATTTACAAGAGGATTTCACCTTTATTTAAAGCTTCAACTTCTTCACAACAATCACAAGTTAGTCTTTTATTTCACTTCATTCTTTCAATTTTACTTTTTTTTTTCTTTTAAAAATTTATCAAAGGAATATTTTACTTTATTGAGTGGTTCTTGGTATGCGATTTTCAAATTATCTCATATTTTTTTTAAGGCTTTTTAATAGGCATCTTATTTACCCATCTTTTTTTTTCCCCTTCATTTAAATAAAGATATCGTTTTACTGAAAGTTTCTTGGTATACACTTTTTAATTTATCTCATCTTTTTTTTTTCAAGGGTTTTTATTTGATATCTTATTTAACAATCCTTTTCTTGTTCATTTATAGGATTTTGCTTTTATTAAGAGCTTCTTCATGATAAGTATAGATTAGTCTTTTACTTCACTTCATTCTTTCTCTTTTGTTTTTGTTTTTGTTTTTTCCTTCTTAGGAATCCAATAAAGGTGAGAGTAGATTTGGACTAAGAGGAAAATTAAATCTAAGATTTGTTGACCCATTTAAAGTAATTGAGAGGAATGGACGGATAGCCTTGCCAGTGAAATTGGAAGGTGAACACATCGTGTTTCATGTCTCTATGTTGAAGAATGTGCTCAGGTTAGATTAGAGTCTATAGCAAGTTGAAACTTAGAAGTGGAGTTAAAAGTCTTTGAATGTACAATGGAACCTCACCTGTATTAAGAGACCTCTCAAGAAACTAGACAAGAAGGTTTAGTAGTTGAAAAGAAGAACAATTCCCTATGTAAAGGTTTAGTAGGTGAATCACTTAGAAGAGAGGCCATTTAGGAAATGGAAGAAGAGATGAAGAGGAAATATCCAAAGTTGTTTTAGATTTTGTTGATAGCTATTTTTGGATGATTATTATGTAGGCTTATATTACCTGATCTAATGACCTAATCTAAGGACAATTCCCATAAACTTATTATAAATACCAACCAAGACCCCAAGTAAGGGGACTCTCTTCCACTCTCTTTAACACTATAACTATTTGATATCTCTCTCTATATGACAAGAGAACTAACTTAGGCATGAGAGAGGTCGTGTTGGAGTACCCTCTGATGCCCCCTTGTAGCTATTTTCTTGTATTGCAGGTGTTCATATATTGGAATGAGAATCATCAGTCAACAATTAGCGCCATCCGTAGGAATTGAGATGATTCTTATCATAATTCTCAAGTGAAATTTCTCATCCTTTGGTTTTCTTTCAAAATCCACATCCATCTTTTGTATAGAAGAGTTCTTTGGGATTTTGGATATGGTCTATTTTCAAAAGGAGCATGACTTTCAGAAGTTGCGGTTCTGGGATGACCAAATAAAGATGATCTATCATCACCGAGACCATGTATGTGGACCGCATTTTAACGACCATTTTTGTAGTTTGTTTATGATCTTTTCATCCTAATATGGGCAAGAAATTTATAGCCTTATGATTTTTTATGATTCCTACTTCCAAAAGTATGTAAAGATTGTATGGAAACGATATTGTTGTTTTTCATTCCACGAAAGGCAGATTTTTTCTCCCTTTCAACATTTTCTAAGATTTAATTGCATCATGAAAGGAGAAAAACCACTTTAGATAACTACCATGGCAGTACACTTTGGAAAAACTTGCAGTTTTAAGATAAAAAAACTGCCTTGCCTAGCTGCCATTTTTGGCTTTCGGTTTTCCCAGCGGTTTATATATACTTTAATGGGCACGAGTTGGATGTTTTTCGAAACTTTGGTCAATTTTCAAACTGTGGGATATCAATCAATATTCATAACGGCTGCTTTCATGGCTGAATGCTAAGAACAATTTATGTCGAGCACATTTGGTCGAGTGGTTCATCCAAAGTATGAAGGTCGAATTGTGTCAAGTATTCGAACAAATCTTGCCGAACAACACATAGCCGAAGATTCATGGCTATGCCGAGTTGCCGAGAAATGGCTATAACCTTATTTCCCAAAGAGTAATGCCAAGCAAAGTTTCCGAGTGACTTCGACATCCTTTTTTGAACTTCCGAGGAATAGTACAACATTCCAATGCGAGCACCTGATGCAGAGATGCAGCTTTTAGTAACAATAAATAAAGCTCAGCAACCCTTTGAGATTGAGCCGAGTGCCGTGATGTATGAAGCTAAGTCACTGAGCTATTGTTGTCGAGATGCAGAGTATATCCAAGCCGTAATCTCCAGTGCCGACCAGCAATTGGAGCTAAGAGTAAGTTCTGAATGAACCAACTTCCTTACTGTGTCACCAAGAAATTCTAACGAAGGTTAGTAAAAGCCAATTGGCAACTGCAACTAAATCAAGTTGTCGAACTATACTTCAATCTGAACAAGGAAAGAGACTTAAGACGCCCCCTAAGCTTTAAATCTAAACTGTCGCACCAGCTAGTCAAAGCTACAATCTGTTATACTAGTAGCGTACTAAGCACTACTTGCTGAATGATGAACAGTTGTGAGCTTCGGCTGAGAAGTTTCAGACATAGCAACTTCGAGTGATGAAAAGTCGTAAGCTTCAGCCGAGAAGTTTCAAGCCGAGCAACTCCAAGTGACGAACAGTCGTGAGCTTCGGCCGAGAAGTTTTAGGCTGAGCAATTCTGAGTGATGAACAGTCGTGAACTTCAGCAAAGAAGTTTCAGGCCAAGCAACTCAAGAGCACTTCTTCACGACATGGTCGAGTGACTTGAAAGGATGGCCGAGTCCTTCAAATGAAGTGAAGCTGTCCATAACTATTGCAGCAAGCTTCGACACAAATCCATTGCTGAGCAACCATTGCTTGACTTATAGTGAGTATAAGGATAAACATGAGTGTGTTCACATTCGCAACAATGGCATGTCTATTGGAAAGCTGTACGTCAGACAATGTTTTGAGTGTTGAACATTCCCTCATAGTCGTGTCAAGCTGAATTAATTCCAGCCAAACTGATCTATCTCGGCTCCTAAGCAGCAATGCCGACCACTCTCTAGTTCACAGTTTCTTGGCATTATATGATCAAATACTAAGAGCCGTAAGTTGCCGAGTGCATTGTTGCATTTTGTTACCGACTATCTTTGTTGCCAAGTAACGCATGGTTGCTGAGAGGCATTATTGTCGAGACACCTTGATTGCTAAGTGGTAAATAATGGCTTAGAAGCCAAGTTCTAAGTCGTCGAGCTAGGCTTTGTGCTGAGTATCCGAGTGGCTACTTAAGAACCGAGTGACTCCAAGTAGGCTGAGTAACTCAGAATGCCAAGTTATTAAGTGATTGTTGATCTCCAACACTAAAAGCTAATCAAACTGATCTATCTCGACTCCTAAGTATCAATGCCGACCACTCTCTGGTTCATAGTTTCTCGGTATTATATGATCCTGCCTAATGCAATCTGACCAAAGTGGATGAAGAGCTCATTCGTGGTAGAGCTATCCAATAAAAGTCTTCGAGCTTCACTGAACGGCTGCCGAGCAACATGCATAAGCAAATCTATGAGCTCTAAACTGGACGTACATGAGTTGTCCATTCATGGCCGCACATGAGTCAAACTTTGAACTCTAAGTAAGCAAATTCAGTTGAGCGGAACTTCAAAAGTTGTCCTCTATACATGGCAAGAATTGTTTAGAGACCATGTTTCAAGCTTTCAAGCTCTTGAAAATTTCATCGGCATTCAAAATGTCTCAACCTTCCATAGCTGAGCAATCTACGTACCCACTTTATATCAAGACTTCACTTTTCAAGTGGACCATAACAAATCAAAATAGAATGTAAAGAGGAAAGGGACACCATGACTCAAGCCTCGTTAAGTGATTGATGAACAAGTCCAAAAGATGAGACCATTTCGTATGACTTTTACAATCCAAAATGAGCTCACGTGACTTCGAGAGCCCTACTTACGCATCAATTCACATTAATGGAAGATGAGTCAAACCTTTCTATTATTATTTTGAATCATTCAATTATTTATTTTTATGATATTGCTTCATCTTGTGTTACGCGTTAATCAATTAATGATGTTCATAATAGATCCATGCAAAATATGTTATTTATCTATGAGATGCTTCAATGAGATTTCAAAGATGGATTGGGGTTAAAGAAATGCCCTTAATTTTCAATCTACGCAAAGTATAACTTGCTAACGAGTTACTCTTGAATAACTCTAAACCCTACATACTACGGGTAACGAGCAAATCACAAAGTGTTAACTCATAGGTCCTATACTTTAACGGACCAAAGGTTAGTCAACCTATTTTATGACTTAGCACAAGTCAAATCTAGCTTGGACGACCTGTAAGCTTCACCGCCTCTTCAAGCATCATTAGCCTCTGGGCGCTCTTTGCCTCTTTAGGTACCCTTGTCTCTTTAGGCACATTAGCCTCTTTAGACTTTCACCTCTTCAGGCACTTCTTACCTCTTTAGGCATACTTGCCTCTTTAAGCGATCTTTGCCTCTTCAGGCGCCCTCGCCTCTTTAGGCACCCCAGCCTTTTCAGGCACATTAGCCTCTTTAGGCTTTCGTCACTTCAGGTGCTCTTTATTTCTTCAAGCATACTCACCTCTTTAGGCTCTCTTTGCCTCTTCAGGTGCCCCAGCCTTTTTAGGCACATTAGCCTTTTTAGGCTTTCACCTCTTTAGGCACTCCTTGTCTCTTCAAGCACTCTGATGTCTTTGGGTCTTCACCTTTCTAGGCATACCAATAATTATAAGTGCTTTGGCCACTCCCACCTTTTGCCTCTTCAAGCACTCTAGCCTCATCAGGCTAGGATTGCAAACTTGTCCAGAAACCCCATAAAATCAACCTTCCTGAATACTCTCTTTTCCAACTTGATCACCAAAGAGAGTGGGGGGCAAGTGTTGATAGGCATTTTTGCATAATTGTTATGTGGGCTTATATTACTTAGTCTAATATCTAAGCTTGGTCAAATGACCCGGTCCAAGGACAATCTCCATAGACTTGCTATAAATACCAGCTATGACCTCAGGTAAGGGGACCCTCTTCTACTCTCTTAACACCATAACTACTTGATATCTCTCTTTACATGACGAGGGAACTAACTTAGGCATTGGAGTAGTCGCACCGGAGTACACTTTGGCACCCCCGGTAGTTGTTTTTTTGTATTGTAGGTGTTCGTATACTGGAATAAGAATCACCTATCAATAGATTCCAAGTACCTTTCTTAGACAAAGGTTCTTTTTATGGATAGAGGATGTAAGGCCCATGTCAAAAATAAGGAAAATAATTTCAAAGGAAGTAACATTTTTGTAATTCTTTCAAATGGGCTTAAATCCTCTTTTTTCCTTAAAACCCAGTTGCCTTATCTTTCTCTTAAACCCTAATCCCTTATTTTGTTACCCTAGCCTTGCTCCTTTTCTTCATCTCTAAAACCTCAGTTGGAGTAAGCTCTTCAGCCATCATTTTCTTAAGGAAAATTCATATTAATCATGATTTTTAGGTAAGTCAAGCTCTTAGACTCCATTTCTAAGCTTTCCTAAGCTAAAATCTTCCATTTTCAGTAGGGTTTACTAGCTATGGTCTTAAAATCCAAAATTATTGGTGGTTGTGTAGCTTTAGCTTATAGGTGTTTCTTTGCTTCTGGAAGTTTAAAGTTTAAAGTTCATAATCACTCAAATAAGTAACTTTCCTAACAATTGTTTTGTTTGCTTTTGGATTTGATGAAAGTAGAGATGTAATGTTAGAGTTGGTTATGGGTTGTGGTGTATTGGAGTTTAGGTTTAAGAGTTGTGTTTTGGTGTTGGGAATATGTTTCATCTCGGATTAGCCTTGAATGCAACACCCACAACTAGCCTACAATAAAATAGAGGACAAAGCTACATCTATACACACAACAACTTACTTACATAATTAGAGGGTTTTAATGGAGTTTAGCCTTACAAATGATGCTTCATATATTTACAATTTTATACAACCAACTGTCAGTCTTTCAAATTCTTTTTTACAAGATCTATACATAACGACTATTTAAGTCTATCATAAAAAATAGAAGTCCTTCAAAGAGGCTAACTTTAACCTAGGCGCTCTCAAAATCTTCCTCCTTAATGGTGGTAGTGCCCCTCCTATTCTTCAACTTTACCCATGGATACAATACATATCCATTTAGTTCATTGTGAACTGAGTGAGAGTATATAATATACACAATACATCACATGCATATATAGTTATTGTACCATATTAGTAGTGGATATTTAGTCAAACAATCTTATGCCACTTGTCGAATCTCTACAAAAATGCATGCCATGCTCATGCATGTGAGCTAATGCATCGATACTAATCTGATATCTAATCTCCTAACCTCATTTTTCATCCACTTGGTCAACTTAATTGGGCATCTAAATGCAATGTCTAGGACCTAACGGCAACAAGGAGTTGCCTAGGAGTCAAACCCCTAACCTCTGTCGCGAATGAGGAATAGCATTAATAAACTGGTGATGATCACAATATTGAGTGATCAAGGCAAAAAGCTTGAACGTATGCAAGCCTATATGCTTCAAAACTAAGCTTTTCAAAATCATGAGATCTAAGCTTTTTTTTTTTTTTTTTCCAAATTGAATACTTATTCAAAAAAATAGTTTCCTTTTAAATATATGACTTATAGGTCCTTTTCGTGTCGTGTCATGCCATGAATGCTCCAATGATGTGTTAAACACCACATCAAGCAATATGTTTGAGCTTCATATCAAATACAAATTTAATTTGCTATAATCTCTAGACTCTTATTGCCTCAATCTTTAACATTGTATTGGGTTTGCTTAAGCGAACACCTTGAAGGTTGAATCGTTTGCTAATGTCTCCTATAGTTTGAATGCATCATAATAGATATCATTCAATCAATACATTCATGGCAACAAACTCAAGATTCAAAACCCAGCATAGTTAATACATTGCATGTCTAAGGACATCACATAATCAGTAAACATCATTCTAAGCTTCAGAATCAAGCTTAATTAATTAAGCACATATTATACAAACCACGTAGTTTGCAACCTAACAAGTAGACATACGTCTACTCCTAAAAATATAATATCTACTTACCTGGTACTAACATCCTTTGCCTTTAGTAGCGTTTATGGGCTTTTTGTTATTCAGGTAACCTATGATTAAAATTTATACTTAGTGTTTATTCAAGTTACATAAATGATTCAATAGAGCTTAAGTATGTTTGTAAGTTAAGGGTATGTACCTAAGCTTTTTAGGTGAGAGGATTTCATTAGTACTTAGGACCTTTTACACAACCTTCTACATGATCCTTTTGTGAAGGTCCTTACCTTCTACACATGCTTCAACTTGATCTTTTATTTAACCTTCTACATAGCTTTCCACTAAGGAAGGATCCTTATTAACTTTATTACTTGTACCTTATACTCATCCTTCTACTTACAGTTGGTCCTATGATTTATGGTTAGGAAAGCTTCTACTCATATTTTACTTTTAGTTTCCACTTTATGTTTCATTAAAGAACCTTCTATTCAAGCCTCTGCTTGAACACATTTTAGTTTACTTAATTCACTATCTTACTAGATGCCTTCTATGGAAGCTTTTATTGACCGTCACATTAAGAACTTCATAGGATAGGCAATCTTTTACAAAAGCTTCTATATGGCCAAATGATGCCTAAACTTATTAAGACTCCATGTAACCATTAAGACTTACCAAGTTTTGGACACTACCAGCTAAAGTCATCTAAAGATCAGATTCCAGATTTGGACAATTTTTTTTTTTCAAAAACCTGTGCATGCTTGCTTTTCAATACATTGTTGTTTTAGATTTACAAAAACATTACTTTTGACTTGTGAAAATGTGATAAATCACATGTTTGACTACTTTTTCATCTAAAAACTCATGCATCCATGTAAAATATCATTTTAGTACTAAAAATATGAATAAAAATCAAATTTGACTAAAAGTACTTGAAAATTAACTAATTTTTCTAAATTTTCAAATTTGGTAGTTTTTGGTAAATCAAAATTAACAAAATTAATTAAGCAAATTTGGAAAAATTTTGACGTTTCTTAATAATAAATATTATGAAGAGTTTGCAAAAAAAGTTTCAACTTGAAACAACATTATTTGCCTTTTTGAAAATTAGATCGAAAATATGCTCAAAACGGCTTATTTCTTAAGAGAGATATATGAGTTATGCGTATTTTGAAAAAATATTATTTTTCCATGAAAGTATAGTAAAAATAACTGAGGAATACTATTTTTCATAATTTTGTAAGTTAGGTTACTATTTTCAAAATTTTATAAAAAATCAAGGTTACTATTTTCAAAATTTTATAAAAAATCAAGTACAAAAGGAGACTCATCAACGCAGCTTGCTCCAGTGGTCATCTGGCGATGGGGGCTTGTTGGTAGCCTAAATCACTGCCTCTAATGTTGGGGTAAGGTGATGGCATTGTGTCAGGTTGTCACTTGATGGTGGTTCTCTTCTCAACCAAATTTTCATGCCAAATTTCTTAATTTTCTTATTATTTTCCTAAATTTTTAAAAACTCCATATTTTGTTCCAAAGTTTTCCTAAGCTCTCCATCTTTCCGAAGAGTATAAAGTGTATGGGTTTTGTGTTTATATAACGAGTGACGTAGGAGACAAACTTACCATGCGGCCAGTAGATTGAAGAAAACCATGTTCTCATATTGTGGGCTACCCATATTTTCTTACCAACAACCATGTGCCATCCCTTTATTTTCTTTTGTACCAAACCACTTGCTGCCCTTAGTTTAGGAAAACCACTTATAAATATTTTATTCTACTTATTTCCTTTATTATTATATATTATTACTTATCAATATAAGGTTCTACGAGGTGTTAATTAAGCTTCTATAAAGGTTTACTACAAAACCATACTCATTCTTTTTCCATATGCATTTAACATTATTTTTATTATCCCACTTATATTTTCCAATGATATATTCTCTCTTAAATAATTTTTCATACCTAGCCTTTGACTTTTTATTTAAACCATTCTTTTTTTTAGTTTTGGTTAACCAAACACTTTTTGAATAAATTCTTGTATTTAAATTATTTTAATGATCCGACTTTACAGGATGACTTCTTCTAATTTTTTTTTAGCTTAGTTTTAAAATCTCTCTTGAGTTGGTTAGCATTTACCATTACCTTAATTTTAGGGGTTCAGAACTTAGGGGTATTACAAAGTAGCTAATATTTGTGATTCCATTCATGCTTTGAGATGTACTAAAGTTAGATTGAGGATTAAAGGGATTTTGGAGATGGTTTGAAGTGGTGCTACTTTGTAAAATTGTAAAATAGGCTATCGGCACCTAACTCCTTAGCTATTAGAGCCTAAACACTAACCTTCTCTCTTAAGTCTTTTTGTGGCATTTGGATGCCAACTCTTGTAGCATCTAGACACTAGCTCTCGAGTAAGGTGCCCTTGTTTTTCTTTTGTTTATACAAAGTTTTTAACTAAGTTTTTCCTTAGATTTTCATTTGTAGAAAAATTCAACTTTGAAAAGATTATTGACTTTCCTCAAGTTATTTATTTTAAGCTTTTGGATTGGTTAAAGAGCATAAAGGAACTTAACTTAAGTTTTGTTGAAACTTTGTTCAACTTAATTTGTTATGGTTAGAGGATTGATTCAAGAGTGCATAGGATTTATAGGAGTTGGATGAGGAGAATTTGATTGTGGGTTGTGAGAAGCACGTTAATAGAAGGTCTGCAATTGGTTATTTGATGCGCATACTACTACACCACGAACAGTAGTCACTCCAATCAATCCGGAGTCCAATAACCATCAACTACTACATCCTTTCCAAACACATACTTACATGCATAACTCATATAGTCCATGACCAACACAGTAGCCTTTCAACTAATTCTACTCCGTCCATCATCAACCAAACACCACCAATCTAGTGCAACAACTACCCATCATTAACCAATACAACACGATCCCACTCACAACCCCTGACCACTCTTGCATGCACCACCCTTCACGCTTATCTAACTAAACCTAAATCCTAACTCCTTAATCAATCTCTCTCTCGTGCTATAACATAAAACACCATACATCACCAACATCGAACACCCTATGTCCCCATACATAACCACATTCACACACACAAACACCACTGCCAGTGGTCACGGCATTTTCCCTACACCCTCCAACCCCAATTGAAAACTCATAAAAAATCTTTTTCCCAATCATTTTGGCCACTGAAATGCCCTCTAAAGCACCACTCTAGCTATTGCACACGACCTAGTGAATTGACCCATCCTGAACCAAATCGACATGAATCGACTTGATTTGAGCCCTAATATGACCCATGCCATCTCCATTGGTTCGACTAAGGGTATAAATGAGACAAGCCTACTTGTAAGCTACTTGAGTTTGGCTCGACATTTACTTGAATTTGATTTGTTCATAATCAAGTCGAGTTTGAGCTCAAGCTACTCAAGTAGCTTATCGAGTCGAGCTTGACCTTTGTGATATTCGACTCAATAAGCTTGTGAGCTTAATCGAACTTGAGTTGAGTTCGAGCTGAGTTTAAATATTATTATTATTTTAATAAAATTTATGACATTTATTAAGATTATTGACTCTAAATAAGCTTAATTGAGTCAAGCTCGAGCTTAATTGAGTCAAGCTCGAGCTTATCGAGTTTCATTTTGAGATGAGCTAGAGCTTTATAAATTAAAGGTCGATTGAGTTCAAGCTTTTAGTTTTTCCATTTGAGTTGAGTTTGAGCTCAGCACTGTATTGTCTTGACTCAACTTATTTATAACCCTAGGTCCAACCTTCATTTGCTATTTAGTTTAGTTGCTTTATTGTTCGTTTTATGTTTTTTATTTATTTATTTATTTAATTTTTATTTATTTATTATTAGATTTATTATTATATTAGTGTAATGTGTAATTGTAAATTAAAAAGAAAAAAAATTCGAAAAAGGAAAAACAAAAAAAAGAGAGAAAGAAGAAGAAAAACAAAGAGAAAAAAAAAAGAGAAAAAAAAAAAGAAAAGAAAAAAAAAAAATTAAAGTTTTATTTTATTTATTTTTATGTTTTAGCCACAAATGGTAATAAATAATGAAAAATAATAATAAAATAAAAATATTAAAGTTATTTTATCAATTAGAAAACCAATTTTCCAATAAAATAAAAATAAATCAACTATTTTTCCAAACTAGAGCACTTTAGAATTTAAAAAATAGAACCCTAATTAGGATCTATAGAAAATTTCCTTAAATAAACTTAAAACGGGTAAAAACATAAATCCAACCTATTTTAAAAAGAAAAAACTAAAATTGATCGACTCGCTAATGTTTTTGGTGGACAAACTATGAAAATCTAATCTTGAATAGTGAGTATATAGGTGCCTGTACATACGGGGTACCTTAAAATATAGAAAATTTTCTTTTCCATCTTTTGTAAATAATTGATCGCTTTGTTTTTTTTTTTTTTTAATTTTTTTTAAGAATTAAATTAAGTTGCATGTATAAAGATTTCAATATAAAGGGTATATTTAAAAAGAAAAATTAAATTTGGAAAGTTAAAAGTGGTACTTCTTTAGGGTCTAATAGGATAGCTCCTAGATTCAGATATCTAGTTTTAAAAAATTAGTTTTATTGATAAGACTGATAGTTAAATTATAACCAATCTACCAAATTAGTTATTAACCTCTTTCCCAACTCCAGTTAGGTGGCGAATCCAAAATATTATCAAAGTTAAAAAACCGATTTTCTTTAAACCTTAGTTGAGAGTCAGTTTAAAAAAGACTAATTTGTAAAAAACTGAGAGAAAAAACTAGGCTCGATAGCTTGATGACTCCATTGAGGACGTTAAGAAGGCTAGCTACTTAAAATACTTTTCGAAATTAAAATTGCCTTCCAAAATACCCATATCATTTATTTATTTGTTTGTTTGTTTATTTGTTATTAATTTTATGTATATACTTTGCTCTATATTTATTTTTCACACAACTTACATTGGGACATGGGGTAAGGGGTTGTCATTTGTTGCTTCAAAGACGTAGCGTAAATGTGGTTAGACCTAGGCTATTTTAGGAGCCTAGGAGAAGGGCCATTATGTAGGCTCCAAGTGTAGTGGGGTAACTATCACTTGGGGTTTATTAGATTACCCCACTTAAGCTGTAATGTCACCAATGAAGGTGTAAGCTTAAGGACCTTTTAGAACCTATCCTAAATTGTATATATGCCTCTTTAAGCATAAGTTAATACATTACCTAGAAGAATTTCAACCTTACTAATTATTCAAGAGTTTTTAACGCAATCAAGTTTTTGAAAATAACAATAGGGTTGCAACTTAAGAAGTAATGTATTAACCTAAACAATCTTAACATCTACATATTTCTACATATTTTCTTTTGTCGCATTAATGATTGATTTTGTCCATAAAAAGTGTAGAGCTAGAATGGTAGATAGCCAAACAAAACAATTTGGGGAATGCTAGGCCACGGACATATTTAGGATTCGTGAGCAGTTGTTAAAAGATGAGATCGCCTATCTGAAGGAAAAGCTCGAGTGTTCTAAAGCTCACAACCGGACCTTAAGCTCCCTTTTAGAATAAGTCACTAAGGAAACCTATGAAATTATAGAGGACCTTAAGGCTCGTTTGTGAAACTTAATATAGGGTTTTTTTTCCAATTTACATCTAAAGAGCCTAGAATAAACATCAAGTTCTTGAATAAATATTAGGTTCTCTCCCTTTGTTTCTATATTCTAATCTTTTTCAAAGTAGTAAATTTTTCTTTAGTTCATTGTTCTTCATTCTTTAACATTCCCTTCTTTGCGAATAATCCTTCAATAAGCATTTATCTAACCATTGTTCCCTCCCATTCATGGAAATGTAAAATCTTATAGACTTGTAAATAAAACTTTAAAAAATCACCATCCTGATTTGTAAATTATTTTTTGTAAAATAGAACTTTATCTTTCTCTCTCTTTCATAAAAAACAAAAGGAAAAAGAAACAAAAATTGAAAAAATAAAAATGAAACGAAAAGTTGTTGATTGTTATAAATCTTTATAGGCTCAAGGAGCCAACCTAAGCTTAGGCCTTTGGCCCATTCAAGCAACTAGCCCAAACATTTGGCTTCCAACCCACATAAGGCCCTTTGACCTATTAAGGAAGCTAGCACTAGCCCCTTGGCCCATTCAATCTAAACACAAACCTTAGGCTTATTTAGGTAACCTACTTAAACATAAGCCACTTGGTTAGGCAGCCAATCCAATCATAAACCATAGCCTATTGAGGCAGTTGACCTAAACAAACCTTAACCCATAAAGGTAGCCAAGTTAAAACCTTTGGTCTATTTAGAAAGCTAAGCCTAATCATAAACCAAGCCAAAACACAAAGTCAAATCCTGGGGCATGATTTGAGAATCAGGAGGGTAAAGCCAATCTTCATATTGGGCAAATAAAAACTAGACTCCTCCTTAAGGAATTAGTTACCTACTTTTAAAGAAAAAGGTTTAGAATGAAAAGAGGTAAACTTTATCCTATACACTAACCTGAAAAACTTTGAGAGTTAAGTGACATAATGGTGAGGATACTTTAGACTCATTTCTTAAGGAGGTCTACTTTAAATGTGATACGTAGATTAAAATGAAATTAAGCATTTATCTCTTGCTCACCTCGTTGGACCAGTTTGGAGTATTTTTCAAATTTAAACCTTGTTAAGAACCACACCACAATGGGGCAATTTAGAGGTTAGGGTGATTATGATTGATTAGAAGATAAGGGTAAAATTGGTTTATACTTGCTTAAGTAATGTTAATTAAACAAAAATGACTTTTGTTTCTGGTAAATTATTTTTGTTTGAAATAAAGAAGAGACAATTCCTTTTCAAACACCTTAAGCTTATATACACCTCGTTCGAGCCTATACAATAGAAATCCTTGGATTTAAGGCCTTGAATTGCATAAAAGGTAAAAACTCAACAATGAAGACAATCATCCTTAGGGCCAAAAGAAAAGAAAGAATAGCAAGAGATAGCGGGACAAAGTAATAATAATAAAAAAGAGAAGAAAAGAGGTCAGAAAATTGGGCCCAAGGGTAAGATAAAAGCCCTAAGAAGATATATCACATCCCAATAGAGGCAACCAAATTAAATTAAAAGGCTAGGAGTAAAAGCCCAAATAGCCTTAGAAATACGAGACCCTAAATCACAATCTAAAGCTTAGAAATCCAAAATTATATCCACTCTAAGGCCTTTCTTACTTATGCTGAATCATATAAGGCCTTTCCACCCACATTATTACCCTTGCACGGTAAAAGCTTTTCTGATCTTAAAAGATAATTTATCTTTAATAAAAATTGTTTTTGAAACTAGGGTAAGTATACTTCTAATTTTTTTCTTAAGACTCTTGACTTATACACCTAAGATAAATAAAAGTATTTCTTTCAAAATAGGCCTCTTCATTAGTCCTTTTTGAAGCCCTTTAACTAAAAGCTTGAATTCATAATGATTGAACTGAAAAAGACCAAACGGATTAATCAAAGCGTATCACTTACAAAATGGATTGTAATTTCTAGAATGTTGGTCAAGAGCAAAATTTGGATCTAGAGCTAGAAAGGAAGCTCTCTTTGACTAAACAAATGATGGGTTACCTTTTCCTCAGAAGAGGAATGTTTAAAATCACAAAGCCTCATGAGAAAGCATTAAGGTTAAGGGCATTGAGAAACCCTACATGGTTACCAAAGAAAGGGGTGGTTATAAACTTATTCCTTAAATAAGAATTTATAACCATTGGCAAACTTTCAAAAAAAACAAAAAATAGACAAAAAGAAAGAGAAGGGAGAGAAAATAAAGGCTTATCACAAGTTTTTTGGTCCATTTGTCTAATCCATGTTAGCTTGAGTAGCCAAGTTTTCAATTCACATCATCCATTTCCCTTCTAATGTGGTCACACTTTTTAAATTGACCATAATAGTCTAGATCATTATTCCTTATTATAGTTTTTAATATCTTTTAACTCTTTTTCGAATCAAGGAGCCTATCTCTAATGCCTTTTTTTTTTAAATGGTTTTTCAATAATTTCCCTATAAATACTTTTCTAAGTCAACAAGTCTTTTGAAACTAGTTGCTTTGCTTACTTTACTTCTTCAATCCTTTATCAACTTCCCTTAGGGTTTTAGCTAGCTCTTAGAGCGTTGACTCACTTTTTTATTCTTTTAAGGGTTCTAGCTAGACTTTAGGGTGTTGTCCCATCGTTTTTGGGGTGTTAGCTAGCTTTCAAAGCGCTACCTTCACTTTCGTCAATTCTTCTTAGGGTTTAAGCCAACGGTTACACGTGCTATCCCCTCTTCTATTCTTTTTAGGGTTCCAACTAGCTCTTAGTGTACTGTCATGTCTTTCATTTTTAGGGTTATAGCCAGCTCTTAGAGCAGTAACCCCTCTTTTTATCTCTTTTAAGGTTCTAACCATCTCTTAGAGTATTATCCCCTCTTCTATTCTTTTCAAGGTTCTAACTAACCTTTATGGCATTGTCCTGTCTTTTGTTTTTAGGGTTCTAGTCAGCACTTAAAGTGTTGCCCCCTCTTTTTTTATCTCTTTTAGGGTTCCAGCTAGCTCTTAGAGCATTAACCCCTCTTTTATTCATTTTTAGTGTTCTAGTTAGCTTGTTCTAGCCAGCCTTTAGGGAGCTATCTTATCTTCCTAGGGTATAGCCAACTTTCAAAGCGCTACGCCCTCTTTCATCAACTTCTTCTAGGGTGTTTTGCAAGCCCATAGGGCACTTCACTTTGCTAATTTCTTTTAGCGAGCTCATAGGGTGCTTCTTTTCATTAATTTGCTAACAAGCCCATAAGGTGCCTTTCTTCATCAATTTCTTTTTAGCAAGCCTATAGGGCACTTCCTTTCATCATCAATTTCTCTTAGCTAGCCTATAGGGAACTTCTCTTCATCAATTTCTTCTAAGTAAACCCATAGGGCTCTTCCTTTCACATAGATCTTAGCACGCCTATAGAGGCACGTTCCTTCACTAATCTCTTTAGCAAGCCCAATTTCTATTAGGATCTTAGTGAGTCGGTAGGGCGCTTCCATCTGTAACTTTTCTTTAGGGTTTTTAGCCAGCTCATAAGAGCATTATCTTGACCTGATCCTTTTAGTAAGCCTATAGGCTATTTCTTGTTTCCAAACTTTCTTTTAGGGTCTTAGCTAGCTTAAGGAGCGCTTTGCTCATTCACCTAACATAGTCAACTCAGAGGAGCACCTCTAAGTTTTTCTCAAATCGATTCTAATTTAAGTTTACTAGTCCTTAAGAGATACTCTTGCCTAGGTTAGTGAGCTTAGAAAAGTACGTCTAGGTTATCCAAATTGATTCCAATTTAGGGTTACTAGTCTCTAAGAGTGCCTTTGCCTAGGTTAGTAAGCTAAGAAGAGGATGACCAAGTTTTTCAAATCGATTCTAGCTTAGGGTTGCTAGTCTTTAAGAAACACTCTCACCTAGGTTAGTAAGCTTAGAAGGGTATAATCAGGTTCTCCAAATCGATTCTAGCTTAGGGTTATTAGTCCTTAAGAGATGCTCACACCTAGGTTAGTGAGCCCAAAGGGGCACAGCAAGGTTATTTTATCACTTAGAAAACCAATTTTCCAATAAAATAAAAATAAATTAACTATTTTTCCAAACTAAGGGGCTTTAGAATTTCTAAAAGTAAAACCCTAATTTGGACTTGTAGAAAATTTCCTTAAATAAACTCAAAATAGGTAAAAAAGTAAACCCAACCTTTAAAAAAAAAAAAAACTAAAATTGATCGACTTGCTAATGCTTTTGGTGAACAAACTATGGAAGTTTGATCCCAAATAGTGGGTACATAGGTACCGTACATATAGGACAACTTAAAATATGGAAAATTTTCTTTTTCCATCTTATCTAAATAATTGATTGCTTTATTTTATTTTTATTTATTTTAGAATTAAATTAAGTTGCATGTAGAAAGATTTCAATATAAAGGATATTTTTAAAAAGAAAAATTAAATTCGAAAAGTTAAAAGTGGTATTCGTTTAGGCTTTAATAAGATAGCTCTTGAATCTAGATCTTTAGTTTTAAAAAGCAGTTTTAAAAAATTGGTTTTATTGATAAGACCAGTAGCTAAGTTCTAACCAATTCACCCAATTGATTATAACTTAACTCTCTTTCTCGACTTTGGCTGAGTGGCGACTCCAAATTATTATCAAAGTTAAAAAATCGATTTTCTTTAAACCCTAGTCAAGGATTAAGATTAAATGGGTAAGGTTTAATATTGATTGGTTTAAAGAAGACTAATTTGTAAAAAATTAGGAGAAAAAACCATACTCGACAATACCTAATGAGTACACATCAAGATTGCTAATAATAGACATTAAAAAATTAAGGCTAAGTGTCTCCAAAAGCAAAATAGGTTAAAAAATATTGAAGAAAAGGGGACACAAATAGTTGATACTATTGATGCTAACATATTGAAAATAAAGAAGATGAGGATGTCTTGAGTGATTTATATGTTCAAAACTTGAAATTTACTGCTAGCATTTTGTCGAAAACGATAAAACCTTTCATCGCATGTCATGTAAATACACATCAAGAATATGTTCTTGATGGAATCTTCATGGAATATGCTATATATCCTTATTATTTCTAGTTCAAAGTAATTCTAATAAACCTTAAAAGAAGCTACAATCGAATGCCTTCATAAATTCATGCCATGCTTTGCCTCCTCTACCATGTTCCCTTCTTGACTTAAATTAAACAAGTAATAAACTATACAACTTAGACCACAGCCTACTGTTTAAACCACTTCGATCATCCTATTTTCCCCTTTTGCAAGTACTTTAAAATAGTAACTTTAAGGATCTTAGCTTAGGAATCACACCAAGTAACCAAATATCATCAAAATGTTGTGAAACAAGTGCAAGGAAATATTTACTCTACACTCCACTCGCAAGCTATCATTAATAGTGTAAGAATTCAATACCCTTCTAATTTTTTTGGTCATGTTGAACAAACATCTTCCATGAAAGTGTTCTCTTAAAGTTAAAGTCTTCTAAAGAAGTTGGAATCCTGTTCCATTCTTTCCTTTTTACAAGCTATAAAAACAACATGATAAGATTAGAAAGACTCAACTTTATATATTTTCTTGAAAGTGCTTACTAATACTTTATTCATCTAATATCATATTACAAAAAGTCTCATTACTAAGAAAGATTCACCAAGAAGATTGAGGGGAAGTATTAATAAGCTTTTTGATAATCACCATAATTAGGATCTACATTTTAGTTTCAAGATTTCATTTTCTAATGCTCTTCCTTATCTTTAAACCTTATATTTAATTTTTTCTAAAATTGATTCATTCCTTAAGATATACCATGCATCGATTTTTAATAAACTACTTTAATTAAACAATAAGTTTAATTGGCCTAACTACACATTGGATCTTATTTCATAAGATATCTACTTATAAGGGCACCTATAGTTGAGCTAGATTCTAGACTTTGATAAATTGTAGTGGCAACTCTATTCTAGTAGGACTTCTACGCCTTTATAAGAAAGATTTTCAACTAAATTCTAAAACTTTGATAACTTTCAACTACTACTTAAATTTGTAAGTAGAGAATCGTCTAAGATAACTCATCATATATCACTTGTAAAAATGAGTGCATGATTACTTGATTACCTTAGTATATTTCTAAGCTTATCGTGTTGTCTTCCATATTTCTTTGTGAATTTGATTAGTTGTAAGGTTTATAATATTATTGATAGCAAAGCCTCTACGACTAGTTGAATTCTAACCTCCATAACTCTAGCTTAGACTTCAAATCCCCTAACTAGAGATAGGCTCCACCTTTAAAAGTTAGCAAGGCGAATGCTCTTTCAATAGTTGGCCAACAATGAGTCTTAGTACCAAATTAGATCATTGCTACACTCCATCCTAACTCATTATGGGATGTACATGCTTTTTAAAGCTCCTGAACTCCCCTTAAAGTATTTTGATGACATCGATGTGTATCGGTGGTGGTAGCTTAAGCAGCATTATAGTATTGTGGTGGTTGAATTGTATAAGAGTTGGTAACATTCTTGTGTTGAAGTAGAAGTGTTGTACAAGTAGTGGACGTCAAATCAAGTGTTCATGGTAACTAATAGGCTCCAAAGGAGGCAATATTAGACAAATGAACCTAATTAAGTCATAGTATAGTAAACAAATTGAGTCTGAATGTCGATCCTCTAAGGAAACATAAATTTAAGCAAACCCTAATTTTTAGACAAGTGCACCTAGTTAAGTTATAGTATAGTAAATGGATTGAGTTCAAGCGTTGATCCCACAAGAAATGATGAATGTGAGCAAAGCCTAATTAATTAGCAATGTTTTCCTATAATTTTCCAACTATCTAACTCTTACAATTGAAAGTATAATTGGACAATTAATAAAATAAAAAACAAGAATAAAATAAAGATGCAACAACAAAAATAACAATTAAAATAAAAACTAATAACATAATTAATTAAAATTAAGAAGAAGCATAATCCTTAGTAAATCTTATGTTATTTACTACCTAGTTCTATGTGACCTTGTAATCTTAATTACAATATTAGACCATGGAGATTCCTATTATAAACTAACAAGACTTGCATCACTAATTAATCCCTAATCCAGGGTATACTCCATTTGAATTGTTTCTGCAACTTCTCATAATTGCATTATGACATTAATTCTCGCTACGAAGTTACCCTAATATGGAGAAATGAAATAGCTAAAAGTTTTAGTCAATCGGTTTCTTCTTGTTGTATTTGTCAACTCATACTATAGGAACTTATGAACTTTATAATAAACTTACACATTAATTTAATCCCTAGTAAAACTAAATTAAATAACAATACAAATCAATATGATTAGATTACAAAAAAGCAAACATCATAGATTGAAATAAACAAACATTGATATAAAAATATCAATAGCCATATTATAATATTGGTTTCAATAACAATTTACTAAGAATAATGAAAAATACAACATTATTGAAAAGAAGAAAAAAAAAATAGAGAAACCCCTGTATATTTTACCCTACCAACTCTTCTCCAAAGGGGTTCTCTTTAAAACTTAGACTTAGACATCTATCTATAAGGACTAGACCTAGGTTTACAAAGAAAACTTGTCAAAAATAGAAAATTCATGAATCATAGAACCACCATGCCCTAAGATCACCGCCATAGAGATTAGGCTTAGTCTCGCGCTTTATCTAGAAATCTTCAAATTTGATGAAAATTGATGACAAGATATCTATGACCAAGATTGCGGCCGTGGTTACTATCGTGATCTTTTTTGGACTCTAATTCTTGGCTTGAATTTCTCTACTTCAAACTCTTGATTAATTCACTTTTTCCATTGAGCTCTAAAATTCCATAAAATCTCTAAAAATTCATCAAATGCTTCCATAATCCCTACAAAACTAATTAAGCTCCAATCCATTATAAAACTAGCTCAATTAATATACAAAATTATATAAAATCATCCTAAAATATCTTTACTAAATGAGTGTTATCAAATTCACCTACATTTAAGCTTTTTGTTATCCTCAAGCAAGACAATAGAAATATCAGAACAATTACATCTTAAGGACAAAATCCTCAAATTTTCTTTAGAAAAGTACAACCTCGAATTAGGGAGCTTTGTAATTTTCTTTGAAATTACCCTTTCTTCCTTCATTTATAATGTCCTTTATACACTTGAATAATAACACTTAAAGGACTACTTTCAACAAACAATCCCAATACCTTAGAGTTAGCCTTATCACCTAGAAAAAAACTAAATTAAAGATCAAAATAAACATTGACTAGTTAAGAAAAAGTTTTAGAAATTTCACTACTCTAACATAAGAGGAGGGAAATATTCCCTAAGTTTTTTTTATTACAAAAACTTAGACTAGATGCATATCACAACAACCTATCCTTTGGTTGTCTTCTTACTTTTTTCAATTTTCACTAAGAGGCTTTTTTAGTTCAAATTAATTCCTTTATCAAAACTTATTAGCATTGCCGAAAAACCTTGCTCTTTTAACAAATTAAACTCGATCCTTACTAATTTAGCCCTTTTATTTTGGTATTGTCAACTAGAAAGTACCTTGTTTTTTTTTAAGGACTATGGTCGATCCTTGACAATTTTTCATTTGATTTCTTTTTTCATTAGTAGCGGGAAAGGATCTTACTCTTCTAAGGGACCAAGATCAATCCTTATTAATTCTAACTATTCATTTGCTTGTCTCTTATGCCTCCAATTACTTTGATTTTTCAAGAGATTTTCAAAGGAAAAATTTCTTTTGTTCATCCAATCTAAAAATTTTTCAAAAAGAGAGATAGATAACTATCCTCTAGAATTAAGCTTAGAAAGAAAAAAAAAAAAAAGCTAGTCCTTAACTCGTTTATGTCTATCCTAATCTCAAGTCTAAGTTTAAGTTTAAATGATAGGGATCTTTGAATCATGGGGATTTAATTATTGAAATTCAGCAAAGTAAACCAAGGTCATAGTGGATTTGTGAGCAAATATTGAAAAAAAAAAAATTTGCTTGCTTATATATATATATGGGGTGTAAGTTTCCACTATCACTATTTCAAAAACTTAAAAGCTTAAGTGTATAGCTTTCAATCGGCTCATACTCATTAACATATAATTCTATCCATTCCCATTGCACTTAAGTTTTACATTGTCCCAAATGTACACTATCATTAAAATACAAATGACGATAAAAGAAAAGGGAAAAGAAATTGGAACTTCCTTGGTTTGTGGAAATGATCTTGAAAATTTTTAAAGCTTAAAACTATGAATTCCTTTCGTCCTTATGAAGGTCAAACTTTCCTTTGTTAAAAAAAAAAAGAAAAGAAAAGAAAAAAATGAACTAACTACAAAATGAAAAGAAGTTAACTAAAAAAATTGAAATGATTAGAAAATTACTATAACATGTATCACATAGTCAGCCGTGTAGAACTTGTCAATCCATGAAGAGTTAAACAATTAACAAAAGAAATGCAATAGTAAATAGTTAATAATTACAGTTATCCAAAGCAAAATGAAAAATAATGGAGTCTTTCAAAAGAAAATGAAAGAGAATAAACACTTAAGCATCATCTTCTTCCTCTTCATCGCTATCTTCCTCTACAATATTTTCCTTGTTTTCTTCTATGGAGTTTGAAGCTAGTGGTGGCGCCATTGGCTGTAGTGGGATCCCATGATAAGTTAAGAGCACGCCAATCTTCACCTTGGTGTGCAAGAGTTGGTACTCTAAAGTCCTCTTTCTCTTTAGCAATTTGCCAACTATCTTCTTGATTTTCCTTAAAAATGGAGAAGATTGAGGTAGTTGTTGTAATGAAGAGGGTGGTACATTCTGAGGTAGCATAGGTAGTGGACCTTATGGTGGAGTAAGAAGTTTCTTAGCATGGATGGATTCAAAGCCAATGGGAGATGAGGGATCAATCATTTGTTAATGTTAGGTAAGCACACATATCAAATTTGTAGTAAACGAATTAAGTCTAAGTTTGGTTCCTCAAGGATTTTGACTACTAATACTCATTAGATTTCTATTATCAAACCTACAAATTCAAGTTTGAGAATTTAAAGAATCAAAATTAATTGTAGCAAATAATAAATTACACTAAATAATAATTGTTGAAGAACTAAACAAGAAAGCAATAAAATTATAGACTATTTCAAGATTTGCAAATCGTATCCAGATCTTTGTTTTTCTTAGATCTAACATGTGATTTCTTTTAAAGATAATATAATTTATTATTTAATCTTTCTTGACTGGAAGAATTCTCTATTAAAGTTAATCATTTTCTCAGGCTAATTAATCATAATCTTAAAATCACCTATTAGAATCTCTTCACAATAGCATGATCTAAGATCACATTATTATACAACGAATTCTCTATGCTATAATTCAAAATTTTGAAAAGATCTTGAAAATTATCTTGAATCTTGCAACAATGTTCATCAACTGTGCCTAGATTTAATCTTATAAGAAATCTTTGAATTTTCTTATAAGATATCAAATTATAGATCACTACTCGCAAAAATAACAATCCAAATCATGAAGTATACATAGTTAAATCAAGAAAAGAATAAACAATTAATTAAATCTAATAAAATCCTTGTCACATAAGTAGATCTATGATCCACAAGACCTAGATACTAAAGATATACTCTTTATACATCGTAAAATAAGAATCTAAAATCAAAGTAGAAAGAATTAGAAATAAGAATCAAGAAATCCACAAAAAGTTGAATCTTGAAGTCTTCTCTTTTCCTCACTCTCTTGAATGTTCTTAACTTGAAAAAGTCTTAAAAAGTTGTACCAAAAAGTTCTCTCTAAAAACAATTCTAATAAGGCTTTATATAGGAAGTGATAAAAAAATAGGTTAGTTGCAATTGACACGACCAAGTCCCTTAGACGTGTCCTTGATTGTGATTCATGTTTGCTTCTCTCTCTCTCTCTCTCTTTTTTTTTTTTTTTCAAAATAGCGAATGACACTACCAAGGACATGGTTATGTCATTTAGTCGTGTGCTAGACTATGATATTTGAAAATAAGCTCTAAATTTGCTTGGAAATGATATAATTATATTGATCTTTAAACCTTTATAACTTACTCATTTTAGCTTCAAATTGAGTAGAACTTATTTCTATCTTCTTGTTTTCTCGTGTAGATTATTTCAAAACCTAAAAAATAAAAATTTACTCAATTAAGTATCATTATCTAAAAATAAACTCAAATTTTAATGGAAAATCACCAAAAATCACTAAATAAAATATAACAAATTTAGAGCTTATCATCTGCATAGGTAGGAGGTTAAGGAATTGGGCAATATTCTTCATAAGTTGTGTGACAAAGGAGCCTATGAAGATATGACCAGCTTATCCTTTAGTGGCTTAGCTTTTAAAGAAAAAGGCCATGCGGACTCACATATTAATTTGGTACCTCTCCGGCATGCTATGTAAATACAATATATCTCTCTCATTCACTACCCCGGTGCTATACTTCCTTCCGATGATACTCTTAGCTAATGCATAATAGATGATCCTAAGATTTGGATCTCTTATGTTTGAAACTTTCGACTTCTTTAGATCATAAACTGAGCTACCGGTACACAGTTTCACCTAAAACTAGGCATCATTCACTCCTCTAGGCATTTAATAGAGTAAATTTTGATATTCCACGGTTTGCATAAAAGCCTTAGGTTATATCCTTAGTGCGATCGGTATCCAATCAAAATGCATACTAATAGTAGCTCCATTACACCCAAACTACATGGTATGTCACATACTATTTTCCATAGTATTGGATGCCAACGTAAGGGTAACAAGGCACTCTAAGGTGAACTCCTTATATGTCAACTCATTGATAGTTAAGAGCCAGCACCATCATCCAAATTCCATATATTCCCTTACTCGAGCCTCATACCCCGTTTAAGCCACTACCTCCTAATCGATGATAGCATCTGGTCCAAACTCTTTCTTAGCAAGCCTCACATACCTCTTCCTTTGCTATGACTCAAGAAATTTAATAAAGGATGGGTTGAAGAGGAACCTAAGCTATTCTTTCGGGCAATATGTTTGTATTGTGACATGATTTGAAATTAAACCGGTCAAGGGAGATTTCAATTTTAGTGAAAAAAAAAATCACATTTCTAAAATTTTGATGCCATGAAAAATAATTTGGTAATCAATTCAAGTAATCAAAAGTTTTTACAATGTAATATTAACTTGCAGCTAATCATGGATTAATGAAATTATAGGATCAATGAAATCTTATTCTGATTCACAATCTTTATTGATTACATGTTATAGCATCTTATGGTTGACTATATGAGAACTTTAAATATGGGCAAAAATTGTAGCAATCCCAACAATTTTTGTATATGCAACATGATTGCATGGACAACATTGCAAAAACAATCTCTAAACACATCATCATACCCCTTCTTCTTTGACATTCTCACCACATTCCTCATACCCTTTCTCTTTTAAATATTTACCAAGCATGCATTTTAAGAGTGATTTCAAGCAAATAATGAATACACAGCATGTTTTATCATATAATATTGCATTTTATAGGAGAATAATGTACGTATCTTAGATTTGTTGGTGTACGATGAAAATTTGCAAGGATTGTAGGTTTAGGTGATATTGTAGTGAGAGAAATGAAGGAGAATGGTGTTTTAGAGAGAGAGAGTTTGTGTTTAGAATGAAAAGGAAGAAGATTACCCATAGATAATGAATTTGCAGAATTACCACAATCAAGGATCATAGTCGTGTTGTTGTCTATAGCCTTCTCCTGTTTAGAGCATTTGTAATTTAGGTGTGATCATAGGAAAGGATCATGAGCATGATCCTGGCCATGATTCTCTCTACCTTAAATTTTTTAACTTTCCTTGAATTTATTTACGAAAGGATCATAGGCAAGTTTATGGGCATAGACTTTAGTCCCTATTTAACTTTTGACTCTGAATTTTTATTGATTCCTAATTTCTTTTCCTAAATTTTCTTTGAAAAATCTCAAAAATTAAGTAAATTGAAGCTTAAAATTAAATGGAAGAACCTCTTAATTGGATGACAAAATTTATTTAACTACCATTGCATAAAAGGATTTCTATCAACTGTTTTATAAAATAAAAGTGTTTAATGTAGGGAGATACTATTTGAATCCAAATGACATAATAATTGAATTGATTAGAAAAAAATGAAATGACGATAATTAAAAGAGAAGTATAAATAAAATCAAGCTTACACTACCTCCTAAAAGTGCTATTGTTTTATGTTTTTAGCTCAATGGTTGATTCTTTCCTTTTGTTCTGCTACAAAGCAAATAGTCTAGGATTCGGTTTAATATTTCCAAGCATGCTTCCTTGTTGCCTCTTTGTGATGACTCCTTAGATTTCTAAGTGCTACTTCCATGGCTTAGAAATGAACATCTAAGCTTTGCATGAACCTGTTTGGCATTTCCTCTAAATTGGGGTTCATGTTCTAAGGTTGAGCATTTTTGTTTTGCTGTTGTTGTTGGCCTCCCTAGGAGAAATTTATATGATTTCTCCAACCTAGATTGTAAGTATTGTTGAAAGGATTATTTTAAGCTCTGTTAACAATGGAATTAACATCCTCTACTATAGCCAATGTTTTATCTTACATTTCATTTATCAATTTCATTAACCTTTCAAACTTCTTGCTTAGACTCTCAACTTGAGCTGCCAGTGCAATAGCTAAATCTACTTCAAATTTTCCAGTCACTTTGACCTTAGCTCTTACATCATCCAACTGCAAGTTGTTCAAGGCTAAGCAGGCAATTAGCTTTTGAGCTTCATCTGGTGTCTTAGCACTTAGAGTGACTCCAATTGCGGTATCAATCATTTGTCAAGTAAGATAATTGAGTCCATTTAGAATGTTTAAATTTACATAGTTAAAGGTAACCTATGATCCAGGTAATGCCTTGTCAGTTCCTTAAATCTTTCTTAAGTGTCATATAGTGTCTCTTCATCAATTTGGGCATGATTTGAAATATCATCCCTAAATTTTGCTATTCTAGAAGGCGGAAAATATTTTTCCTAAAAATTTTTCAACTAAATCTTCCCAAGTGGTGATTGGTCCTCTAAGAAGTGAGTTAAGTCATTGCTTAGCCTTACCTCAAAGTGAAAATGGAAATAATTTATCTCACTACATCATCTGTAACTCCATTGATTTTGAATGTATCATTGATCTCTAAAAAGCATGAAATTTGATCGTTGGGATCTTCATCAACCAATCCATCAAATTAGTTAAACTACTACACCATCTGGTTCATGTTTGGCTAGATCTGAAATTTTTTTGCTTGTAATGCTGTTCTAATGATACAGGATTCAACTCCAGTTGACTTGGGCTTAGTGAATTCCATTAAGGTTTCATTGGCTTCATCGTTATTCAACTACAATATTTTCAAGTTCTTGTTCTTCTTTTGAATCTTCTTCTTATTCTTCCTTAAGTCAGAGTAATGAACCTTGACTAATAAGATCCATGGCTTTACGAACTTGGTAGTGAGAAGTTCTTTCAATTTCTAGATCAAGTTCAGCAAGACTTTTTCCGTTACTGTTGGTCATAAATTAGAACAATTCAAGAATTAGAAAGTAGTTAATAATAAAATACCAAAGAAACTACAAGAAGGATTTATCATAAGCATGTTAAAATAATTGGAAAAGTTAGGGTTTTGCTAATATCCTAGTTAGTTACACTCTATTAGCTTCCCAATAACATTACCAAAAAAGATGATAGGTTCTGAAGAAGGAAATTTTAGATAAGTGCACCTAGTCAAACCATAGTATAATAAATGAATTTAGCCCAAGTAGTGTCCCATAGGGAACCATGAATGTGAGTAAAGCCTAATTAATTAGCAATGTTTTCCTACAATTTTCCAATTATCTAACTTTTATAATTGAAAGTATAATTAGACATTTTATAAAATAAAGAACATTATGAAATAAAGATGCAACAATAAAAACAATAATTAAAACAAAATAACTAATAACATAATTAATTAAAATAAAGAAGAAGCATAATCCTTAGTAAATCTTATGTTATTTACTACTTAGTTCAATATGAATTTTCAATCTCAATTGCAATATTAAACCATGGAGATTCCTATTATGAACTAATCGAACTTGCATATTTGATTAATCCCTAGTTCAACATATACTATACCTAAATCGCTTCTACAATATAATATCTCAAGATTGCATTACAACCTTGAATCCGTTATTAGGTTGCCTTAATTTGAAGGAACCAAACAACTAAAAGTTTTAGTTAGTCAATTTCATCTAATTGTATCTACCAATTCATACTATAGGAACTTACGAACATTATAGTAGACTCATACATTAATTCAATCACCAGTAAAACTAAATCAAAGAACAATATGAATTGATATAATTAGATTGCAAAAATGCAAATATCTTAGTTTGAAATAGACAAAATCGATATAAAAATATCAATAGCAACATTAGAATCTAGGGTTTAATAACAATTTACTAAGAACAATGAAAATTATGACATCATTGAAAAGAAGAAAAGAAACTAGAGAAACTCCTGTATATTTTATCTTACCAACTCTTCTCTGAAGGGGCTCTCTTTGCAACCCAGACTTAGACATCTCTCTATAATGACTTGACCTAGGTTTATAAAGAACACTTGTTAAAAATAGAAGATTCACAAACTATAGAATCACCATGCCCTAAGATCACGGCTGTGGAGTTTGGGCGTAGTCTTGCACTTTGTCGAGAAATCTATAAATTCAATGGAAATTGATGATAAGAGGTATAGGACCAAGATCATGGCTGTAGTTGCTATACGTGATCCTTTCTGGACTTCAATTCTAGCTTAAATTTCTCCACTTCAATCCCTTAATCAATGCACTTCTTCAATTGAGCTCTAAAATTCCATAAAATCTCTAAAAATTTGTCAAATGCTTGTAAAATCTCTTCAAATGAAATATTAACTAATTAAGCTCCAATTCATTATAAAACTAACTCAATTAATATACAAAAGTATACAAAATCATCTTAAAATATCTATGCTAAATGAGTATTATCAATAGCATAGGCATTGCAAAGAGAAATGCTCCAGGATAAAGAAGACATGGGCAACAAACCCCAAGATCGATCGAGGAACAAATTTAGGGCTTGACCACCATTATGTCTAACTTGGCAACCATTATGCTAATGTACAACCTATAGAAGATCCCCTGTCAATAACCAAGCTATTCATATGAGACGAAGGTTGCAAGTTGATGAAGTTCATGAAAATAACACTCACCATGACTATGTAAACTCAATTGGACATAGGTGAGCTGAAGCAATTAAAAGGTGAGTTAAGAGAAGGATTAAACTTAATGACATTGTTGAGGAGAGTGAGGGATATTGAGTTGAAAAATCGGTTTCTCTCTTTTTTCTAACCCAATTTATATTAAGCTTAACTCACTTAACATAAATCTCTAGATTAGATTAAGAAAAAGTTTTTTATAAAAAAAAGTTTTTGAAAAGTAAAGTTGCCATCGATCGAAATTGAGAAAAAAAAAGAAGAAGTAAAATTAGGGTCAATGAGTGGATAAACCTTAATTTTTGCTATCGGCTCACTAGTTTAAAAAAAATTAGAAAAAAGAAACCAAAAAATACTAGGCTCGAGAGCTAATATATTTTAAAACCTAAAAAGGTTCCATGGATGAGGCCCATAAAGTAAACGGGTCTTTGATGGGTTTCTTAAAATAAAAAGGGCTTAATATTAGAGAGAAAAAAAAAGGAAAATATATATATTTTTTGTATTTTTTAGGATTGCTCAAAGTGCTTATGTACATGTTTACTAGGATTAGGCCTATGTAGTTCTAAAAAAATTTAGTGGGTTGATTCATTTTATTTTGAATTCCACTTTAAGTCTTTACATATTGATTAATTTATAAAAATGTTTTTTTTTTGTTCTAAACTTAAAAAAAAAAAACTAAAAATCCTTAATTTTGAAAAAAAAAATGTTCATTTAGGTTTTTATTTAAGAAAAACATTTTTCTAAGGTGCAAAACATTTAAAAAAAAAAAACAAAAGGAGAAGCCCTTTTTATATAAAAAAACCATTAAATACATATATGTCAAATAAGTCACATAAAGTACAAATTAATCCAAAATCATAAAATATTCCTAAAATCACCAACATAATTTACATGGCATGCTTTTTATTTGTCGACAAAGAAATTTTGAATCAACACATCTAATTCCATAATAATCTCAGTTCAGACTGTCTAGTCTATATTATACAAACATGATTCATTAAATTAAAACATCAAACTTAATCTAATTCCTTAATTACAAGTTTAGACATCTATTCTATTTTATATAAACATGATTCATTAAATTAAAACACCTAATTTAATCTAATTCTATAATTACAAGTTTAGACATCTATTCTACATTAAACATGATTCATGATAGATAAACTATAATTCATTAATCCAAACACCTAATTCAATCAAAATAATCAAGAACACTCATTAACACACGTATGAACTTACATGATCATTGTATGATTATTATATCATAGAAACAATAATCTTATTAACTATACTACAATAATTGCATCAAACAAGTGTTTTACATACATAAAAACATGATTTCATAGTTATTTAATACACAAGATGCATAAAAAACATAGAAAAAAAAAAGAATAAGTAAGGATTCCAAGAGCTTACTTCCTGTAGTAACCAACTAGTAGCCGGTTTAGTGACTTTCTTGGGGATTTCCAATAAGGCAGCGATGATTCTAGACCCTCAACTTCCCAAACTTCAAAGCCCCTCCATCAATTTACTGAAAAATTGTGCTCCCTACCTCCGATTTGTTCAAATAAAATCAAGTTTCCACTAGAACTCTAAATCTAGAATGTGTAGTAAAAACTTGATAATTCTCCTAATCTAATTTGTCTCTTGTGCAATTGTGTCTTTTAGTATGACAAGGGAAGGCTTATTTATAGTATTATGGACTTGGGATTCCTAGCCAAAAAACTTCCCTTTTAGATTAGAGAATTAAATCAACTTGTATCTCATAATTTGGTTCTTTTTTTTTTTTTTTTCTTTCTTTTTTTGTACGATTTAGATACATTTTAGATGTTATTTATGTCAACTAATTGGATAAAATCAACCTCTTATATCCCATTACTAGTTATAAACAATAATTATATGGTGGGATTGTGTTAGGAGATTCAATTTTCCTTTTATTTGAAGATATACACACTAAATTTCCTAAATGACATCTGTTTTTATTATTATTTTTTTGTGCACTTTTTCTTTATTATTTTCCAAGATTTTAGGCTCAATATATCACACACATGTTTCTTTTTTTGTTTCATATTTATTCCTAATTTAGGGATGTTTACACAACGTTTAACACCCCTGTTTTATATATATATATAATATTCTTCTTTTTTTTTAATTTTGTGGGCACTATATGGCGTGCTATAATGTGGTAGTGTAATGCCACATGGTTTGACGTAGCTACTATGTGGAGGCCACATGTGACATGTGGCATGCCATGCCAATAAAAATAGTTTTTTTTTTAATTTATTATTTTATTTTTATTCTTTTTTATTTTTTGTTCTTTTCTCTTTTTTGTCCCTCTTTTTTTATTTATTTAAAACTTTTTTGAGAATTTTCCTTTTCAAGGTTCTTGAAAATTAAGAAAATGTCCAAAAATTTTTGTAGCCAAAATGCAATATTTATAGTTACCCCTTTTTACAATGAAGTTTAGAGAAAATTTTACTACAAAAATAACAAAAGACACCATTTTTACTTTAGTGAGAAAATGAGAGTTTTGAGGAAGGTTCTAAATGAAACTTTGAGATGCAAAATGGGCTACCTATAAAACAAGCCCCTTTAGCTAGTTATTAATTAAGAGAGGTTTTTATAGTCTATCTTAACAAGACCATTTAATGAGATACTTTTTCCTAACACCAAGGTTATTTGTAGGTAGAGCTCCTTCCAATCTCTCTAAACGTGACCCTTTTGTGAGATATTCTATTGAAGCTTTCTATGGACATGGCTCCTTTTAGTCTATCTAATCTAAACCTTTTAGTGAGATATCCTATTTAAAGGTGTGATAGCACTTAAGCTATCTAGAGGGTGGAAAGAGTTCTTTGCAATCTATCCTAGAGAGACCCTTTGGTGGGATATCCTTTCCTAAAATAGTGGTAGCACTATGATTATCTTTTGGGATAGGGCTCTATACGACGCCCTTTGATGTGATATCCTATCTGAATAAATGGATAGGTCATGTCTATAATGGGTCAATGCTCTTATAGGATGTCCTACCTTAAAGTTCTTAACAAGTTAGGGCTCTTATGAGACATCTTACCCTAAGTCCTAATGGGTCAAGGCTCTTATAAGATATCCTACCCTAAAGTTCTAAAAATTCTTGTGCTCTTACGAAATATCCTATCCTAAATTTTTGAGTGAGTGCCATACTTGTTTAGCTTGCTAGAAATAGTTCTAGATTTGAAGGTCCATAATCATCCCTTGGATTAAAGACTTAACAAGCCGGCCAGTCTTCATTAAGGTTGGGCATGAGAGTTTGTGAGCTCAACTAGCCTTCTCTTTTCCTTCTTTAGGGTTGATTCCAATTCCCTCCTTTCTTTCACTTGGTCTTAACCATGAAAACAGAAAGATCAAAGCATAGCACTCGAGGAGTTTTAGTAGTCCATTGTTGTTCATGATTGAGGTTTTTTCTTTGTTTTTATTTATTTGGTGTATGTATGTGCATAGGGAAAGATGCATGGTATAGTACAAAGTGGAAATTAAGAACAAC
This sequence comes from Lumnitzera littorea, assembly GCA_024138015.1. Taxonomy (NCBI): domain Eukaryota; kingdom Viridiplantae; phylum Streptophyta; class Magnoliopsida; order Myrtales; family Combretaceae; genus Lumnitzera; species Lumnitzera littorea. The sequence continues at coordinate 57,023,098 of JAMXBB010000004.1, read as the reverse complement.
TTACCAATGTGCTAGAGAGTGGTTGATGACCCATCTAATGTTGATGATAGATGGGGATATCTACTTTGCACATAAAGAATGAAAAAAATTAGTTTACAAAGGATTTAGAATCAGAGACAAAAAAAAAAAAAAATAACATCATTCCATAATTTCAAGGGTAGTACATCTTGACTACATCAATGTTTATTAGGTCCCTCAAATCTAGACCATCCATTTAGGGAAGAGTCTATGCTCCTCTAGACAAAACTTTCCTTACTACATAAGGAACCTCATAAGTAGGTTCTTGCACATTTGGCAAGACGTTCCTTAATACCATGTCTCCTTCTAAGGACTATCAAGGGCATACCTTCTTATTGAAAGCCCGTATCATCCTTTGTTGATAGCATTGCCTGTGGCATAATGTAGTTAACCTCTTCTTATCTACTAGGTTTAATTATTCAATCCTCTTCTTCACCCATTTGGCTTTGTCCAGCTGAGTTTCAGCTAATACCCTAAGAGAGGGTATTTCCACTTCAACAGGGAGTACTATCTCAGTCCCATATATTAGAGAGTAAGGTGTAGCTCCCATTGATACTCTAATGGAAGTCTTGTAGGTCATGAATGCAAAAGGCAACATCTCATGCCAATCTTTGTAAGTCATAATCATCTTCTTGATGATCCTTTGTTCTTATTAGTGGCCTTTACTACCCTAATCATTTGCAGTTTATATGGTGTAGAATTCTTGTGAGTGATCCTAAACCACTGGCATAACTCTATCATGAGCAACTATATCCTATTTCAAGCACTTGATTACTATCCCCTTGTTGATATTTGCATAAAAGGAGGCTTTTACCCACTTCTTAAAGTAATTGATAGCCATCAAGATAAATCAGTGTCCATTCAATGCTTTTGGGTTAATTGGACTAATAACATCTATTCCCTACATAGAAAATAGCCACAATGAAGATAAAGCACGTAACTCTTGAGGGGGAGCATTCACTTGGTGAGAATATACCTAGCATAGGCAAGTGTCTCACATATGTGATACAATCCAATTCCATTATGGACTAATAATAACCCATATGCATGATTTTTCGAGCCAACATGTGCCCATTCATCTATAGACCACATGCCTCTTCATGCACCTTCTTCATAAAAACAACTACTTCTTCCTCATCTATACATCTTGATAATGTGGTGTCAAACAATCATCGATACAGTGTTGTCCCACTGAGCAAAAAGTGACTTGCAAGCTTCCTCAATGTTTTATGGTCTTTCTTACTTGCCCCCTCTAGGTATGTGCTAGTTTAAAGAAAATATTTGATGTCATGGAACCAGTGTTTCTTATCTTTAGTTGCTTTTGTCACCAGGCAAAAAGCCATAGTCTTCAAAGGTTATACTTGCATTCTACCCGATACCTGAATCATGGATGCTAACACTACCTTATCTAAGATAAGATATTAGATCTATTGTCTTTTTTAACACTAGCTTACTAATAATATAGGGCTTTTTTAACTTGATCGGAATCGATTCTATGATTGAATAACAAAAGTGCTACTTAGTTGTATAAACTTGAAGGGGTAGCGAGGGCATCTGCAAATTGATTCTGAGTTCTTGGTATATATGTAAAGGAGACATCCTTAAACTTCTTAGTCAATTCAGCAACGTATTGATGGTAAGGCACCAATTTTAGACCCTTCATCTTGTATTCACTAGTCCTTTGAAGGATAATTAGGGATGAGTCTCTATATACTTCAAACTTATGGAACCCCATATCTATAGCCACCTTGAGGTGTCAAATGCAAGCCTTGTACTCTACAAGATTGTTTGCATAGGAAAATGTATGTCTAACTGCAATAGGGAATTAGTTACCTTTGGGGGATATTAGTACTATCGCTATCCCATATCCTGATATATTGGCTACCTTATCAAAATACATCTTCCACTTGGGGAGGTCTAGATTGTGTTAAGCTATTAGTATATTTTTATCTAGGAAATGGGCTTCCCTATCCTTAGATGCCTCTTCTATTGGGTATTCGGCCAATTAATTTACCAATGCTTACCCCTTGATTGAATTCTGATTCACAAAGGTTATGTTGAACTCAGGCAACATCATTTTCCATTTAGAGACTCTTCTAATTAGAGCCGATTTCTTAGCTAAGTACTTGACGGCATCATGTTTTGTCAACATCTCTGCTGTATAATACAAAGTATATTGCCTAAGTCGGTACATTACCCATATCAAGGCAAAGCAAGTCTTTTCTATATCGGAGTACTTCTACTCTCCTTCAGTGAACTTCTTACTTAAATAATAAATGGCTCTTTCTCTTCCCTCTTCATCTTTCTACCCCAACATAAATCCCGTAAACTCCTAGAGGATAATGAGATATAAAAACAATGGCCATCCTAGCTTCGGGGCAACTAGAATCGAAGGATTCATGAGGTATTCCTTATTCTTGCTAAAGGGCTCTTTGCACTCTTTGTCCCAATTTAGAGGAGCATTTTCCCTTATTAATGTAAATAAAGGGAAGCACTTATATATGAGTTGTGATATGAATTGGGCCATGTAATTTAGTCACCCTAATAAACCCTTGACTTCCTTAAGTATGCATGGAGAAGGTAGTTCTAGAATCACCTTTACCTTATTTGAATACACCTCAATGCCCCTCTGGCTGATTATGAATCTTAACAACTTCCTTGACGTGACCCTATATGTAACTTTTTTGGGTTTAGTTTTAATTAAAATTTGCGTAGCATTTTGAATAACTTCCTTGATACTTCTACATGATTTTCATTTTCTTAAGACTTCACAATCATGTCATCTACGTACACTTCAACTTTCTTATGCGTTAAGTCATGCAAAAGAGTCATCATTACCTTATTCAAATCCACCTTAATTCCCCTTTAGTTGATTATGAATCCTAACTTCCTTGACATGACCCCAAATGTATATGTTTTTGGGTTTAGTTTCAACTGAAATTTGCACAGCCTTTCAAATAACTTCCTTAATACTTCTACATAATTTTCATTTTCTTAGGACTTGACCATTATGTCATCTACATATACTTTAACTTTCTTGTCCATTAAGTCATGCAAAAGAGTTATCATTGCCCTCTGATAAGTTGCCCCAGTATTTTTTAGGGGCATTACCTTATAGCAAAAGATTCCCTATGTGGTGATAAAAGTAGTTTTAGTCTTATCTTCTTCAACCATGCTTATCTTATTATACCTTAAAAAACCATCCATGAAGGAGAATAGATGGTTCCCATTAGTGCTGTCTACTAGAACATTAATGTAGGGTTGTAGGAAATTATCTTTGGTAGTGGCTAAGCTAAAATCTCGAAAATCCATGCATATCCATACATTCCCATTTTCCTTCAGAAATGGCACTACATTTGCTACCCATTTAGGGTAATCTAATATCTTGATAAACCCAACCTCCAATAACTTCTTAACATCTTCCTTTATCTTTAGTAAGATATCATGCTAAAAACGCTTAAGCTTTTGCTTTTTGGGCTTAATATCTTCCTTGACAAGTAATCTATGAACCATAATGGATGGGTCCAATCTGGGCATATCTTTATAAGACCAAGCAAATATCTTCGTGTATTCAATCAGTAACTCGATCATTTCCCTTTTTTTGTTTTGGTGATAAATTACCTCTAACCCTTTAGTTCTTAGGGTTGGCACTTAAGCCTAAAGTAACCAATTTGTTAGGCTCATCAATGGATATACGACCCTATTCATATTTTTACCAACTCTCATAAATTTCTCTATGATTGTCGATATCATCCCCAATAACTAACCCAATAAGGTTAGACATTAGATCGATATTTTCATCACTCATGGCTGTAAGATTTCCTCAGCTTTCATCAAGAACATTAGATCTGAAAATAAGGGGAAAAAAGGGAGAGAGAAGAAAGTGGACATGAAAAGGAAAGGTAATTTTATTGCCATATATTAGGTAAAACAACCGAGATGACTAATTTTATCAGTGGAGCACTAATGCTCAATCATGAACAGCAAGAACTAAACAAAGAAAAAAAAAAAAAACCTCAGTAAATACTATGCCTTAGTGTAATCCTTGCTCTATAGTAACTTTATTCATTAGGAGAAGAGTGAACCAATTGTATAGTGTTATTGATGCTTTAGTTGATCTTCTTGGTTGGCTGTTGCTTTTAGTACTGGTTTGGTGAAACTTTCCTTGAGTAATAGAAAGGTCAAAAAGGTATGGTACAACTGATCACCCCTTTTCCAACCAATGAAGTAGGTCTGGATTGACTCATTTCTTGTAGGCACATATCTTAGGCTAAAAGTCATAATCTACCTCTTCTTGAATATGAGGCCTTTGTTTCCATCTTTTTCCAAGGATCATGCATACTTGATAAAAAATTTGCAACTCAATATCTTCCAGCTCTTCTCTTCCTATATACGAGACTACCGTCTCCTTATAGATGTCATACTCATGATCACTTAAGATAGTGACTAGCTGGCTATTAGTAATAAATTTGACCTTCTGATGTAGGCTAGAAGGAATCGCACTAGTTGCATGATCTAAGCCCTTCCTAATAGTAGGTTGAAGGTCCGGGGAACATCTATTGCTTGGATTGTTACAATGAACATTTGAGGCTTAATCATTACTTGACGGTTCACTTCCCCCATAATCTCCCTTTGGGACCTATCAAAAGCACTTACAACTATAGAGTTGGGCTTAATCTCATTAGCTTCAAACTTAAGTTGCTAGAGGGTGTCTAAAGGGTAGATGTTTAGTGAAGACCCCATTATTGATGAGGATTATGGCTCTAATCTTATCCTTGCATCTTACCATAATGTATAAAGGCTTGGCATGGCGATTTCCTTCTTCCCTTAACTCTTTGGGTGAAAAGGAAATCTAGTTGATAGTGAATATGGAGATGGCTATGTAGCCCAACTTATTGGGCGAAATCTCTTGAGGAACTTAGAGTTCTTTGAGAATCTTAAAGAGAGCCTCTTTATGTTGGCTCGATAATAAGAGAAGCCCCATAAGGGAAATTTGGGCTAGAGCCCTAGCTAATGGATCCACAAGCTTATATTCATTGGCCTTAATCATCTTATTTAAAGCATCCAGCTTAGATTCTTTCTCTCCTTGTGCTTGCATATTTGTGTTAGTTCTTCTCTTAGGCTATAAATTTGGCCCATCTTGGTCATCTCTCCAACTAATGTTGTGGCAGTCTTTATTGGTTGAGATTTGATAATTAAAAGATACTGCCTTATAATTCTCGGGAGGAATCAGGACACTAAATACATACTTTCTAGACTCACCATATGTGGATTGTTCCTCAAGCTGCTTACTGTATTGAATTATAATAAGCTTTGGGCTTAACCTAACCATTCCCACTTTGTGGCCCACTTTATCTTCTTCTTTAAACTAGAGCCCCCATTTGGTTGATGCCCCTTCAATATATACTATTGGTACGACCATGTATCTGCTAAGTACTCAAATTTTCCTCAACTCTGACTCAACTACACAACATAGGGTCCCCTACTAACTTATGTTCCTTCACCTGTTTGTAGGTGAGGTTCTAGGGCTGGGTTATCATCATTTCCTGTATTTCTTCCTTCTTCACCTTACCTTTTGAAAGCAACTAATAGGTAGCTAACTTAGTGCGGGTTCTTTCCTGGAGATCAATTCCTTGTAAATGCCCCTTTTCTTTAAGAAGCCAAGTGACTTATTCAATAGGGATAGCTAGCTCGTCTAGATATATCCTAAGCTTAAGTTCCTCGACGGTAATCATATTGATTACAACAGCATGATTAGGAAGTACGTTGTTGTTGACTTTATGAGTCTTAATAAAGTCCAACTATACTCTCCTAGCATCCCAACATCAATTAAGTCTTGGATCTTGTTTCTGAGTCTTTATGACTTATTGGTAGAATGGCCTACTTGTTCGAGATGGTATTTGCATCTAGCATCAGGGTCAAAGTTTCTAGGTTAGTATCTTTCATTGGGTAGTTCAAAGTCAATGAGATGGTTAACTTTCAAGCAAGCCAAGACTTGGCTTAGGGGAATTGGCATACTGGTGAATATTAGGTTAGACTTATAGTGGCTGATTTAGTTGGGTTGGAGTTATGGGGGTTGTCAGGTTTAGAGCGGTTTGGTAAGGTGTTTGTGGGGTAGGTGTTAGGTTTCGGTTGATAGTTACCATGCTTACAGTAGGTTCTTTCCCTTTGTTATCAGGCCTGGTTGAGGTGGGTTTCTTGTCTTGAGTGTTTGAAGCTGGTAATTTGCTAAATGAGATAACATTCTCTATTCTACACCCTATTGCTACCACTTTAGCAAAGCTATCTAAGGTAAGTTGTATGAGATGTATGAAATAAGACTTCTTTAGGGTATTGATAAAGGTGAAAGTTAACTCCTTTTCAAGCATTGGTGTGGACACTCTTGCAACTTTCGCTCTCCATCCTTAGGCATATCCTTTAAAGGATTCATTAGGCTTCTTGCAAAGGCTTCTCGTATCCCATATAGAGGGTGCAACTTCTATGTTGAACTTATACTACTCATAAAAGGCTTAAGCCAATTTCTCCTAAGTATTGATTTGATTGAGGTCAAGTTGAGCATATCAATCAAAGTTGGGTTGGTCAAACTGTCCTGGATTGTTTGGACCATTAAATGATCATATTAGGCATACTTGCTTATTTTTTTGACATATAACCGAGTATGTAACTTTAGGTAGCCAATTTCATCATACTTCTTAAAATCAAGCACCTTAAACTTTTCTAAGAAAGCTGAGCCATCTTGTCTAGCTATGTCAGTATTACCTGCATGCTCGAACCTATCTTGCTTCTCAAAGGCCTTCATCTTATCATTCATTTGCTATAGTGAGTTCTTTTCTATTTATTTTTGCTTATCTTCAAATTCCTTCCTCAAACCTTTAGAATTGACCTCGGATTCAACCCCTGGTTGCAAATATTTTGGGCTTGTCTCTTTACCTTCTCATAAGCTTATAGTAGTCCCTTTTCCATGTGGTTTAGAGTTTTTTGCAATGGCGGGCATGTAGGAGGCTGAAACTATCAATAAAAAAATTCATGTTGTCACCTATGCTCTTCATTGACTATTCCATAAGTCTGACCCTTGCTTCAATGGGGACTTTAGTATTGGTGTTGCCAACATTGCTAGTGTTGCCTATATTACTTGTGTTAGTTGTCATTCTAGATCTTAGCCAGGTGATTATGGGACTTCAATCCAGAATATATTGCTTGTGAGCTATTTTTGAAAACTTACATAAAGGCAAACATTTAGAACTAGTAAGGAAAGAATCTCGTAGGATTCCTTTTGGTTTGATAATTTTCCTTTTCCTTTACTCCTCTTTTTTCTCTTCTTCTATTTTTTTTTTCTGGAAATTTTTTTCCTCTTTCCTCTTTCCTCTTTTTTCTTTTTCTTTTTCTTTTTTATGAAATAGAAACAAAAAACAAAAGTAAAAATTGAATATAAGATAAAGAATTCTTATGAGAATAGATGGATGCTGATATTGGAGTTAGCAAGTAATTCATAATGTAGCAAAAATATCACTTTTATTAAGACTGCAAATAGTGGAGTTTGATTACAACACTTTATTCCTAAAATTGAAACAAAATTTCAAAGCTAAGAATCATATTTATTAGATCTTCTCATGGTTAGCTGGCTGGATCTTGCTTTACTACTTCTCCTTTTCCTGGATAGGCTAGGCTCTGCTGGTACCTTTAAGTCCTAGATCCTCTAATGGGCTCTTGTCAACCAATCCTTCAATGACTCAACCTACTGCTTTGCCTCTTAATATAGGGTAATCCAAGCTCTCCCTCACCTATTTGCATCTTCATAAACAACTTCCATGCGAGCCTAGAGTTGCTTCATGTAGGTTTCCATCATAGGGGTAGGATTCTTTAAAGCTGGCTACAGAACATCAGGGGCCTTAAACTATTTTTAGCCTATTCCCTTGAGATGTTGGAAAACATTGTCTTTTGTGGCTCAATACTTGCTAACATTCCTTGCTAAATCTTCTAGTTAAAGTATTGGGACCATAACTCATTTACTCCACATAGTCCTGATGGTGAGTAGGTAGGCTACTTTTTCATCTATCATAAGACGCTGGTAATAATAGCCTATAATTACCTTATCTAATGAAGGCTAGGGAACTATGGTCTAAATAGGTCTAGTCTATTGGATTACTATAGTTGGATAATAGCTTGTACACCAATTCATCCCAATAAGTGGAACTGCCTCATAATCTCTATAACTTCTTATCATCTCCTTAACATCATACTATCTAGCAACCCAGTAAGAGCTTCTGGCAACTTGACCCTTGCAAAGGTTGGGATTATATCAATCTTCAAAGTGAACTCGGCCCTATGGAACTTAAGTTGATGGACTACCATGTGACTAACAAACCAAATCATAAGTAGGCTTAAGGAAGTCTTCATGTCTCCATGTCTTTTAGTCTCGAGGTGATTCAATGATATGATTTGCTTAGCTAAAAAGGTTGAGATATAAGGTTTCCCTTTTAAGAACTAGGCCACTATCTCTACAACTCGAAAGTATATATTAAACACTTTGGAAACAAAATGGTTTAGAATATTGCTAAGATATATGCAAGACAACAATTGTGTTGCCATCCTTGGTAGCCCCTATAAAGGACATCACACTTCTCTTGGTATTTGGACTTTCCTATAAACTAATCTAGTAAATTGGATAGCTTTAGGTACCTCCCATTATTATTCTTCAAGGTCTAGTCTATCTTGTTCTTCTTTACCTCCAGTAAGTTGCTAAAGATGCTATAGGTGCCCTTTTCGAGGTTCAAAAGGAAGATCTTACTCATATTAGTAGGGGCCTTCAATAATTGGGTGTATTTTTTAATCAATGGGTATAACTAGTGTGGCCCAAAATAGAAAGCCACTCGTTCTGGGTTCTAAAAATAAACTAGGGCCCATACAAAAGTAAGGCTAATAGAAATATCCATTAAGGATATAATGGGCCTAATCTTTGCTTTGATGTAGCCTTGATGCTTAGGGTAAAAAGATGGAACCACCTCTTGAGCACATCTTTGAAGTTCTTGGGCTTGTTGATATAAATCTCTTTCTTCATTGTCCTAAAAATTTCTAAAAAATGAAAGACTAAATTTACACATCTTTCTTTTATAATTACAAAGTACAAAATTTTTACAAATTTCCAAAATACAAAAACATACATCTTCAAATTCTACCATATTGCAACCTTTGATTTTAACAGACACACAGATGATTTACTTGCCGACTAATGCAGGCTCATGAATACAGTTGGGTAGGATCTAAATAGGTTCCCAAGTTCCAAAAGGCCTTAGATAAATCACTAGCCCATTTAAAACTTAAGTAAGGTTGGCCAACTCAGCCTTAAGTGGTTATTTACACCATATTACTCAAGACTTATACATTAGCTCCCCTCTTAGGCTCTTAGGACAATGTGGGTTTGGTTACTTCTAAACACACATCATCCCACCCCACACCCACTTTTTTCCTTCTTTTTTTTTTTTTCTCTTGCATCATTTAAGCCCACATTATTATAACTATATTAACACTAAAATACAAAGTGCAATCATTATTTTATTATTCATTTACAGAGGGCCAAATAATTTATAAAATTCTTTTATGGTTAGCCTATAAAGTCCTTAGTAGAGTAGCCAATGTGTCAAGCTGAAAAATTGATTTCTCTCTTTTCTAAGCCCAATTTATATTAGGTTCAGCTCGCTTAACATAAATCTCTTGACCAAACTAAGAAAAGACTTTTTTATTAAAAAAAAAAGAAGGTCTTTGAAAAGAAAAGTCTCTACTTGATCGAAATTGGGAAAAGAAAGTGAAATTAGGGTTTATAGGTGGACAGACCCTAATTTCAACTATTGATCCACAAGTTCTTTTTTAAAAGAAAATTTATAAAAACAAAAACAAAAAATACTAGGCTTAGGGGCTATTATATTTTAAAACCTAAAAAGGTTCTGTAGAAGAAGTCCATAAAATAAATGGGTCTTTGATGGGTTTTCTAAATAAAAAGGGCTTAATATTAGAGAAACAAAAAAGGAAATATTTTTTTTTTATTTTTTAGGGCTGCCCAAAGTACCTACATATTTGTTAACTAGGATCAAGCCCACATAATTCTAAAAAAATTTAGTGAGTTGGTTTATTTTATTTTGAAAGAGATTCCACTTTAAGTCTCTACATGTTGATTAGTTTATAAAAATATTTTTTTTTGTTCCAAACTTAAAAAAAAAAAAAACTAGAAATCCCTAATTTTGAAAAAAAAAATGTTCACTTAGATTTTTATTCAAGAAAAAATTTTTACTAAGGTATAGAACATTTAAAAAAAAAAAAAAGAAAGGAAAAGCCCTTTTTGTATTAAAATAAAAAACCCATTAAAGACATATACATCAAATAAGTCACATAAAGTACAAATTAATAAAAAATCATAAAATATTCGTAGAATCACAACATATTTTACATGGTATGCTTTTATTGGTTGACAAAGAAATTTTGAATTAACACATCTAATTCCATAATAATATCATGTTTAGACATCTATTCTATATTAAATAAGCACAATTCATTAAATCAAAACTCTTAATTTGATCTAATTCTATAATTATAAATTCAAACATCTATTCTATATTAGACAAACATGATTCATTAAATTAAAACACCAAATTCTACATTAAACATGATTCATGATAGATATACTAAAATTCATTAATCCAAACACCTAATTCAATCAAAATAATCAAGAACACTCACTAACACACATTTGAATTTACATGATCATTGCATGATTATTATATCATAGAAACAATAATCTTATTAACTACACTACAATAATTGTATCAAACAAGTGTTTACATACATAAAAACATGATTTCACAATTATTTAATACACAACATGTATCAAAATCAAATAGAAAACAAGAATAAGTAAGGATTCCAAGGGCTTAACTCATGTAGTAACAAATTGGTAGTCGGTTTAGTGATTTTCTGAGTGGTTTTCGATAAGGCGATGACAACTCCTGACCCTCAAGTTCCTAAACTTCGAAACCCCTCCACCAATTTGTAATAAAATCATACTCTGTACTTCCAATTTGCTCAAGGAAAATCAAGTTTCCACTAGAACCCTAAAACTACAATGTGTAGTAAAAACTTGATAATTCTCCTAATCTAATTCGTCTCTTGTGCAATGTGTCTTTCAATGTGACAAAGAAAGGCTTATTTTTAGTGTGGACTTGAGATTCTTGGCCAACAACCTTCCCTTTTAGATTAGGAAATTAAATCAACTTGTATTGCATAGTTTGGTTCGTTTTTTATTTTTCTTCCTTTTTTTTCCAATTTAGATGCACATAAATATTATTTATGTCAATTAATTAGATAAAATCAACCTTCTACATTTTATTACCGGTTACAAGCAATAATTACACGGTAAGATTGTGTTAAGAGATCAGAGCTCAGACTCGTAGATGCTACAGCTCGGCTTGGTCGTGTTCTTACATGCCAAGAGCTCAGACAGTTAACGGAAGAGTGTCATGCTCAGAAGGATAACTATGATAGATCGGCCATGAAAGAGCTTGATTATTCTTCATTGGAGTTCCTCGACCTGTACGATTACTCGGCTTCAGCTACTATACGGCCGTATTCCACTCAAACTGATTTACCAAGCACTTCCCATGACTGCCAATCCTCGATTATCTTCCTCAAGTTGTGACTAGGTGCAAGCGAGTGTGGGAAGCTCGGCCACGTTGTAACAAGAAGTTCAGCTATTCAAGTCAAGGCTACCTTCTATAGAGTCAGGTAATGGCGAAAATTGCTTGCCAATTGTTGTTAAATTACAGCTCTTGGATCTTCTCAACAAGATGCTCCTATGCTTGTATATTTTTGCCCATACCAGGGAGAAAAGATGCCTATGCATCTCCCAATTACACGTGCGTTTCTGTTTTTCCTTATTTAGTAACTTTTCAGTGGCAAATACCCCTTGTCCCTATTAAGGACATACTCCTGAATGAGGCGTGCATAATGACAGATATGCTCCCTTTCTATGGAGAGTACAAGCCACAATTTTATGATTTGAATCTCAATAACGCGTTAGAAACAATAGATGTATTCCTAGAGTACCATATCCTCAAATATGATGCCAGGATCTATATATCAAGAACAAACACTTCGTAGCTTAGAAATAAGCAATTAAGAATCGACAAGTGGCAGTTATCCAAGATGGTTGTCGATTTTAAGTAGTAGATTTTTCAAAGTGTAGCGCCGTGGCAGTTATCTTAATGGTTTCCAACCTTTATGATGTGACGATCATATACTCACAAGAGGCAGAACTCCTAATTAAACATCAATGATTATGGAGATATTGGAAAATGGAAACACCAATACCGGAGATGAAAGGAGGGGAAGAAGAAAAATCTGAGTAGGTAAAATACTTGACGAACCACGAATATATTTGCGCATATTCCAAGAAAAGATGAAGAAAATCCAGTATAGCAAACTAAATTGGACAGAAACCATAAGAGAAGAAATATCTTCTTGCATCCTTTCAGCCAATCGTAAAATTTTTTTTATTCCCACAAATAGCATCAATTGTTGACAGTGGTTTTTCATCTCGATGTACGTGTTCCTATAAAATAGAAAATGGTTTTGTAGTAGCTGGTTCGATCCTAAGTCAACCCTCATGTCCTGAAAATGAAATTGTATAGTGATAATAAGAGAGAGAATGAAAAGAGGAATCTCGTTACTTGGAGGTTTTGTTTAAGATTTATAGTCGATGACTAGATATGTATACCTGAATGGCCCTAAGAGTTGGATTTAAGTCTCAATATCACTAATTTAGGCCTTCGACCTATTTCACTAAAAGACGCTATCAACACTTGCTCCCCACTTTCTTTGACTATAGATTTGGCAAAGAGAGTATCTAGAGCGGTCAATTTTGTTGTAACTCTTGATATGTTTGGTCTCCACTTAGACAAAATGTATGTTAATATCACTATGTTTGGTCCGAGCATGGAGACAAGGATTATTCGCAATGAGAATGATAGAACAGTTGTCACACTTTAAAGGAACTGGATGAGGAACAAAAATTTGAAGATCTTGAAGAATATACAACGTCTACAAAATCTCCTTAGCTGCTAAAGCAAGACTGTGGTACTCGGCTTTGATGGAAGAAGTGGAAACAGTCTGCTGTTTTTTCTTATTTCCATGAAACAGGTGCAACCTGAGGAAAAGGCAATAACCACTAATGGATTTGTGATCAACAACATCTACAGCCCAATCAGAGTTGGAAAAACAATGTAGCCTCAAACTATTGTGACGTGGATAAAACAAACAGTGGGATAAAGTGCCTTTAAGGTACTGAAGGACATGGAGTGCATCTACATGTGAGGAAGATGAGGCTTGGACATGAACTTGCTAAGAAAATGAATGACAAAGCTGATATCTGGTCTAGTAATATTGAGATACAACAACCGACCAACAAGGTGCCTGTATGCTAACAAATCAGGCAACAAGTCACCAGAGTTAAGATCAACTTTTAGTCCACTAGGCAGTGATGTCTTGGTTGGTTTAACAACAATGAGACTAGCTTCGTCATGCACATCAATTAAAAACTTACGTTGATTAACAAAGCAACCATGATCAGTGCTGCATAATTCAAGACCAAGAAAATATTGTGCTAAATGAAGGTCCTTAATAGTAAATCGCTAATCTAAATGATTTTTCAGGTCAGCAATCAATGCATCATCAAACCCTATAATTAAAATCTCATCCACATATACCAACATAGCAACAAAACCAGTAGAAGCACAATGCATAAATAGAGAAGCATCATGAACTGACTGAACAAATCCAAAAGAAACAAGACATTGGTATATTTTCATGTTCTACCGCCTATAAGCTTGACGAAGACCATATAAAGATCACTTGAGGTGACAAACCTAACATGGATGAGAAACATGATATCCTTCAAGTGGTGTCATATATATTTCTTCATCTAAATAGCCGTAAAGGAAGGCATTATTAAAATTCACTTGATAAATGGACCAAGAAGAAGCTACTGTAATAGCAAGAAGAATACAAATAGTATTAAGTTTAGCAACAGGTGCAAAAGTATCATAAAAGTTTTCACCTTCAACCTGAGTAAAGCCCTTAGCAACAATCAAGCTTTATACCATTCTACACTACCATTCGGCTAATATCTAACTTTATAAATCTACTTACAACCAATGGCCTTTTTATGAGCAGGTAACAAAATTAACTCCAAAGTATCATTTGACTCTAAAGTATGTAATTCTTTATCCATTCCTTGTGTTTAACTGCTTGAGAGTAATTCTTTAGCTCTTTAATATCTAATACATTAGCAATTGAAACTTTAAATTCAAGTGGAAAACATGCTAGAGAAGAAACATCAAACAGGGGGTAGATAGTAGGATGTGTAATAAGAGAAAGGTCAGGGACCAAAGTAGATGGCAAATAAGTTTTTATAGTACTAACTAAATGCACATAATCCTCCAACCAAGTTGGAAACTTCTGAACCTTTTGGGACTAACGAACACTAACAGGGGATCCAAGGGAGACATCAATAGAATGATGAGACACAAGATTTGAACGACTTGTAGAATCATGAGAAAAAGAATCACCCTAATCATTTTGTGCAAGTGAAGGATCATGAGGAAATGTGTCAATGGTTTCAAACGAAACAAATGGCTTAGTAGTAGAACCTACATTATTAAAACATACAATAGAAGTATTATACCTATATGGAAAGATGTGTTAAAAAAAGATGATATCTCTAGCCACAAGGATTTGTTTTGTATCAAGGCTATAAACTCAATACCCTTTCTAGCCAGTAGCATATCCTAGAAATACACACTTAACTCCCTTAGGTTTAAATTTGTCTAACTTGTACGGAGCCTTAGCAATGTAACATAGACAACCCATTACTCATAGCTTGTCATATGGTGAAGGTTTATAAAATAACATTTCAAAAGGAGTCTTCCATCTAATATTGGACATGGGCAACAAATTAGTCATGATAGTTGCTGTTAGAATACGCTTACCCCAAAAATCCTTGGGAAGGTTAGCAAAAATGTGCAAAGCTCTAGAAGTATCAAGCGAGTGATGGTGCTTTCGTTCAACTCTTCCATTTTGCTGAGTAGTGTAAGGAATTGTGTGTTGATGAATGATTCCTATTTTGCTAAAAAGTAGTTGACAATCTTTGGAGTTGCTGCAAACTAATTATGAACATATCAAAAGAACTTGTCAAATATACTAGAAACTTGGTACTTATGATGCATTAAAAAAATCCAAGTTGCCTGAGTGAAGTCATCCACTACAGTAAGGAAATGGTGTACACCACAAAAAGAGGGAGTATGATAAGGGCCCCAAACATCTAGATGAACTAATTGAAAAGATGATGAAGTAGAACTTTGACTAAAAAGAAAAGGTAACTTGTGAAACTTTGCTTAAAAAAACATTAGACAATGAAAATTTTTGAAATCAAATTTCTTACAAATATCAATGTGCTGTAATTTTAAAATTGAGCTATGCTCTAGACGATTATGAATGAGACTAAAATCAATAGTAGTTTGACTACTTATTGAATGTTATATAGTACTACTAGATAGATGAGAAACATTAGCACTAAAATTGATTATTGAATTAAGTACATAAAGTCCATCCGCTGCAAGTGCTAATGGCATAACTCTACTAGAAGTCAAGTCCTAAAATTTACAAGATTTCAAATCAAACACAACTTGCAATGAATGTTCGCCAGCAAGCTTACTAATAGAAAGAAGACTATATGTGAACTGTGGAACAAAAAGAACATTGGCAATGGTTAATGAATTAGTCAGGTTAACTTTCCTCATCATGTTAGTGGACAGAGTGAAGCCATTTGGTAGTTTAACAATTGTGGATTGTGGCAAACGAATAACATCATATAACAAATGTTTGCAGGGTGTTTGCTGTTGTGATCAAGTTCATGTAAGGACTGCTTCATAGTCCTACTCTGATACCATGTGGAGTTTGCTGATGTACAGTAATGACACTCACTTGATCTCACACCAGCATCAAGAAAACAAAGAAGAAGGCTATTGTATAAAGCTCTATATTTTTGTATTGTGTTCTACCGAAAGTGAATCAGAAAAAAAAACTATTTATACAGATTGAAACAAACAAAAACTAAACAAACTAACTAACTGATTCTAACTATAGCCTAACTAACTAAAACTAACTATAACTATAAGTTATATACAGTTGGAATTAATTTGTACACGTGTATTTTAAATAATCTGCACAACTCTAACACTCAGGAATCTGCTCGGCATTTTCGACCAACTTGGCGCTCAAGCTCGGAAAGAACGAAGCTCGGATCTCGAAAGTGGACAGCCTGTCGCCATTTTGACATCCAACATCGGGCTTGTCGTCGGGCATTTGTGCCGTTAGGAACTCGGCAATTATAAAGCCTGGAGCCCGACAATTTTTTGAGCTAGGAGAGGAATTGCTCGGCTATTAAGTACTCGAAGTCCGGAAAATACACCTTAGGGTTAAGGAACAGCTCGGCAAATGTGAAGCTCTTACTCTCGAGGGAGTTTGGCAAAAATATACACATATATGGTAGGGTAGAAGGTGGGGTAGAAGGCATCGATCAAAGTATTATATGTTACAGCACTTAGAGTAACTCCTTCCAGCAACATGTCTTCGAGGAGAAGATCAGAATATTATATGTCCAGCAACATGTCACGGTACAGTCCCAATGCCTCCTGTGAATCAAAATCGTATATGTGGTCACATTGGGCTCACGACTACTCATTTTCATCTCATTGAACAGGCTAAAGGCCGACAATAAATGGCCTTCCTTGCATAGTCCACGAATCAGTATACTGTAAGTATACACATCAAACCTGTAGTGTCCTGAGATGCTGAACATCCTTGCCCTCTCTGCATAAGCGGTGAATTAAAACACCATAAGTAATGTCATCTGGGGAATATCCACGAGCAGGCATTCAGCCAAATAGCTTCTATTTGGAATTACTACATATGGTGGATCAAAACACCACGTGTAGTGTCATTCGGGGAATATCAACCTTGGTTTAGCACTTGATGAAGAGAGATCGAACTATTTTGCTGATGGCTTGCTAAGGAATTGTGAACTCGGTGTGTACGAGCTCTTACTCGCTCTTTGGATGTGCGCAAGGCTAATTGGCTCCGCAATGGATAGCTCAAAGCTCGGCTTTTGTGGAGCTCCGCAGTGAAATGCATGAGGGAGCTCGGCAATTTTATCTTCTCTATTCTGGATATATGTGAATTGCCACGCGTTGAAATGAAAAATGGAAAGGAAGTCAATTTGAGTGTTTTGGGCATGAGGAAGATTTTGAAAGGTACAGCTCTGGTACGTTCTCCACATGGAAAAATCGAGCATCACATCCAAAATATCAAGTGTATCGTGCTAAAGCTGCTGCCGTTCATCAGACTTAATTCCATGTACAAAAGTTCGGTCTGTCCCGTGTATTGCTTGGAGAGAAAGCTCAAATCCCCAGCTCAATTCGGTTTTTAGCTACCACACACTCGTAAACATACACATAACAAGCTCAGAGTGTTGCACGGTCGAACTCTAGTCACAATAGCTCAGGATGGACTATTTGCTATTCAGACGAAGTATTTGGAGCTCAGTCGTATTAGAGAGCTGCTCAGCCGCTCGACTATGGTTACTGAGATGTTCGGCCTGTGGCCACCCAAGTAGATGGTGTTTGGTGCTCGCTATCGAAGATCGAAAGCTCGGCTTCTTGGAGCTTATGTATCTTTCATCATTGTATAAAGGTCAGCTAGTTTGGAAGGCGTGTAGAGTAGCTCGAATCTAAAGTTCTCTGGCCATGTTATTATAGGTGCTCAGCAATTTCATATCGAAGCTTTATTTCCGCTAGTAAGCTTGGGCTTGGTTACATCAAGATCACAAGATGTCGAGAATACGAAGCCTATTCAAGCCAAAAGCTGTACTAGCAGCCATGGGATTTTTTGATGCATCCAGCCAATGTGAAGTTCACATATCACCATCTGATGATTACTTGCGTAACGTAGATATTTCAAACTTAGATCAAAATGCCTCCGAGTGTCTAACTAGATTTCGATCCAAAGGGGAGAAGCGTAATGGCTCTAGACAACACGGACTGCCATGGACTGAGCTTGTCTCTGTCAGCCGTTGTTAGAGTTAGAGCTTGGCAATTTGGAGTTCTTCGAAATTAGTTGCTCGGCATTGCGACTATCCGCTGCTCGGATTTGCCTCGGAACTTGGGGTTCCTTTCATCTATTCAACATTTAAAGTGCCAGGCTCGGCAAGTAGCAGCGGTGCTCACTCAAGAAAACTTGGCGAGCGTGGGGGAATCGAAACAAAGTTCGGCTTCATTGGAGAGGTAGCAAATTCGATGAACAGGTCGGCACCCGGAGAACTGGCCGGCTTGTCAAGTTGCTAGAAGCTCGGCATACAAACCTATGAACGGCTCAACTGTACTTGGTCGAAATACGAAATTGCAGCTTGGCATGCGTAGTTTAGTCAAGAATTGCAGCAACCGTGAACTTGCTCTGGCTGTTCCGAATTGCTATGGTTCTTTGTCGTGATTGTTGTTCTGTTTCAAACAGAGGCCGATAGAAAGGAGCTTGGCATACACATTAAACAGCTGGGCAAATGATCTTCAACAGCTCCCCGAACATTACCTCGGCCTTAGCACTGAATTGCTCAGCATCTTGAGCTGTTGGGGCTCCATACAGAATAGAGCTCGATGATTGTTAGGCTCTTGCTCAAGTTTTTAACTCGCTGCTTCAATCATGAAGGTGCTCGGTGTAATCTGAACTGTGCAGATTGCTCGGCTTCTAAC
Organism: Lumnitzera littorea; assembly: GCA_024138015.1. NCBI lineage: Eukaryota > Viridiplantae > Streptophyta > Magnoliopsida > Myrtales > Combretaceae > Lumnitzera > Lumnitzera littorea. The sequence continues at coordinate 57,004,235 of JAMXBB010000004.1, read as the reverse complement.
TTGGTCTACTCCGTCGGAAGGAGATCGAAGCTCAGACTCGTGAATGCCACAGCTGGGCTTGATCGTGTGCAACTTGTGCGCTAAGAGCTCAGACAATTTGCAGAAGAGTTTCATATGCTTAGAAGGACAACTGTGATAGATCGGCCATGAAAGAGCTTGATTATTCTTCATTGGAGTTCCACGGCCTGTCCGATTACTCGGCTTCAGCTGCTATACGGTCGTATTCCACTCAAACTGATTTGCCGAGCACTTCCCATGACTGCCAATCCTCGATTATCTTACCCGAGTTGTGACTCGGCACAAGCGAGTGTGGGAAGCTCGGCCATGTTGTAACAGGTAGTTCAACGATTCAAGTCAAGGCTACCTTGAGTCAGGTAATAGAAAAAATTGCTCGACAATTGCTGTTAAATTACAACTCTCGGATCTTCTCAATGAGACGCTCTTACGCTTGTATATTTCTGTCCATACCTCAAGTTGGTAATCAGTAACAGGGAGAAAAGATGCCCATGCATCTCCCAATTACATGTGCCTCGCTTTTTTCCTTACCTACTAACTTTTCAACGGCAAATACCCCTTGTCCCTATCAAGGACATATTCCTGAATAAGGCGTGCGTAGTAACAGATTTGCTCCCTTTCCATGGCGAGTACAAGCCATGATTTTATCCTCAAATATGATGCCAGAATTTATATATCAAGGACAAACACTTCGTAGCTTGGAAATAAGTAATTAAGAATTGACAAGTGGCGGTTATCCAAGACGGTTGTCAATTTTAAGTTGCATATTTTTCAAATTGTAGCAACGGGTATTTGCCGTGACGATGTCCAACCTTTAGGATGTGAATGATCATATACTCACAAGAAGCAAAACTCCTAATTAAACGTCAATGATCATGGAGATATAGGAAAATGGAAACACCAGTACCGAACATAAAAGGAGGGGAAGAAGAAAAATTCGATTGAGTAAAATACTTGACAAACCATGAATATAATTGCATAGATTCCAAGAAAAGATGAAGAAAATCAAGTATAACAAACCAAATTCAACAGAAGCCATAAGAGAAGAAATATCTTCTTATATCCTTTTGAAGAATCGTAAATTTTTTTTCAATTCTCATAAATAGCATCAATAGTTGACGGTGGTTTTTTGTCTCAATACACGTGTTCCTATAAAATAGAAAATGGCTTCAGTGTGGCTACTACGATATTAAAATCAACCCTCTTATCACATGAATGAAATTATAAAGTGATAATGAGAGAGAGAATAAAAAGAGGAGTTCCCTTACTTGGAGGTCATATTTAGTATTTATGGTAGGTGACTAAACATGTGTATCGAGATGGGTCTTAAGAGTTTGACTTAAGCCTTGATATTACTGATTTAGGCCTTCAGCCTATTTTATTAAAAAATGCTATCAATAATTTCAATACTTTCAGCTATGCTCTTCCAACTTACCTTAAAATCTATCCTAGCAACCCCATTCCCAAAAGTGATCTTTGACTTGCTCCCAACCTCCTCATAACCTAATTGACTCACCCACTAACTTCCTGAACTTATTAACTTAGCTAGGCTTAATCACCATCTTCTTTTGTATAGAATTTGCAGCAGAGTATAACACTAGCAAGCTTCGATCACATGTTCCTCTCTTTTTTATGCATGTATGTTATTTTGTATATATTTTGTTATTGATACCCATTTTGGGTATATTTTAGGTTGTTAATCTTTTAATTACCCTTTTGTAATTTCCATTTTCCCTTGTGTCATCCTAAAAGCCTATTATAGGAGCTTCTAAATGACATAGCTAAAATAAACTTTTACTCCATCAATGAATATTCTATTTCTTATGAGATTCACTCTCTAAGATATTTCTTTTAACACTCTTATCTAACCTAATTATAGCTAGGACTAGTGGAGAGTGGACCTTAATTCAAAGCTTGTATATCATATCAAGTTGCTAGTCAAGTCGTGTTGCATTAATTTGGTGAGTCATATCTGTAAGAAGCTTCTTCACAAAATTACCGTTGCTCATCTCGATTGCCATTTTCTTTGCTATTTTGAAGGACACATTTGTCATTTATGACCTAGTGAAACTTAGCTCCTAAGTATGGTAATGGCTCAAAAAGATTAGCTAATAAAGTTATATAACCCAAAAGGTTTCAAAATCTAACTAGCCATAAAATTCAATAGAGCATAGCGATTGTTTCCTTAAGTTGTGCTATTTATTTGAGTCTAAAGGTAGAATTTTGCATTAAGGAAATGAATTAGATTTCTTTAGCTTTGAAATGGCTACTCATATGTGCAACTTTGATTTAAAATGAGTAAATTATGGCCCAATTAATTTAACAAGTAATACCAAGAAATTTTGAGTGAATTTTATATTTTTCTTCTAGGATTCTTCTTTCTCATTTGAACTTATCTTGTATGATTTGTTTTCCAAATTCCTCTTATTTCCAAGCTTCTAAAGGTTCTTAAAGGTAGGTAAGCATTTGGCATGGTAGGGACTACCTCTTAAAAGGAGTGTTATGGCAAGTAGTTGATGGGTAGTTTGTACATGTAGTTCTAAATAAATGGGTTTAGGATTTGGAGAGGCATGTACCAATTTTTAAAACAAATATGTTTATTCCAGACTTACAATTTTCAAATTTGATTGATACTAAGTCAAGATCTTAAAGTTTTTAGGAGCTTCAAAGATGGTTCGATAGGCAAACTATTAAAGTTATTTTAGAAGTTTATTGTCCTTTATAAGCATGCTAGATTACTCTATACAAGCAAACGGGGAGATGGGAAAGTATAGTATGAGGTCGACATACATTTTCATTAGGTGGAATTTTTTTCAAAATAGTATAGTTGCTATTGATACTTGATGGAGCATATATCGTACTATTAAACAAGTGCACCTATTAAGTAATAGTATAGAGAATTACAAGAGTCTTAGGTTATGAATCTCATAAGCACTGTGTACTTACTCACCCATTCTAATTACTTTAACTTATATTGAATTGCAATATAAATGATGAATTGAATAAAATTAAAGAAGTAGAAACTAATAAAAAATTAACTAATATTGCAATAATAAAATAAAACTAATTTAACATGAATTGGAATATCTAGTGTAACATATAGGATTTTTAGGTTTTTAATGAATTTCTTATTCTTATTAACTGAGGAATTCAAGTGCTAATCTAATAGAAATTGCTTCTTTATTAAATTTTAATCTTAATTACATTCTACCTACATCGCTTGTAGGATAGGACTCTTAAGAATAGTATTAAGAATAGGAATTCCACACACTAAGAAATAATTTTCAGTTCCAAAAGAAACTTATAACTTATCTCTAAACTTATAGCAAATCCATTCGATTACAGTAAATCTATTTATGTATTAACCTCACAACTTCAATACATAAAATCAAATAAATTAAGTTGAGACTATAGAAATAACAACTTAATCCAAAACAAAACACATAATTGAATTAATAAGAATAAAAAGATTGCAATAGAAATAAAATAATTAATGTACACTATATTGTTCCCTTCATGGTTCAAAGATCTAGATATCAATATTTCTAAGTTGTAATCATAGTAAAGATAACAACTTTCATAATAAAACTTAAAGAGTGTCTCTATTCCCTACTTTCTCTCCTTTTGTGTCTCTCTCTCTTGATACAAGTACCTATCTTCTATTTATAATGTCTAGACAAAATAATCTCTAAATAGCAAGTGTGTAATAGCAAACTAGAGGTACACAACCGTGAACACGAGCACAGTGGCTAAGCCTGAACAACACCTTGCAATAATTCTTGTGAAAATTGTCTCGAAATTAATTACTAAGGGAACATGGCTAGGGTAGGTGACCATGGTCGTGCTTTCATAAAAAATCTTCAAAATTCAAATCAAAATTAAAGATGTGAGCTTTATAGCTAAGGAATACAATTGTAGTGTGCAACCATGGTCGTCTTCCTTGCTTATTTCTTAAACAAATGCCTTCTGATCCTTGCTATCTTTAGACTATCCTTTAAAATGGGTGAAATTCTTGTTAAAAATCACCTAAATTCTCATATTTTCATCGTATCACTTCACTTAATCCCTGAAATTAAAAATAACTCAATTAAAATCGCACAAAATATTCAAGAAAATAGCATAACAAATGAGTATAATTTTACACTCATCAATACTTGAAATTGGTTTTAGGGAGTGAAGGACACTTCATGTGAGATTGTTCTACAAAATGAAAACAAAAGTCAGGTTAAGGGGTGGTATCAAGGTAACTCTAGTATAACCACTCTAATGCTTAAGTCTGGTTAAGAGTTTTAACATAAGATAAAGGCTAAAAGAGTGCATAAAAGTGTCTAGAGGAATCTCATTGCTACATTCCGATCTCTATTTATAGTTGAGGGTTCGTTTGAATCTGGTAATTGTTGCCTTGAAAATGTTACATGTGCATTAAGTTTGAATTTAAGACTACTTCCCAATATTTGGGGACGTAGCTATGTCATGGCGGATGGTAGGCAATTATTAGGGAAAGGGACATAACTGTTCATGCTATATGTTTGAATTTGAATCCTCTGGTTTTGACTAGGTCAAAAGCCAAGCTATAGGGAGTTAACCCGAGCTAAACAAGGCTAATTTAACTTACTTTGGTTGGGTTATTCTATCTAGTTTAAACATATCTAGCTTATCAACTTTCTCGAGCTAGTCAGTACATCGGGGTTGATCTAAAGGCGATCGGAAGTGGTGTAGAAGGAGGGAATGAGAAAATAGATAAGTCAACACTACTTAGCTTAGGTTGATTCTATCCTTTAGGAGAAATCACTATCAATATTTGCCCTTCAACTCCCCTTGGTAGATGCATTAAGGGGAGTACCGATGTTCTTCTTCAACTGCACATTTTGATTTAAATTCTCTACTATGAAGAATTGTTTCAGAAGATGCATTAATACTTAGATCTAAGCTTCGAGCTCCTTCGACCACCTTCATGCATAATAGTGCTGAGTTATTTCTCGAACTCTACTATGCTTTTTACTTGACTTGTTTATGAAGTTATACATCTGTTAACATGACGTTTCACATCCCATCATCAGGATTCGTGTAACCATGTCAAAACCTATATACACCTTTTGGAAATATAATTCGATAGGAGTCATCAGATCCATGTCATATGATATAAGGCAAGTGCATCTATCAATTTTAATATAGCGGATGTGAGTCTGAGTCGATCCCTTAGAGACTTCGAGTACTAATATTAACCTTAGCTCTATTATCTAACCGGAAAATTGTGATGAGTTGAATGAATTAAAAATACTGAAATTAACAAACTAAACTAATTATGAAACTTGATTAAACTATTTAGAAAGTAATAAAACTAAGAAAGACTTCAAGAAGTTAATAACGTATTTAGGAATTATTTCCCTTAGTGTTTAACATGTGACCGCTTAAAATATATTCAATTCAATTTCTATTATTCTTGACCAGAGAGATTTAAAATTAAAGTTAATACCTTTCTCAAGCATATTAACTCTAATCCTAAATTATTTATCGGAATCTCTTCACTTAGTAATATAACTTAGAATTGCATTAATGTATAATGAATTCCCATACAAACAATCAACTTTCCGGAAGAAACATATATACATGCAATTCTCTCCAATTATGTCAAGATCTCATTATACATGTAATTTCTTAATCATCATGCATAATATCATAAATTGATACTCTAGAATTATCAATCAACAATTAAACAACATAATTGAATCAAGTAAAGATAGAAACTTTATTGAAAATTATAAATCAACCTAAGAGTCACATGAAACCCTAGGTTCCATAATCCTAAATACACGAATTCTAAGCTATCATAATCAAACTAAAAATGAGTTCCATAAAAAACATAAAATAAAACAAGAAAAACCCCTTTGATTGATGAAAAATCTCTCCAATCTTCAAGTTGATGTTGCTTTCGCTTTTTTCTTCTCCTTCTCCTCAAGTTTCTTCTCTTCTTTAATGTCTCTCCCCTCTTTAAACCCTAATATGTCCTTTTATATATGTATTATAAAGATTCTGTTTTCGTCACCAGACATGGCCTGGGACATGGCCATATCCTCAGGTCATGTAACTTTCTAACTCTGGCAAATTCTCCTACATGGACACAGCCTGGGGATATGGTCATGTCCCAGACTGTGTAACTTCAAAACTTCATAACTCCTTCATTTGAACTCCGAATTGAGTGAAACTTGATTCCTTTTCTTCGTTTTTGATCCTAGAACGCGTTCAAACCTTGAAATCAAAATTTTACTCAATTAAGTATCAATTTCTTTAAAGAAAACAAAAAATGTAAGGAAAATACTATAAAATCACCATGTGAAATATGTTTAAAATAAGAGTTATCAAATTTCCCTACACTTGAGTATTTACTTATCCTCAAGCAAATAAATAAAAAAAAAACTTTCGGAACAAGAAACGCAAAACAAAATTCATCACTATTTAAGAAATCGATGAATGAATATACTTGACTAGTAGAAAAGTAAGAAAATCATTCTCAACTAACTTGCAATAATAAAGTCAACCAATTTCATCCTTAACAATGTCATAATTTCATCTGACCATATTCGAATGCTCCAACAATACCTAATACTAGAGTTCACTAGTTAATTTATGAAAATCAATGTTTACCCGAGTCATTCAACCAAGGATTCTTAAACTAAAAATTGGATTTAACATCTCGCCAACCAAGAAAGAGTTATAAAAATTTTGTCCATTTGACTAAAGTGTATACAATTCTCTCTTCCATCTTACCAAGCACCATAATCTAAAATAAACACATTTTACATCCACTCATCCTCTAATCATCCCGCTAGTTCATGCTTTTGTTGAGAGGCCTTTTAAATTTACTTTATTTAAGCACAATTGCATTGGTAGAGAGAAAGAATCTCGCTCTTTTGACGGACAAAGATCGATCCGTACCAACTTATTCCTTATATTGATAGCGGGAAAGAACCTTGCTCTTTTGACGAACCAAGACCGATCCATATCAATTTTTGTCATTAGAATTGGCATTAGGACTCAATCTCACTCTTCTGACGGACCAAGACGAATCCTTACCAATTTTTTCTATTCATACACTTGTTATTACTTTTGACCTCCAATCATTATGATTTTTCAAGGGTTTCTCAAAAAAAGAATTTCATTTGTTTGTTTGCTAAAAATTATAAGGCTCTAAAAATTTCTAAGAGAAGGGTATACATAAAAGTAAATTTAAAAATAACCAAGACTAACTCTCAACTAGTGATATTGCTCCAATCTCAAGTCTTAAAGTCCTAAGCTAAATAACTTGTAACTTTACCCTCCAAAAATTTGACTAATCAATTCTAGTAAAGTATAATAAGATCAATAATGATCAAGATGACACCGTTGATTTGGCTCAACACTTGTTAATCACCTATTGCAAGTTAACTAAACAAATTAATTGGGTCAAATGTGAATAATTGGTATCCTAAACAGTAACAAATTCATATATATCCCTTCCCCACACTTAATAACATACAGTGTCCTCAATGTACGACTAAAATAAACATAGCAGCAAGAAATGAAACAAGAAAAATCAGCATAGGGAAAAAGGAAACATATATACTGAAAAAGGAAACATATGTACTGAAAAAGAAACTAATACTTCCCTGCCAATCGAAAATTAGGGGAAGAAGTTCAAAATGAAGAAGCATCATCATTATATATCTAAGTTCACATGCCTTGGCCAACGAAAGACAACATAAAAAAAATATGAACTAAGAAGAGGGATCGGAATCCGTCTCTTCATCCTCCTCATCAGATGGTGCCTCAGCCATTGTAGCATCATCGTCGTCGTCATTGCCCTCAACATCCTCTTCACTACCTCCAGCCGCCTCTTCCTCACCACCCTCATCATCCTCTTCTTTACTCTCACTATCCTCATCACGTGTATCCGACTCTTTCATTTTGAGAAATTGTTCCATTTGGTCTTAGCGGATATGAAGTTTATCTATACTTTCTCTAATATAACAAACCTCAGACAGCAACATATCAAATTTGTCTTCAAAGCTTGCTAAAGACGTCTGGCCTCAAGATGAGCTGCTGTGAGAGTGTCAACTTTAACGTCTTGTTGGTAATAGGTTCATAAGTCGGAATGAATTGAAGCGCATAGGAGTGACTTGATTGACTAAGGTAAGTGAGGGCCAAACGACAACCTTAGTCCGCATAGCCTGCACGAGTAAGGTGATGTAGGGGCCACAATAAATATGCCCTTTCTTCCATGTAGTGGTGGCTTGGTGGCCGAAAGGTTCAGCGATTTCGATGGCGAGATTGATGGGATGTTTATGAATGACACTGTACAGATAGAGGCAATCCTTGTTGGAAACCACCCCGGTGCTGAGGCCTCTGCCAGTCAATGTATGCGAAAAGAGCCAATGAAGAACCCGATATTTAGGCTTGACCAATTGAGAGGCCTTATTCCTTGCTGGATCATACACATCACTAACAATAATCTCGTTCCAAAACGACCCTACTGTTACTATATGGGGAAAACGACATGAGAGATGTTGGAACTCTTCTATCTATATATATCTATTTTCATAAAGACAGAGATATCTGCCCAATTGAGCTATAGTCATGTGGAATGGGTGGCCACTCAAAGTGAAATGTAGTTTGCGTTTGGGGCCCATGCCAATAGCACTCTCTTTATCGAGTTTGTAAGTACATAAAAACTCAAAGGTCAGCTCTTTATAAACTTGAGCTTCAAGAGATAAAAAGCGCTCCCAAATGGTACCATCCAAGAGCTCCTTCATTTCTATAGTGAGCTCCAATTGAGCGAGAACATCCCAATCCAGATGAAGGGTCTCGCTAAAAGGCTTATTCTTAAGTAAATTATAGCGTTGCGTCTGGTAATCTTCCTTAAATTGAAGCATTGGGTGCTCCATCGGAGGGAGAGTGGCTAATGGTTCAACAATTGCTCCTACTTGCGATGAAGAGGATGCTGCAAATTTAGATTTCCGTCGAATGGTAAGCTTTGCGCGATTCGCCATTGAATACCTGAAAAGAAACAACAAACCAAATCAAAAACGCGCATCCTTGCCATACGTAGTTGAAGAAGACAAAGGGAGATAAGATTAACAGTGAAGAATATTAATAGAATTCTCATTGGGACATTTAAACAAACATGTAGAGTGCAGCTGGAAAACTAGTTGGTGGAAAAGAAATAGCTTGCAAATGCATCCAACTAATTTTACAATAGACCTACTATACTACAATTAGCTTGAAACACAAACGTCCCAACACATAAAAGACACTAAATGACCCCGAATTGTTTTCTCATATTGCTAACCTTAATTAGTATAAGTAACTAATGATTAGCAAATTAGCAATCAAAATTCGGAATTGAAAGAGCATACATGAATATCTAACTAGATGAGGCATCATAAAGGCATTAAAATTAAGAAACATAAGGTAATGGTGCATGGCGTTGATGAAAAAGTGAAATAAATTTGCAGACCAAATGCAAGAACCAATGCACACAAGACCGAAATTTCTAGTAGCTAAACTGCCTAAACCATGAGGAAGATAGAGCAAAATCAATAAGGAGAACTTACTTGGATCTGGATTTGTAATGTCAAGAATTGTGAGGAGAAGAGGGAGAGAAGAGAGAATATGAAATATGTGTTGATGTGTAGAAGTGTGGGAGAGAGTGTGTGTGTGTTTAAATAAATCGAGCATGTGCAGAATCGTGTAGGGCTAGGCAGACACGGGCTAAGACACGACCGTGTCCCACGCTCGAGTAACTCTCTGCGTTCGTGAGTGAATTCTAGACACACACGGGCTGGGATACGACCGTGTCCCATGCCAGTGTAACTTTCTGTTGGCGTGCATTAAAACTGGACGGACACGGGTTGGGACACGACTGTATCCCACGCTCGTGTAACTTTTTGTATGCAATCGGGAATACTGGGCGCACACGGGCTAGGACACGATCGTATCCTACGCCCGTGTAACTTTTTGTACGGACGGAGTAGAATTAGGCAAACACGGGCTGGGACACGATCATATCCCATGCCCGTGTAACTTTCTGTGGCTGTAGCAGATTAAAGGGTCTTAGATGGATACGGGCTAGGACATGACCGTGTCTCATGCCCGTGTAACTTTCTGTTCTTTTTTTTTTTTTTTAATTCATGAATTTAACTTAAAAATAAAGGAAACTTAAAGAAATAAAAGTAATTAAACTAGAAAAATAAGAAAAAGAAAACTAAAGAGAAGAATAAAAAATGAAACTAAAAGGGAAAAGCCTATGACAAAAATTGAAAAAAAATAAAAGAAGCAAAGCAAAGTTAGATAAAAGAAAAATAAAATGAAATAAACTTAAAGAACTAAAGTATAAGCCAAGTTAGACATGGGTTGCCTCCCAAGAAGCACCATAGTTAAGGTCGATAGCTCGACGGGATACATCTTCTCATGATAGTTTTGTCGGGTGGAGATAAAACTCCTCTCATCCAATATGCTCCAAGTTTCCATTCAAGTATGACTTCAACCGTTGCCCATTTACCTTAAATGTGCCCTTTTCGGGGTGTGTAACTTCAACAGTTCCATACGGGAAAACTCGTGTAATTGTAAATGGTCCAGACCACCTAGATTCCAACTTACCTAGGAATAAACGAAGGCGAGAATTATACAAAAGAACATGATCACCTTCTTTAAATTGTCGACCTTGTTTAATTTGCTGATCGTGATACTTTTTGGCCCTTTCTTTGTATAATTTGGAGTTCTCATATGCATTCGCTTGCCATTCCTCTAGCTCATTCAATTGAAGTTTCCTATGAGAACCTGTACGCTCAAAATCAACATTAGCACTCTTAATTGCCCAATAAGCCTTATGTTCAATCTCTACCGGTAAATGACAAGCCTTGCCATATACAAGTCGATAGGGTATGGTCCCTAGTGGTGTTTTGTAAGCAGTTCTGTATGCCCATAGAGCATCATCTAACTTTTCTAACCAATATTTCCTATGATACTCTACGGTTTTTTCAAGAATTCGCTTAAGATCGCGATTGACAACTTCCACTTGGCCACTACTTTGGGGGTGGTACAGGGTGGCTATCCTATGTGTAACGCCATAACATTTCAATACTTGGTCGAGTTGAGCAATATAAAAGTGTGTTCCCCTATCACTTATAATTGTCCTAGGGGTGCCAAATCGAGAAAATAGGCTTTTCAAGAATTTTTTTACTACCCTAGCATCATTAGTAGGTAAGGCTTTAGCTTCCACCCACTTAGAGATGTAGTCAATAGCTACTAGGATATATTTATTTCCATTAGAGTTCAGGAAAGGACCCATGAAATCAATCCCCCACACATCAAATACCTCAACCTCGATGATGGGGTTTTGTGGCATTTCATCCCTACGAGATATATTCCCCACTCATTAACAATGATTACAAATCTCAACGTATTTCTAGGCATCTTTGAATAAGGTAGGCCAATAAAATCTAGCCTTTAGGACCTTATGAGCTGTCCTATTAGCACTATGATGCCCACCCATAGGCCCCGAATGACAGTGACTCAAAATTCTCCATCCTTTGAGGTGTAGAACACACCTTCGAATGACATGATCTGCACATAATTTAAACAGGTAAGGATCATTCCAAAAATAATGTTTCACATCAGAAAAAAATTTCTTCTTTTGTTGGTGTGGAAGTCCCTTCGGTATAATCCTAGCAGCTAAAAAATTAGCGATATCCGCGAACCAAGGAATTTTCATAAAACTTCCCTGAGCGATAACATAGAGTCGCTCCTTAGGGAATTCATCCTTGATCTCATTCTCATCGAGCATTTCCAAGTTTGGATTCTCTAATCGAGATAGGTGATCTGTTGCTAAATTCTCAACGCCTTTTTTATCTTTGATCTCCACATCAAACTCTTGTAGCAACAAGATCCACCTAATCAGTCTTGGTTTTGCATCCGATTTTGCTAACAAGTACCTAAGGGCAGAATGATCAGTATAAACAATCACTTTAGATAGAAATAAATAAGAGCGAAACTTATCAAAGGCAAAAACAACTGCTAGCAACTCTTTTTCTGTAGTAGTATAGTTCTCCTGAGCATTAGTAAGAGTTTTGCTAGCATGGTGAATTGGTTGAAAGTGCTTGTCTCGCCTTTGCCCCAGCACTACCCCGACTGCATGATCACTGGCATCACACATAAGTTCAAAGGGAAGTGCCCAATCAGGTACTACCATGATTGGAGCATTGGTAAGTTTCTCTTTAAGGATATTGAAAGCTTTCAAACAATCCTGAGAGAAAACATAAGGCACATCCTTCTATAATTACTTAGTCAAAGGGCAGGCAATTTTTGAGAAATCCTTGATAAATCACCTATAAAAACCTGCATGTCCTAAAAAGCTTCTTATGGCCTTAACCGAAGTTGGAGATGGGAGTCTTGCAATCGCATTTACTTTGGCAGTATGCACCTCAATTCCTCGATATGAGATCTTATGGCCCAGTACAATACCTTCTTGTACCACGAAGTGGCACTTCTCCCAATTGAGGACAAGATTGGTCTCTTCACACCTGGTAAGTACCCTGTCCAAATTATTCAAACAAAGGTCAAATGAGTTGCCAAAAACTAAAAAATCATCCATAAATACCTCCATTATGTCCTCAATTAAATCATAAAAAATGGCTAGCATGCATCGCTAAAATGTAGCAAGTGCATTGGAAAGACCAAAAGGCATTTTGTGGTAAGCAAAGGTGCCATAAGGACAATTGAAAGTGGTCTTCTCTTGATCCTCCGGTGTAATAGGTATCTGAAAATAACCAGATAAGCCATCTAAAAAACAATAAAACATATGTCCAGCTAGTCGTTCTATCATTTGATCAATAAAATGTAAGGGGAAATAGTCCTTACGTGTAGTATCGTTTAACTTTCGATAATCGATACATACACGCCAACCTGTTACCGTTCTCATTGGGATCAATTCATTCTTTTCATTAGGGACTACTGTCATCCCATTTTTTTTTGGAACTACTTGCACTGGACTCACCCATGAACTATCAGAGATTGGATATATCATACCTGCATCAAGGAGTTTAATAACTTCCTTTTTGACTACCTCTTTCATGTTTAGATTCAAGCGTCTCTGGGGCTGCACAACCGGCTTGTGGTTTTCTTCCATTAAAATCTTATGAGTACAAAAGGAGGGACTGATACCTCGAATATCAGATATTTTCCAAGCAATGACCCTCTTATGCTCCTTGAGTACTTTCAGCAACCTTTCTCTCTGTTCTTTTTCTAAATTGGATGCTATAATTACCGGTAATTTGGAGTCCTTCTCTAAGAAGGCATATTCCAAGTAGTCAGGTAATTGCTTTAGCTCCAATACCGGTGGCTCTTCAATCGAAGGTTTTAACTGTGTTTCCTTTCTCTTTTCAAACTCTTCAAACCCTTTCTCAATAGAGATAGGTTTATTTGCCTCCAGTTGGGCTACCACCTTGGATTTGACAGGATCTTCCGAAGCTTCTTCCATGCCTAATTGCAAGCAACTCTCCAACGGATCCTTAAGAAGAACTTCCTGCATATAACTTGAAACAAAAATGTCAGTAACATCCAAAAGGTAGCAAGTATCATCCTGATCGACAGACTTTTTCATAGCCTCCGAAATTTTAAACATGATCTCTTCATCTCTTACTCGAAGAATGAGCTTGCCATCACTAACATCAATGATAGCCCTAGCGGTAGCTAAGAATGGTCTACCTAGGATAAGGGGCAACTCAAAATCTTCATCCATATCCAATATCACAAAATCAACTAGAAAAATAAATTTACCCACTTAGACTAATACATCCTCAAATATGCCTCTAGGATACATCACAGATCTATCAGCTAATTACAAGCTCATCGTATGGGCTTAGGTTCCCCTAATCCTAGTTTCTTGAAAAATTTATAAGGCATTAAATTGATGCTAGCACCCAAATCAGCTAAAGCTTTGTCAATTAACAAATTACCAATATGACAAGGAATTGTAAAACTTCCTGGGTCTTTTAGCTTCTTGGGCAACTTGTTTTGTATGATCGCTAAACACTTTTCATCCAAGATGACTATAGAAAGCTCCTCAAGCTTCCTCTTATTGGATAACAAATCTTTTAAGAACTTAGCGTACTTCGACATCTATGACAGGGCATTAACAAGAGATAAGTTAATATGCAGTTGTTTAAAGAGGTTAAGGAACTTACTGAATTGTTGGTCATTGCGATCTTGCTTGAGTCTTCAGGGATATGGGATAGGTGGTTGATATTCCTTCACCTTTGATGACTCTACGTCTTCCGTTGTTTTCGTCCCCTCCTTGCTCTTATTAGTCTCCTCGCTAACCTTCCTTTCCGCATGCAACTCCTTCCCATTTCGAAGTGTCACTGCCTTGACATGTTCCTTTGGATTGGGTTCTATATTCCCCGGTAGTGTTCCCTGCGGTCTTTTAGAGATTAGCTTCGCAAGTTGACCAATTTGGTTCTCAAGGTTACGATTTGAAGCCCCTTGATTCCTTAGCGATGATTCATATGCGAGCCTCATTGCCTTAAATATATTTTGTGAGAAGTTCTTCTACACTGGACTTCTTTTCTTGAGGAAGAGGAGGTGTGAATGGTCTCTAAAATCCAGGTGAGCCAAAGTTAGTCTTCTGCTGGCCTTGGTTTTGATTTGCCTATGAGAAATTGGGGTGATTCCTCCATCCGGGATTATAAGTGTTGCTGTAGGGGTTATTTTGTTGCTTGGGTGGATTTCCTAGATAATCTACCTATTCCAGTTGTTCTTGTGCTCCATACCCCTGCATACCAAAGTCACTTACATCCGATTGCACTTGTTGAGGGCCAATAGAGAGTGCATCAATCTTCTTACTCAATAGGTCCACCTTGGCTGCCAGAGCAGTGGTTAAGTCCACATCATAAATTCCCATAGCCTTTTGCTTAGCTTTAGTGGTTTCCTACTGATAATTGTTCATTGTTATTCCTTCAATCAGGTTTTGTCCTTGCTCAAGTGTCTTTGTGTTCAAAATACCTCCTGCGGATGCATCAATCATCTGTCTCATAGATAAATTGAGACTATTATAGAAGGTTTGAATCTGCATCCATAGTGGAAGGCTATGATGTGGGCACCTCCTGAGCAAGTCCTTAAACCACTCCTAAGTGTCATATAGCGTCTCTACTTCTAATTGAGCAAAACAAGAAATATCATTCCGAAGTTTAGCGGTCTTTGCAGGTGGGAAATATTTCTCCAAGAATTTCTCTACCAATTCATTCTAAGTTGTGATTGAATTTCCTAGTAGGGAGTTCAGCCACTGTTTTGCTTTACCCCTTAAGGAGAAAGGAAATAGTCACAATCGGATGGCATCATCCATGGCTTCGTTGATTTTAAATGTATCGCAAATCTTTAGAAAGCTAGAGATGTGGGCATTAGGATCTTCATCTTGGAGATTGTCAAACTGAACATATTGTTGCACTATTTGTATGATATTAGGTGCAATTTGGAAGTTATTAGAAGAGAGGGTTGGCCTTGCAATACTAGAGTCAGCACCAATAAGTGTAGGCCTTGAATAGTCGGACATGGTCCGATTTGCTTCATTCCCATTGTTAGCCATGTGTGGTGGATCTTCTTGCTCAATGAATTGAGTGTTGGCCTCTTCACCCTCTTCCTTAATCTCAATGATTGAATCATCTTCTATGGTAGCTACAATTTGTCTAGGTCGCAATTTCCTAGTAGGCAGTTCTCTCAATTTCAGGATCGAGTTTTACCAAATCTTCCGAATTGCTTTGGGTCATGCACTACAAGGGCAAGAAATACTTGATCAATTGTGGCTCTAGGTAATAAAAATAAACAATGAAAACAAAATGGTCAAAGTAATAAAGCAACTAGTGTTCTTAGTATCGAAAATCCCCGACAATGGCGCTAAAAACTTGATATAAGGCAAGTGCATCTATCAATTTTAATATGGCGGATGTGAGTCCGAGTTAATCCCTCAAAGACTTTGAGTACTAATATTAACCTTAGCTCTATTATCTAATCGGAAAATTGTGATGAGTTGAATGAATTAAAAATACTGAAATTAACAAACTAAACTAATTATGAAACTTGATTAAACTATTTAGAAAGCAATAAAACTAAGAACGACTTCAAGAAGTTAATAACATATTTAGGAATTATTTCTCCTAGTCTTTAACATGTGACTGCTTAAAATATATTCAATTCAATTTCTATTATCCTTGACTGGAGGGATTCATAATTAAAGGTAATACCTTTCTCAAGCATATTAACCCTAATCTTAAATTATTTACTGGAATCTCTTCGCTTAGTAATATAACTTAAAATTGCATTAATGTATAATGAATTCCCACACAAATAATCAACTTTCTGGAAGAAACATATATCTTATCTCTAAGTATATATGTAATTCTCTCCAATTATGTCAAGATCTCATTATACATGTAATTTCCCAATCATCATGCTTAATATCATAAATTGATACTCTAGAATTATCAATCAATAATTAAACAACATAATTGAATCAAGCAAAGATAGAAACTTTATTGAAAATTATAAATCAACCTAAGAGTCACCTGAAATCCTAGGTTCCATAATCCTAAATACACGAATTCTAAGCTATCATAATGAAACTAAAAACGAGTTCCATCAAAAATATAAAATAAAACATGAAAAACCCCTTTGATTAATGAAAAATCTCTCCAATCTTGAAGTTGGTGTTGCTTTCGCCTTTTTCTTCTCTTTCTCCTCAAGTTTCTTCTCTTCTCTAATGTCTCTCCCCTCTTTAAACCCTAATATGTCCTTTTATATATGTATTATAAGGATTTTGTTTTCGTCATCAGACACAGCCTGGGATATGGCTGTGTCCCCAGGTCGTATAACTTTCTAACCCTGGCAAATTCTCCTGCATGGACACAGCCTGGGGACATGGTCATGTCTTAGACTGTGTAACTTCAAAACTTCATAACTCCTTCATTTGAACTCCGAATTGAGTGAAACTTGATTCCTTTTCTTCGTTTTCGATCCTAGAATACGTTCAAAACTTGAAATCAAAATTTTACTCAATTAAGTATCAATTTATTTAAAGAAAAAAAATGTAAGGGAAATACTATAAAATCACCATGTGAAATATGTTTAAAATAAGAGTTATCATCATACATGCACAATCAGATGGCTTGTATTAAATGCCAACTTTAGCCTATACAAATCCCAAAAAATCATAACCTTTTCCTTGTATTTATTCTTTCACTTCTGCATTTCTTCTTCTTTTTCTCTCTCCTTCCATACTGTTAACTACTCCATTCCTTTGCACCATCTTTGCTACCAATTTCCTTATCTTACATATTGGTTGTTTTTCTTCACTATCTTTCCTTTTCGACTACATTATTAAGGTAAAATTGTCAACTACTAAACTTAATGACTCAACACGTGCATAGCAAAAAAGCTAAGAATTATCCCCCATGCACCGAGTAAGTGATTCTCCTTCTCATAAAGAACTCCCCTGTATGGTAGATCCAAATATTGATGATTGCCTTTGGGACTTGTCAAGGTTAACAGGATTGGTAAGAATTTCTATCCTTAGATTATGGAAGATCAAAAAGCTTCCATTTGATGACTATCCCCTAGATAATGAGGGAAATTCTAAAGCCCTTCCCTTATATGTTGGTATCGAATATGGACTGAGCCTTAATGGCGTTGCCAGTATAGTGACTAAGCAAGAATTCAATGCTTTAGGGTTCAACTTTCACGGTGCCCACCGAGATTAGACAACCAAGAGGTCCTAACTACATGAGTGGATTACTACACATGGGGATAGGGAGTTTTCTCTCTTTGAGAACTATTTTAAGGTTAGTTTGAGATCCCCATTCTCCATTTTACAAAAATCTTATTTTACTTATCATCTTATGTGTCCATCCATGCTTACTCCATACTCTTATAAACTATTAGTGGCATTTAAGTGTATCTATGAGGATTTGGAAATTAAGGCTATGGTTACCTTATTTCGATACTTTTTTACACTAAAGAGAAAGGATGGCTAGTTTTATGTATGCACTTGACCTCATAGGAAATTCTTAGTAGGATTAGAGTCCTTAATTCATGACTAGAAACAAAAGGGGGTTGTAGTTAAGTCATCTTCCTAACTTCATTTCTCTACTATTTAGAGTCACCTGATCAGACTATTAGGCATTAAACATCTACTCCCTAGTGATTAGAAGGCTCATGATATGATCATGGAGGCTTATAACCATAGATGGTCTCTGGGATGTGGATACGATAATCTCTAAATACACTTGTGGTGCTTTGATCTTTCCTAAAGATGAAGCGATAGTAGCTAAAGGTGCTAATGTTACCCATGCTATGGATGTTGAAGGACCTAATGAAGGTATTGTTGTCAACTAAGGTAAAACCTTTTTATGATCTTGTCGTATTAAGAGGGGCTCATAAGAGGAGGGACCTTTACATCTACTTTGGAAGTTGAGAGGTCTTCCTTGCCTATGCTCAACACAACATCTATAAGTCCTTTTATTTATGTTTTAATGTTTTTTTTTTTACTTAATTTTTAAATGCGTTGTAAACATGTCACTCAAAGATTACAAATCCAATTACTTGTTTTCCAAACTAAAGTCTAATAGCTTAAAAAGGAAAGAAGATCTTAATAAAGCTCCTACTCAACAAGCTCCTACAAAGCCCTCAACTAAAACATCACTTAAAGCACCACTAAAGGCACATGCAAAATAGTAGCAAAATCTACTACCTCTCAAGCCACTAAGGAAAGCCAACAAGCAATAGGTACCAAGGACACTTAGCAAGCAAAGATTGCTGCTAAGAGAAAGGTCATTGAACCAAGGAAGTGACCTAATACCCATGATTGCCCACTGTTAGAAAGAGATCCTAAGAAGGGGAAGATCTACAAAAATGATAAACCTGGAGGCAACTTTGAGAACCCAAATGAGGGAGAGAAGCCTCCTCTAGAATTCCAAGCTCCATGACCCCTTCTAAGGAATAAAATATTGAGGTCCTACAATTTTTTCCCTACTAGAATAATAACACTGCCAACCATGCATTAGGGAATAGTTGAGTTGCATTAAAGTTGATCAGGGGCATTCTCTACCCTAAGACATTTAGCCCTTAACAAATATTGTCAAGCTTTGCAAAAATTCTAGATCTAATAGCTTATTGTGCCTTACTACCAAAGTTCGAGTTGCTTTAGATTTAGCAAGCTTATTATATGGCTTTGCTTTAATTTTCTAAAATTCCTAATGTCTGATGATGATTGTTGAAGCCTTCAATGAAGAGAAGAAGGTTATAAGCTCTCTACACTAATCTACTTCCACTTTTCTTTTAACTTCCTTGAGTTAACAACTCATTTTCCTCTTAGATTGCTCAGGAGGCTAAGAACTAAGTGGCCAATGTGGAGGCCGAGAAGAAGAACCTCTAAGAAAGATGGGCACTGAGAAGGCTAAGCTAGAAGAAGAAAAGGCGATGATTGAGGAGGAGCTCAAGATTTGGAAAGAGAAGGCTTACGAAAAGGCTAAGGCTAAAGAAGACAAAGAGATAAGCTTGGCAGAAAAGGAGAAAAGATGCATTTAGTTGGTGTTTGACCTCTAAGGGGGCATAGAATGAGGTAGAAGCCCTAAAAAACAAACGTAGTGAGGAGGTTGCGTACCTATAAAGCTCATAAGAATAGTTGAAAATAAAGATGGTTGATATGGAGAAAGTGTAAGGCTTAACTTATCAAAAGGCTTATGACAAGGCTTACTAGGACATTTAAGAAAGCCAGGAGCATAAGAGCTTATTGTTATAGAAAATGTTGGATGGGATTAACTTAACTTAGGAGGAGGTCCTCATCCATCACCCTAACAACAACCTGAGTTGTTTAGACTTTGCCAGACAAGGTCATGAGAAGGAGGCTCCTACAGAGGAAGCTAATGATTGTAAGGTTGAAGTCTTAGAGCAGTCAGGTAAAGGTGTTGAAACCCTTACAGTTGACCTTAACAACACATAAGAATCATCTGAAACTTCTAAAGTCCTTAATGCTCCTACTCTTGATCCTTTTGCTGACCCCCAACCTTTTCTTATTCAAGCTTTTGATGATCAGAACCTAGCTACCAACTAAACCTAAGAAGAGTGATTATTTTTCATCTAATAGATTGTTATCTTTAAGTTGTTTCTAGGTTGGCATGCCAATCATTAATGCCTATAATGATCTTTTTGTCTAGCCTTTTACTCAAGACTTGTATTAGACCTTCTCTATGTCCTTACTTTGAACCTTTGAATGATTTTAATGCCATCGAGCATTTATATATCTATTTGTTAATCTCTTTGACAAATTTTCTTCATAGTGCTCATTAGCTTTCTATTCCCTTATCAAATGACATGAACCATTATTTAGCTCGTTGCCTACCATATTCCTACTAACGGTTAGTTATTTGCTCATTAACTAGACCAAAAAGTCATACTTGTACTTTAAGGCCTTCAAATAGCTTGTTAGCATATTTAGAATTTTATGCCCATCACTATTTGATAGCTTAAGGCCTTTAAATGGCTCATAGTCTATTTGTTAGACTTAAAGTGATTAGATTTGTGATAGCTTGTCATCTATACAATAGACTTAGAGCATTATTCTTGTTACCAATTGAGGACTTAGAGACTCATTAATAGCCCATCATTCTTAAGAGGATTTGTAGTTATTATGCATATCACTCTTAGAAGAGCTCAAGGCTTTTACCTCTCGTCTTCCTTTCTCAAGACTTAAAGGCCTTTAAATATCCTTTTACCCATCATCCGTCAAATGTAGGACTTAAGGATTTAGCACTTTATAATTTGCTTGTCACCCTTTAATAAGGCTTAAAGACCTTTGAATTTCTTTCTTATTGAAGATCATATCATTATTTAAAATTATGTTCATGCCATTGAGAAAAGCACTATATTAAAACAAAGTAAAGCATAAGCTCAAACAATGTCAGAACAAATACTTCATTGCATGAAATATTAAAAAGCAACAAGGTCAATCCATTGGCTCTGACCTTGCACATCATAATTTCATCACATAAACCTTAAAGGTCGAGGTCAGATTATCAATGTTGACCTCATACAACATGTTATATAGGAAATAAGCAAGCACTTCAACAAGTCTTTGGAATAAGTCCACTTACAAAGATGCCAAACAAATATTAATACAAATAGAGTTAATAACAAAATATACAAAGAAATGAGCAGACATATCTTTTTCCATATGCCCATTATTCAAAGTATAGTATAAGGTTGTTAATATTCCATGCCTTAGGGAATGGTTGTCCATCAAGCCTTTCCAATTTGTAGGCACGTCCATTCCCTACCACCTCCTTCACTCTAACGAGATCCTCCTAAGCTAGGGTGAGTTTCCCTAGACATTCTCTTATTGCGAATGCTTCAAGCTTCCTACAAACCAAATCGCTAGGTTAGAAACACTTATGCCTGACCCATTTGTCATAGTATCGAGCTGCTTACTATTGATAAGTAAGGAGATGAGCTTTGGCCAACGCTCATTTCTCATTAATGGTATCTAAATTAGCTCAAAGACCAATATCATTATATTTGGGGGTATATGCTTAGACTCTTGCACTTTCCACTTGAAGTTCAATTGGCAATATAGTCTTTAGCTCAAAAGTCAGCTGATATGGTTTATGCCTTGTTGAGGTCCTCCATGTAGTCCTATTCCCTTACAAAACATTAGGCAATTCATTTGCCCATTTTCTCCCACCTCGTTTCACCCTTTTCTTCAAACTCTACAAAATAACCTTGTTTATCACCTTTACTTGACCTTTACTCTAAGAGTAGCCAATAGATGTGTAATAGCCTAATTTGCCAAGCTTCACAAAACTCTGTAAACTTAAAATTATCAAACTACAACCCATTATCTGTTATTATAGCATAAGGTATCCCAAACCTACTTAAGATGTTGCTGACCATGAAATCCTTTATACTCCGCTTTATTATGCTCACTACAACCTTGGTTTTGACCCATTTTATGAAGTAATGATGTATAACCTTCGTTTGGTTGTCTTTAGGAATGGATTGAGTATATCCAATCCTTACTAAGCGAAAAGCTAAGGATTAGTGAGAGGAATTAGATATCAGCTTAGGGAACTCTCTATTGGGGAATTCCTCTAAAATTGATCATAGGTTCAAGCTAGGTGGAGTGCATCCTTCTTCATTGTAGGCCACTAATACCTTAGTCACAATGCTCTTGCATACAAAGTTGTAGCCTAATGTGATTACTACACACCTTAGAATATAGGTCTGAGATGACTTATTTTACTTCTAATGGTTGGAAGCACCTAAGGTAGTGCATGCTTTAACCCCTCTTGTATAGATTTCCAATGATGATTGTAAAATTGGCTACCTTGTAAACAATTCTTCGAGCTTCCTTAGTATCTTGACGCAAAGTTCCATCCTTCAAATACTCTAAAATATGATCCATCCAATAGTATTCTAGATCCTTCTATTGAACCTCTAAACACTCTAGTGGTTGTCTTTTTAGGCTCTTCTCTAGCAAGTATTTGATGAAGATCCTCTCCATCTAATTCGATAAGCTTACAGAGGCTAACTTAGACAATTTGTTTGCTATGTAATTCTCCACCCTTAGAATCTTTATTAACTACCAAGTGTCAAAATCCAAGCCAATATCCCTTACCAATTGTAAATATTTTACCATATTTTCATCTTTGGCCATGCTACTTCTTACAACTTGATTTACCACTAACTAGGAATCAACAAAACACATCCAAATGTTTTGATCTGACTTCTTTCACCAACTTCATCCCTGCTAATAAGCCCTCATATTCTTGCTCATTATTGTTGGTTGAAAATCTAAACTTCAAAGAATAAGAAATCCGAGCACCTATTGGATAGTTCAAGATCAAACCTACTCCACTTCCTTCATAGATCAATAAGCCATTAACATACAGTTTGTAGGTCAGTCGTTCACTCTCTGCAACCGACCTTTTAGTCTTAGTAAACTCCATTATAAAGTCAGTATAGACACCCTATTTTTGCACACACACATACACATACACATATACTACCCCCTTGGTAATTTTAGAATTTTTAGAATAGGGTAAACAGTCTTAATTTAGAAAAAAGAACAAAAAAGAAAAGTTAGAAAAATACAAAAAAAAAAAAGAAAATTTAGAAAAAACCATAAAAAATAGAAAATTTAGAAAAAAATAGAAAATAAAAAAGAAGTAAATAGTTTAAATAAAATAAGGATTTTTAATTTAACCTCAGTATTTTTTTTAGGCCTTAAATAATAAAAAAGAGAAGAGAGATTTTGGGCTTATGTTGAGATTTAAATCTAACTTAAGCCAATCAAATCCATATATGCAATTAAATTGCATATATGGATAAGACATAGGCCAATGGCCTATTAGTATTATACTTTGACTTAACATTGCATTGGAGCTAAAGGTTTTAGGTTCAAATCTTGTAATAAGCACAAAGTGCCTTTTATTTTTCAAAAACTCACATGTTACGTATTAGGATAGCATTTGGCCATGTGTTTATTGTAGACACGTAGCACTGCTTCATTTGGCCATAGCTAATGTAGTGCCTTGTTAGCACCTTCATCTATGTGTCATGACATGTAATACGGTGACATGTTGGCATTCTGCCACGAGTTCAACCACATGTCTTGTCAATGATACGTAGTACGATACTACTAGATCACTTGGCTGATGTGACACCATGTCAATTCTACGTTAGCATCTCTTTCTTTCCTTTTTCTTTCTTTTCCCTAGATTTTCCGCATTTTTCCCCTTAGTCAGCCATTTTTAACTTCAATTTCAAGCCCCTTTATGTTGCAATTTTACCAAATCAATGGTGAAATTGCAAACTAGGCATGGAATACTACATAATAAATCCAAAAATGCGGTTTCATACATTCATTACAACGGTCAAAATGGCAATTAAAAATCGAAAAAAATTTGAATACATGTTGTTGACCTAAGCTCAATTTAAGCTTTTCAAAGCAAATTGAAGCTTCCATTTGACAAATTTAGCAAAAAAAAATGTTGTAGATACGGTTTTGACAAAAAGTTAACACCAATTCATCCTCCAATCTCAAATCTAAGCTTGTTAAGGTTGGGTTTTATTTACAAACATTCAAGGTCATCTATGGCCTTCCTTCTTCAATCTGAGCTAATGTAGTAAAAATAGGAGATTCGAGTAAGCTTCCAAAGATCCAGAGACTCAAATTCATAAGTTCTCACTCTCAAAACTCCCTCCATGAACTCTCTCTCTCTTTGTCATGACCTTACTCTCTCTCTCTAGAAACCGAGCTTCTATAACCACCTACGAAACCTAAGGCCATTACCACAAAGATCCCCACGATGCAAGCTTCGTAACCTAACCACCCATATTCATTATTGTGCCTCCTAGAGCTACTCCTAGCAAACCCTAACCACTGTACCTTAGCCTCATCAAACTACCACTTCTGGTGGCTATCTCCCCAACCTAACACTATGGCTGAACTCACCATAGTCTAAAACCCAAGACCACATCTCTCTTTCATTCCCAACAACCTACATACAGATAAGCTAACACCACCACTGCTACCTCAACTTTGACAATTTCCCAAACCAGCTCCAACCACCAAGGCACTTGACTTACCCCCCCTAAGTTTAATCCAAAACTTACAAAATCATCTTCACCATGATAAAAAGGCCACCAAATTGAGCTAGAATGACTCCTTACACCATTGCCTTTCTTCTTCACTATGTCACCTGAGTCCAAGATATTTAACCTGACCTAGCTCTACAACTCGATCAAATCGCCCAAATCCTAATTTGCTCCTAGCACTTAGTCCAACCCTATTCTAGTTTCAGTTTATGTTGTATTTTGTATTTTGCTTTTCATTATTTTTTCTTTTATTTATTTATTCTTGAAACTTATTGAAATTATTAAAAAAAGAAAAGAAAAGAGAATAAATAGGTAGGTTGTGTTTGATTTATTTTGGTAAAACACATAAGAGAAAAAATATATAGATAAATAAATAGATAAATAATAAAAAATAAAAATCATTTTATGACTTAGAAAAACCATTTTTTAAATAAATGACATAAATCAACCCTTTTTCGAAATTAGGATTTTAGAATTTTCAAAATATATACAAATCAATTTAGGACCCTTTTAGAAAATTTTCCTTAAATAACTTAAACTGAGTTAAAAAAGTAAACTCGATCTTTTTAGAAATTAAAATCAACCAACCCGTTATTGTTTTTAGTAAACGAGCTAAGAAAGTCTAATCCATAGTAGAGAGTATATAGGCACCTATAGGGTAA
Organism: Lumnitzera littorea; assembly: GCA_024138015.1. Classification (NCBI taxonomy): domain Eukaryota; kingdom Viridiplantae; phylum Streptophyta; class Magnoliopsida; order Myrtales; family Combretaceae; genus Lumnitzera; species Lumnitzera littorea. The sequence goes on along the minus strand of JAMXBB010000004.1, from coordinate 56,978,883 downwards.
CTTAAAATAAGGAAACATTTTTATTTTTCTCTTTTGTGAATAAATCAATTTTTCCTTATTTTTGTGTATAAATAGGATTTTATTTATAAATTTAGGATCCCTCTTTTGTTCTAGAAATAGTATTTTTGAAAGACAAAATCTAAATTTGGAAAATTAAAAAGTAGTACCTGTTAAGGTTTTAATAGGATAGCCCTCAAATCTAAAATCTTTGATTTTCAAAACCTTTTTTTCTCAAAATTAGTTTTTCAAGTAAACTAGTGTTTAGGTTAAATTGATCTACTCAATTGATTTAACCTAATCTACTCTTTTTTCCTAACTCCAATCAAGTGGCAACTCTAAGTATTTTCAAAGCATGTTTAAAAACTTTGATTTTTCGTAATTCTTAGTTGAGGGTTAATATTAAACAGGTAGGATTTAATATTGATCAGATTAAGGAAAATATATAAAACCGACAAAAAACAAACTCAATTGTCAACCAAGATTTAACCTTTGTGTGCCTCTCTAGGTCAATATTGTATCCCATGAGCACTAAGTTCCAAGGCATATTTCACCATCTACCTTGAGGCATCAAGCTAGTGTAAAGATTGCTTCAGCAATTGATCAATTGGTACTACAACTTGGTGAGCTTCAAATTAAGGTCAAAGTTACCTAGTAGCCATGATGATAGCCAAAACAAACTTTTCCAATTTAGTATATGTCAACTCTGTACCTTGTAAAACATGGCTTACATACTAAACTGGCCTATGCATCCACCATTCCATACGTACCAACATAAAGGAAAAAGTTTAATCACTTATAGACAAATATAAGTAAGGAGTTTCTCCTTCAACAGGCTTCGACAAGATCGGTGGTTTAGTTAAAAATTCCATTAAGGCTTTAAAGGCCTTCTCACAATCTTCAGTCTACTGAAATTCAAATGGATTTCTCAAAACTTAAAAAAATTCCCTACACTTTTCGACACTTTTAAAAACAAACTTATTCGATGCTATCACATGACCTAATATGTCGTACTAAGCATGAATAAGGGCGACAATATTGGGGTGGGTTTAAGCTTACAAAAAGCTAGAAAACAAGGATGGAAAGTGCATAGATGCTGGAAACTAACAAATAAGCAAACCACAATCAGCTTCAAGGATATGATGCATTATGGAGTTATTAAGGACTCATAGCTCAACTTGATATGACATACGAGTTGGTTTAATGATATTACTTGCCACTTAGCCTTGCTTAAGGGTTAGGATAAGAGAGAAATAAGTAAGCAATAGAGAGCAATGCTCATGAAAGGAGAAATGTATTCAAATTAGAGGATCCTTAAAAACTCATGGGATGTGCTGAAAATCATTGAAAAAAAAAATTAACTTTAACAAGATGTTTAATTTTTACATAGAAATAAATTCATTCAAAAAAGACCCCATAAGATGTTGACCGTAAATGAGAAGAGTGATTAAAACATCTTAGTAGCTAAAGGAAAAGAAAGCAAAAGCGATTAGTTCTCATTTTTCAGGTAAAAAAAAAAAAAAAGAAGATAGGATTCTTGATTATTCAGGCTATATGTTACAAAGGGTATTTATACCGAAAGACTTAAGGTGACCTACCTTAAATGGAAAGGACAAAAAGGGGTATTGCCCAAACAACTAATGTATAAGGAATATCAAAAGGGTATAAATGAAAATTCAAAGAAATTGATGATTGGTGTAACAACGTCCTTTTTACGTGGGGATTGGACACCTGGCATTTGATTATTAGGGATGCTTCTAGCAGAAATAGACAATCGATATGATCAAGATGTGGATTGTTGAGCAGAGGTGCCAAGTAGGCCTAAGGGTTACCTGAGAAGATGTAGGTGCGGATATGCTCTTAGGTTCTCGACACTAGTACTATTGAGCTAATGGTTAGCATTATCATGGCTGAGTAGACATACAAGAGGTTCAAGTTGTTAGTAGAGCATATTTCAAGTTAGCACTTGATTATTAATAGATGAGAAGTTACTCAACTTAGCATGTAGAGCTGGTTAGTAATGAGGATTAGCTTAACCTTGGTAAAGGTTGGCTAGAATAATAGAATCCGTTTTGTTAGTCCCTCAAGACCTCGAGCTTGAGCTTAGGTTAAAGGCCCAGTTGTTTAATTTGGATTTAGGATCAAATCCAAATGGTCTTTACTCAATTCACCTTCAAATTGATAAGGGTTAAGGTTGGCAATGTTAAAGATGTCAGAAACTTCATAGTCTTCAAGTAATTCCAATCAATAGGCATTGTTGTTGATCTTTTAGAGTACTCTAAATGGACCTTTAGCTTAGGTAGACAACTTATTCTTTCTCTTGTTGGAAACCTCTCATCGCTCAGGTGCAACCATATCAACTCGTTGGGCTAAAGCTATGCTGACTTCCTTCCTTTACTTTTTTCTCTCATCCTCTTAGCAGCTTGGTCAATCTGCTAAGTAACTTTCTTGTAGATTTGTTATAGAGACTGTACTCAAGCTTTTGCATCAAGGACTTCTTGATTAAACATTGGTATAGGGGTGTAATCAAGGGGTAGCTTTGGATTGAAGTTATAGATGACTTCAAAGGGTGTTTATTTGGTGGTGTCATGTACTATATGGTTGTAAGTAAATTCTACCACTGGTAAATAGACATCCCAATCAGCTAAGTTTTTCCCTACTATAGTTGGGATAAAGTACGATTAACTATCTTTGTTTGACCATCAGTTTAGGAGTGATAGGAAGTGCTGAATAGTAGTTTAGTCCTCATACAATACCAAAGCATCCTTTAGAAATGGCTTAGAAACTTTAGATCTCTATCTAACACTACACTTCTCGGTACACCATGCATTCGAATAGTTTCCTACGGAAAGAGAAAAGCAATAATCAAAGCATCGTTAGTTTGGAGCAAGGCACAAAGTGTACTATCTTACTAAATCTATCCATGACAACCATAAAAGAATCTTTGCCTCGAGTAGTTTTCAGTAATGTAAGAGCAAACTCTATGCTTAACTCAGCCCAAGGTTTGGTTGGGATAGGTAAAGGCATTACTTTCCCTTATTTGGCTCGGCATTTGGCCCTCTTCCAAGTAGCACAAATCTTAACAATTCGATGTACATCTCATCTCATCCTAGGCTAAAAAAACCTTCCACTCAATAATTCATATGTCATCTTCTCTCCAAAGTGGCTGAAGAACTGATAACTCTTATTTTAAATACATTTCACATGATGATTTTATAGTATTTCCCTTATATCTTTGGTTTTCTTTAAAAAAATTAATACTTAATTGAGTAAAATTTTGATTTCAAGGTTTGAATGCGTTCTTGGACTGAAAACGAAGAAAAGGAATCAAGTTTCACTCAATTTGGAGTTCAAATGAATGAGTTATGAAGTTTTGAAGTTACATAATTTAGGACACAACTGTATCCCCAGGTTATGTCTATCCAGGAAGATTTGCCAAGGTCAAAAAGTTACACAACCTGGGGACACGACTATGTCCCAAGCTGTATCTGGTGATGAAAAAAGAAACCTTACAATACATTATAAAAGGATATACTAGGGTTTCGCACATAGTTTTGAACATTCAAAAGTGAAAAGACTTGAAGAGAAGGAGGAGCAAAAGGTGAAAGCAACACTCAACTTCAAGATTAAAGAGATTTATCATCAATAAAGGGAGTTTTTCATGTTTTATTTATTGATTTTGTTGCAATTCGTTTTTAGTTTCATTATGATAGCTTAAGATTCTTATATTTAGGATTATGGAACCTAGGGTTTCATGTGACTATTAGATTGATAATTTTCAATAAAGTTTCTATTTTTCTTGATTTAGTTATGTTATTTAATTGTTAATTGATATTTCTAGAGTATTAATCTATGATATTATGCATGATGATTGAGAAATCACATGTGTAATGAGATCTTGACATAATTGGAGAGAATTGCATGTGTACTTAGAGATAAGACACATGTTTCTTCTGGAAAGTTATTCTTTTGTGTGGGAATTCATTATGCATTAATGCAATTCTGAATTATATTACTAAGTGAAGAGATTCTGGTAAATAATTTAGGATTAAGGTTAATATGCTTGAGAAAGGTGTTAACTTTAATTGTGAATTCCTCTGGTCAAGAATAATAGAGATTGAATTGGATACATTTTAAGCGGTCACATGTTAAACACTAGGGGAAATAATTCCTAAATACGTTATTACCTTCTTGAAGTCGTTCTTAATTTTATTGCTTTCTAAATTGCTTAATCAAGTCTCATAATTAGGTTAGTTTGTTAATTTTAGTATTTTTAATTCTTTCAACTCATCACAATTTTCCGATTAGATAATAGAGCTAAAGTTAATATTAGTACTTGAAGTCTTTGAGGGATTGACTCGGACTCACATCCGTTATAACTGGTAAGTGCACTTGCTTTGTATCAAGTTTTTGGCGCCGTTGCTAGGGACTTTCAATATTAAGAACTCTAGTTGCTTTATTACTTTGACCATTTTTTTTTTCTTTTGTTTTCATTATTTATTTTTATTACCTAGAGTTGCAATTGATTCTATATTTCTTGCCCTTATAGTGCATCACCCGAAGCAACTTGGAAGATTTGGTAGAACTTGATCTTAAAATTGAGAGAATTGTCCTTCAAAATTTGAGATTGTGGCTACCATAGAAGACGAGTCAATTTTTGAGATTAAGGAAGAGGGTGAAGAGGCCAACACTCAATTCATCGATCAAGAAGATCTACCACACATGGCTAACAACGGTAATGAAGCAAATCAGACTATGTCCGACTATTCAAGGCCTACACTTATTGGAGCTGACTCTAGTATCACAAGGCCAACTGTTGCAGCTAATAACTTCCAAATTGCACCTAACATCATACAAATGGTGCAATAATATGTTCAGGTTGACGGTCTCTAAGATGAAGATCCTAATGCCCACATCTCTAGCTTTCTAGATATTTGTGATACATTTAAAATCAACAAAGCCACGGATGATGCCATCCAACTGCGGCTATTTCCTTTTTCCTTGAGGGGTAGAGCAAAGCAGTAGTTGAACTCTCTACTACGAAATTCAATCACAACTTAGAATGAATTGGTAGCGAAATTTTTAGAGAAGTATTTCCCACCTGCGAAGACCGCTAAACTTCGAAACAACATTTCTTGTTTTGCCTAATTGAAAGCGGAGACTCTATATGACACTTGGGAGCGGTTTAAGGACTTGCTCAAGAGGTGCCCACATCATGGCCTCCCATTATGGATGCAGATTCAGACCTTCCATAATGGTCTCAATTTATCTACGAGATAGATGATTGATGCATCCGCAGGAGGTACTTTGAACACAAAGACACCCGAGCAAGCACAAAACCTAATTGAAGGAATAGTGATGAACAATTATCAGTGGGAAAGCATTAGAGCCAAGTAAAAGGTTATAGGAATTTATGATGTGGACTTGACCACTGCTTTGGCAGCCAAGGTAGACCGATTGAGTAAGAAGATTGATGTACTCTCTGTTGGCCCTCAACAAGTACAATTGGATGTAAGTGACTTTGGTATGCAGGGTTATGGAGAACAAGAACAACTGAAACAGGTAAATTATCTAGGAAATCCACCTAAGCAACAAAATAACCCCTATAGCAACACTTATAATCTCGGATAGAGGAATCACCCCAATTTCTCATAGGGAAATCAAAACCAAGGCGAGCAGAAGACCAACTTTGGCCCACTTAGATTTCAAAGACCATTCCCACCTCCTCTTCCTCAAGAAAAGAAGTTTAGTATAGAAGAACTTCTCACAAAATATATTTAAGGCAATGAGGCTTGCTTATCCAATATTGAATAATCATTGAGGAATTAAGAGGCTTCTATTCGCAACCTTAAGAAACAAATTGGTCAACTTGCGAAGCTAATCTCTAAAAGACCATAGGGAACACTATCGGGAAATACAGAAACCAATCCAAAGGAACATGCCAAGGCAATAACACTTCGAAGTGGGAAGGAGTTGTATGCTAAGAGGAAGGTTAGCGAGGAGACTAGTAAGAGCAATGAGGGGATGAAAGCAAAGGAAGACGTAGAGTCATCTAAGGCGAAAGAATATCAACTATCCATCCCATATCCCCAAAGACTCAAGCAAGATTGTAATGACCAACAATTCAGTAAATTCCTTGACCTCTTTAAACAACTGCATATTAACTTACCTCTCGTTGATGCCTTGTCACAGATGTCGAAGTACGCTAAGTTCTTGAAAGATTTGTTATCCAACAAGAGGAAGCTTGAGGAGCTTTCTACAGTCATATTAGGTAAAGAATGTTTAGCGATCGTGCAAAATAAGTTGCCCAAGAAGCTAAAAGACCTAGGAAGTTTTACAATTCCTTATCATATTGGTAACTTGTTAGTTGACAAAGCTTTAGCTAATTTGGGTGCTAGCATCAATTTAATGCCTTATAAATTTTTCAAGAAACTAGGATTAGGGGAACCTAAACCCACACGCATGAGCTTGCAATTAGCTGATAGATTTGTGACGTATCCTAGAAGTATTATTGAGGATATATTAGTCCAAGTAGGTAAATTTATTTTTCCAGTTGACTTTATGATATTGGACATGGATGAAGATTTTGAGTTGCCCCTTATCCTAGGTAGACCATTCTTAGTTATTGCTAGGGCTATCATTGATATTAGTGATGGCAAGCTCATTCTTAAAGTAAGAGATGAAGAGATCATGTTTAAAATTTTGGAGGCTATGAAAAAGTCTGTTGATCAGGATGATACTTGCTACCTTTTGGATGTTACTGACGCTTTTATTTCAAGTTACATGCAGGAAGTTCTTTTTATGGATCTGCTAGAGAGTTGCTTGCAATTAAGCATGGAAGAAGCTTCAGAAGATCCTATCAAATCCGAGGTGGTAGCCCAATTGGAGGCACATAAACCTAACTCTATTGAGAAAGGGTTTGAACAGTTTGAAAAGAGGAAGGAAGTACAGTTAAAATCTTCGATTGAGGAGCCACCAGTATTGGAGTTAAAGCAATTACCTGACTACTTGAAATATGCCTTCTTAGAGAAGGACTCCAAATTACCGGTAATTATAGCATCCAATTTAGAAGAAAAACAGAGAGAAAGGTTGCTGAAAGTACTTAAGGAGCATAAGAGGGCCATTGCTTGGAAAATATCCGATATTTGAGGTATCAATCCCTCCTTTTGTACTCATAAGATTTTCATAGAAGAAGACCACAAGCCAATTGTACAGCTCTAGAGACACTTGAATCCAAACATGAAAGAGGTAGTCAAAAAGGAAGTTATTAAACTCCTTGATGCAAGTATGATATATCCTATCTCTGATAGCTCATGGGTGAGTCCAGTGCAAGTAGTTAAAAAAAAAGTGGGATGACAGTAGTTCCTAATGAAAAGAATGAATTGATCTTAATGAGAACAGTAATAGGTTAGCGTGTATGTATCGATTATAGAAAGTTAAATGATGCTACACGTAAGGACCATTTCCCCTTACCTTTTGTTGATCAAATGATAGAACGACTAGCTGAACATATGTTTTATTGTTTTCTAGATGGCTTATCTGGTTATTTTCAGATACCTATTGCACCGGAAGATCAAGAGAAGACCACTTTCACTTATCCTTATGGCACCTTTGCTTACCGTAGAATGCCTTTTGGTCTTTGCAATGCACTTGCTACATTCCAGCGATGCATGTTAGCCATTTTTTATTATTTGATTAAGGACATAAAGGAGGTATTTATGGATGATTTTTCAGTTTTTGGCAACTCATTTGACTATTGTTTGAATAATTTGGACAGGGTACTTACCAGGTGTGAAGAGACCAATCTTGTACTCAATTGAGAGAAGTGCCACTTCACGGTACAAGAGGGTATTATGCTGGGCCATGAGATCTCATATTGAGGAATTGAGGTTGATATTGCCAAAGTGGACGCCATTGCAAGACTCCCATCTCCAACTTTGGTTAAGGCCATAAGAACCTTTTTAAGGCATGCAGGTTTTTATAGGCGATTTATTAAGGACTTCTCGAAAATTGCCTGCCCTTTGACTAAGTTATTAGAGAAGGATGTACCTTATGTTTTCTCTCAGGAGTGTTTGAAAGCTTTCAATATCCTTAAAGAGAAACTTACCAATGCCCCCATCATGGTAGTACCTGATTGGGCACTTCCCTTTGAATTTATGTATGATGCAAGTGATCACGCAATAGGGGCAATGCTGGGGTAAAGATGGTACAAGCACTTTCAACCAATTCACTATGTTAGCAAAACTCTTAATAATGCTCAGGAAAACTACACTACTACAGAAAAAGAGTTGCTAGCAATTGTTTTTGCCTTTGATAAGTTTCGCTTTTATTTGCTTTTATCTAAAGTGATTGTTTACACTGATTATTTTGCCCTTAGGTACTTGTCAGCAAAACCAGATACAAAGCCAAGACTAATTAGGTGGATCTTGTTACTACAAGAGTTTGATGTGGAGATCAAAGACAAAAAAGGTGCTGAGAATTTAGCAGCAGATCACCTATCTCGATTGGAGAATCTAAACTTAGAAATGCTTGATGAGAATGTGATCAAAGATGAATTCCCTGAGGAGCGACTCTATGCCATCGACTAGGTAAGTGATATGGAAATTCCTTGATTTGCGGATATCACCAATTTTTTACCTACTAGGATTATACCAAAAGGACTTCCACACCAGCAAAAGAAGAAATTTTTTTCTAATGTGAAACATTATTTTTAAGATGATCCTTACCTGTTTAAAGTATGTGTAGATCATGTTATTCAAAGGTGTGTACCATACCTCAAAGAATGGAGAATTTTGAGCCACTGTCATTTGAGGCCTATGGGTGGGCATCACAATGCCAATAGGATAACCCATAAGGTCTTAGAGGCTTGATTTTATTGGCCTACCTTATTCAAAGATGCCCAGAAATATGTTGAGATTTGTGATCATTGTCAATGAGTGGGGAATATATCTCGTAGGGATGAAATGCCACAAAACCCCATCATTGAGGTCGAGGTATTCGATGTGTGGGGGATAGATTTTATGGGCCCTTTCTCGAACTCTAATGGAAATACATATATCTTAGTAGCTATTGACTATGTCTCTAAGTAGGTAGAAGCTAAAGCCTTACCTACTAATGATGTTAAGGTAGTAAAAAAATTCTTGAAAAACCTATTTTCTCGATTTAGTACCCCTAGGACAATTATAAGTGATAGGGGAACACACTTTTGTAATGCCCAACTCGACCAAGTGTTGAAACATTATGGCGTCACACATTGTACCACCCCCAAAGTAGTGGCTAAGTGGAAGTCGCTAATCGCGATCTTAAGCGAATTCTTGAAAAAACCATAGAGTATCATAGGAGAGATTGGTCAGAAAAGTTGGAAGATGCTCTATGGGCACACAGAACCACGTACAAAACCCCATTAGGGACCATGCCCTACCAACTTGCATATAGGAAGGCTTGTCATTTACCGGTAGAGATTGAACATAAGTCTTATTGGGCAATTAAGAGTGCTAATGTTGATTTTGAGCGTGCAAGTTCTCACAGGAAGCTTCAATTGAATGAGCTAGAGGAATGGCGAGCGAAAGCATATGAGAACTCCAAATTATACAAAGAAAGGGCCAAAAAGTACTACGATTAGCGAATCAAACAAGGTCGACAATTTAAAGAAGGCGATCATGTCCTTTTGTATAATTCTCGCCTTCATTTATTCCTAGGTAAGTTAAAATCTAGGTGGTCTGGACCATTTACAATTACATAAGTTTTCCCGTATGGGACTGTTGAAGTTACACACCCGAAGAAAGGCATATTTAAGGTAAATGGGCAACGATTGAAGTTATACTTAAGTGGAAATTTGGAGCATGTTAGATGAGAGGAATTTTATCTCCACCTGACAGAACAATCATGAGTTACAATCGTATCCTGTCGAGCTATCGACGTTAACTATAGTGCTTCATGGGAGGCAACTCATGCCAAACTCTTCTTTTATTTATGTTTTGCTTTAATATTCTTTGATTGCACTTTAGTTCTTTTAGTCCATTCTATTTTTTTTTAAAAAAAAAACTTAGCATTCCTTCTTTAATCTATTTAATTTAATTTAAAAAAAAAAAGTTATACGGGCATGGGATACGGTTGTGTCCTATCCCGTGTGTACCCAGCAATAACGCGTCACCACAGAAAGTTACACGGGCGAGGGACACGGTTGTGTCCCAGCTCGTATGCACCCAACGATAACACGTCACTATAGAAAGTTATACGGGTGAGGGACACGGTTGTGTCCCAGCCCGTGTGCGCCCAACTTTAATACATCTCTCGACAAAAAGTTACATGGGCGTAGGACACGGTTGTGTCCAAGCCCATGTTCGCCCAGGTAAGGCACCTAACACAGAAAGTTACACAGGCGTGGGATACGATCGTGATCCAGCCCGTGTTTGCCTAGCACCCACACGATTTAGTACACGCACTACACAATATTTTCAAAACACAAACATACCCTCTTAAACACTTACAGACATCCACACAAATTCATTTCACCTTTCATCTTCTCTCCATCTTCTCCTCACATTCCTGATCTAAGTAAGTCCTCCTAATTTTTTTCTGTCCTCTCTTGTTCATGCTTTGTTTTCATCATTGTTTAAGCATACTTAGGTAACCGAAATTTAGGTCTTTTGTGAATTGGTCCATGAATTTTGTCTGAGAATTTACTTGGTTTTTATTCTTTCATGATAGACATACACATTTACCTTGTACTGATAGATTTCCATGCCTTTATGATGCTTCTTATGGTTAGATATTACTTTATGATCTCTCAAACCCGAATTCTATTTGCCAATTCGATGATAACTATTCAATTACACCAGTTAGGGTTAAAATTGTGAGAGTGATTTTAGGGCATTTAGAATTTTTGACGTGTTGGGACACCTTCTTTTCAAGCTGATTGTAATGTAATGAGTCTCATATATAATTAGTTGGATGAATTTGCTAACCATTTCTTTCACACCAACTAGTTTTGTGGATGTACTCTACATGTTTGTTTAAATGTCCCAATGAGAATTCTTTCAATATTCCTTACCTTTACTCCTTTATAACTCTGTATTAATTTGAACTAAGTGTGGCAAGGATGCGCATTTTTTATTTGGTTTGGTGTTTCTTCTCAGGTAGTTAATGGCAAATCGCACAAAGCTTACCGTTTGAAGAAAATCCAAGTATGCAGCATCATCTTCAACACAAGAAGGTGCCATTATTGAACCATTGGCCACTCTCCCTCCAATAGAGCACCCAATGCTTCAATTCAAAGAGGATTACCAGTCGAAACGCTAAAATTTACTTAAGAACAAGCCCTTCAGCGACACCCTTCGTTTAGATTAGGATATTCTCACCCAATTGGAGCTAACAATGGAAATGAAGGAACTATTGGAAGGAACCATTTGGGAGTGATTTTTATCTCTTGTAGCTCTAGTTTATAAGGAGCTGACATTGGAGTTTTTATGCACATATAAACTCGATAAAGAGAGTGTTAGTGGCATGGGCCCCAAACGCAAACTCCATTTTACTTTGAGTAGCCAGCCTTTTTATATGACAATAGCTCAATTGGGCAAATATCTTAGTCTTTATGAGGATAAATTCATACAGACAGAAGAGTTCCAACGTTTAACATATCGTTTTCTACGTGGAGTAACACCAGGGACGTTTTGGAATGAAATTACTATTGGTGATGCTTATGACCCAGCAAAGAGTGAGGCTTCTCAATTGGTCAAACCTGAATATCGTGTTCTTCATTGGCTCTTTGCACATACATTAACTGGTCGAGGCCTAAGCACTAGTGTGGTTTCCAATAAGGATTGCCTTTATTTGTAGTGTTATTCAAAAACACCCAATCAATCTAGCCATTGAGCTAGCTGAACTTTCAGCCACCAAGTAACCACTACACGGAAGAAAGGTCATATTTGTTGTGGCCCCTACATTACCTTACTAATGCAGGCCATGCGGACTAAGGTTGTAATTTGGCCCTCACTTACCTTAGTTACTCAAGTCACTCCTATGTGACTTAACTCCTTTCGACTCATGAACCTTTTACCAACAAGACGTCAAGGTCGACACTCACAAACCCCCTTTAAAGGACAAACGTCTTTAGTAAGCTTTGAGGACAAATTTGATATCTTGATGACTAAGATTCGTTATATCTGAGAAAGTGCGGATAAACTTCATATCCGCCAAGACAAATTGGAAAAATTTCTCAAGATGAAAGAGTCGGATGCAAATGATGAGGATAGTGAGTGTGAGGAAGAGGATGATGAGGGTAGTGAAGAGGAAGTTGGGGGTAGTGAAGAGGATGCTAAGGGTAGTGAAGAAGACAATGATGAAACCATGGCAGATGCACCATCTGATGAGGATGATGGAGAGACGGATTCCGATCCCTCTTTTTAGTTCAATGCATGTATTTCCTTTTTCCCTATGATGTTTTTTCTTGTTTGATATCTTGCTATTGTGCTTTCTTAGTCGTACATTGAGGACAATATACATTATTAAGTGTGGGGAAAGGATATATATGAATTTGTTACTATTTAGGAGACTAATTATTTACATTTGACCTAATTAATTTTTAAGTTAACTTGCAATTGGTGATTAACAAGTGTTGGGCCAAATCAACTGTGTCATCTTGATCATTATTGATCTTATTATACTTTATTAGAATTAATTAGTCAAATCTGTGGAGGGCAAAGTTATGAGTTATTTAGCTTAGGACTCTAAGACTTGAGATTGGAACAACATTATTAGTTGAGAGTTAGTCATGGTTATTTTTAAATTTACTTTTATGTATACCTTTCTCTTAAAAATTTTTAAATCCCTATAATTTTTAGCAAACAAACAAATGAAATTCTTCTTTTAAGAAACCCCTGAAAAATCACAATGATTAGAGGTAAAAAAAGGTAATAACAAGTGTATGAATAGAAAAAATTGGTAAGGATTCATCTTGGTCCGTCAGAAGAGCGAGATTGATTCCTAATGCCAAGACAAATGAAAAAATTGGTATGGATCAGCCTTGGTCCATCAGAAGAGTAAGGTTTTTTCCCGCTATTAATATAAGGGATAAATTGGTATGGATCGGTCTTGGTCCGTCAGAAGAGCGAAATTATTTCCCTCTATCAACACAATTATGCTTAAATAAAGTAAATTTAAAAGACCTCCCAACAAAAGCATGAACTAAGGGGATGATCAGATGATGAGTTGATGTAAAATGTGTTTGTTTTGGATTATGGCGCTTGGTGAGATTGAAGAGAGAATTGTATACACTTTAGTCAAATGAACAAAATTTTTATGACTCTTTCCCAGTTAGTGAGATGTTAAATCCAATTTTTAATTTAAGAATCCTTGGTTAAATGACTCGGGTAAACTTTGACTTCCATAAATTAACTAGTGAACTCTAGTATTAAGTATTATTGGAGCATTCGAATATGGTTAGGTGAAATTATGATATTGTTAAGGGTGAAATTAGTTGACTTTATTATTGCAAGTTAATTGAAAATGATTTTCTTACTTTTCTTCGGATCAAGTGTATTCGTTTACCAATTTCCTAAGTAGTGATAAATTTTGTTTAACATTTCTTATCCCGAAATTTTGTTTTAATGTATTTGCTTGAGGACAAGCAATTGCTCAAGTGTTGGGAAGTTTGATAACTCTTATTTTAAATACATTTCACATGATGATTTTATAGTATTTCCCTTACATCTTTGGTTTTCTTTAAAGAAATTAATACTTAATTGAGTAAAATTTTGATTTCAAGGTTTAAACGCATTCTTGGATTGAAAATGAAGAAAAAGAATCAAGTTTCACTCAATTTGGAGTTCAAATGAATGAGTTATGAAGTTTTAAAGTTACATAGTCTGAGATATAACTGTGTCCCCAAGCTGTGTGCATCCAGGAAGATTTGCTAAGGTCAAAAAGTTATACGACCTAGGGACACGATTGTGTCCCAGGCTATGTCTAGTGACGAAAAAAGAAACCTTACAATATATTATAAAAGGACATATTAGGGTTTCGCACATAGTTTTAGACATTCAAAAGTGAAGAGACTTGACGAGAAGGAGGAGCAAAAGACGAAAGCAACACTTAACTTCAAGATTGAAGAGATTAATCATCAACAAAAGAAGTTTTTCATGTTTTATTTATTGATTTTGTTACAATTCGTTTTTAGTTTCATTATGATAACTTAAGATTCTTGTATTTAGGATTATGGAACCTAGGGTTTCATGTGACTATTAGATTGATTGATAATTTTCAATAAAGTTTCTATCTTTTCTTCATTCAATTATGTTATTTAATTGTTAATTGATATTTTTAGAGTATTAATCTATGATATTATGCATGATGATTGGGAAATCACATGTGTAATGAGATTTTGATATAATTGGAGAGAATTGCATGTGTACTTAGAGATAAGACACATGTTTCTTCTGGAAAGTTATTCTTTTGTGTGGGAATTCATTATACATTAATATAATTTTGAATTATATTACTAAGTGAAGAGATTCCGATAAATAATTTAGGATTAGGGTTAATATGCTTGAGAAATGTGTTAACTTTAATTGTGAATTCCTCTGGTCAAGAATTGAATTGGATACATTTTAAGCGGTCACATGTTAAACACTAGGGAAAATAATTCCTAAATACGTTATTACCTTCTTGAAGTCGTTCTTAATTTTATCGCTTTCTAAATTGCTTAATCAAGTCTCATAATTAAGTTAGTTTGTTAATTTTAATATTTTTAATTCTTTCAACTCATCACAATTTTTCGGTTAGATAATAGAGCTAAAGTTAATATTAGTACTCGAAGTATCTGAGGGATCGACTCAGACTCACATCCGTTATATTAAAACTGATAGGTGTACTTGTCTTATATCAAGAACCCTTCACCATGAACTTCCTGTATTAACAACATTTGTACAAAATAGGTCAACATACATAACTTGTCGCTTTGGAATAGATAACCATCTTCCATATGGCATTCGTTTTCCATTCTTCCCTCTACACATAGTTCAAATATAGGACCAAAATGGGGGTCTTACGGATACTGCTCCTTGATGCGCGTAAACCTTAATAGTTTGGCTTGCAACTTAGTAAGAAGAACATGTCTTCTTGATAGAACGTCGACAACTACATTATTTTTGCCTTGTTTGTATTTGATCACAAATTTGAATCCTTCTAAGAATTCAACCCATTACGCTTTCCTCTTTGATGGCTTAGTCTAACTTTTAAGGTACCTCAAGGATTCATGATTTGTATAAATAATAAATTCCCTTAGCAACAGATAGTGCTGCTTCACTTGGAGTACTCAAATAAGGGCTAAGAGTTCTTTGTTATACATTAAGTAATTCAATTGAGGCTCTCTTAGCTTCTCCCTATGATAAGCAATTGGTCAGCCTTCTTGCATCGATACAGCTTCTCAAAGTAAGGCAAAAGCTAATACTCATGTAGAAGTCAATCTTGTCTTCACCTCAACAAAACTTCTCTCTTCTTTCTCACCCTATTTAAACTCGATATTCTTCTTCATCAACTCAATAAGAGGTGTAATAATAGTACTGAAGCTTTTGATAAATCTTTAATGAAAGGATGCTAATCCATAGAAGCTTCTTACCTTGGCATAAGTGGTTGTAGTTAGCCATTTGACAATAGCTCGGATCTTCTCATCATCAACTTATAAGCCTCCTTTACTAACTACATATCCTAGAAAAACCACTTCCTCCTAATAGAAACAACATTTCTTCAAATTGTTGAATAATCTCTCAACTCAGAGTACATCAATCATGGCATAGAGATGCTCTAAGTGACATGGTAGGTTAATACTATATATAATGATGTCGTCAAAGTATACTACAACATACTTCTCGATTAAGTTCCTCAAAATACGGCTCATTAACCTCATGAAGGTGCTCGAGGCATTTAATAAGCCAAAAGGCATTACTATCCACTCATAAAGACCATATTGAGTTTTAAATGCAGTTTTCCATTTGTCTCCTAATCTCATCCAAATTTGATGGTAGCCAAACCTGTAAACCCTGCGAATTTAGCCTTCTAAGTATAGAAACAAACGTCTAAACTGTAGATGATTTCTCGAACTCAAAAGAGCCAGTAAGATTTAAAACCAATTAAAATCTCAATCCAAAAGCTAAAGTGGATATGAAAAACCTTAAATCATCAATTGAACCCTTAACCGCATACGAAGACCCTAAAACCTCGAACCTCATCAAAACCCTAAGATGACAATCGAAGATTTAATCGCGTAAGAATATATGAAACCCTAAATGTGTAAAAACATTAGAGATTGTGCCCTAAAGTAATAAGAACCCTAAAACCATAACTTTAAGGATATCAAAGCACTAATTCACCATAATTTACCTTAAAACCCTAAGTGATAATATATCCTCCATATTTTGCCATTTCATCGGTACACGACTAAAGATAACCCTCAATCATGCATAAACATTTAGAATACTTAAGCGATCCCTTAGAAACTAAGATAATGAATCATAGATTACATTTATGTCTTAAGTATATGATTAGGATAGTCTCACTTAGAGTTAAGGATATAGTTGGAGATTAGGTTAAATGTAGTAAACCTTAATACCCTAAATGCTATTTTTCATCTCAATTATACTAAGTAGCTTACCAAATGATGTATATAGGATATAAATACCTAATGGAAGATCTCATTACCTATTTTTACTAATCAATTCACTAAATTTCTTATTTCCCTTCATTTCCATGATCTTTCTCTAAATTTTTCTTAATTAGTTCATTATGTACACAAAAGGGGCTTTATTTTTTTGAAAGTTGACCAAGTCAACACATGTTGACTAAAGTTAACAATTGAAAAAGTCAACAAAAGTGTCTCTTTCATTAGGAAAAAATATCTTCCTTCTCATGATTTCTTCCCTTTTCTTTTGATTTTTCCCTTCTTTTTCTTTTCTTTGCCGTCCACTACTTTCATCTTCTAGGCCCCACCATTTTCCTTCTTCCATAAGCAAAATAAATCAAAGGAAACAAAACAAAACCATCCTCCATGCCGTGAGCTTCATTTCCCTTTCATTTTCTTTCCTTTTCAACCATTTCATCCATAATCAAGGGCAACTTAAGGTATGCTATTATGTATTTATGTCTTACTTCATCCTCTTTACAAGTTAGAAGGAGAAAAGGTTAGGTTATGTGTTATGTTTATATATATGTTGATTTAGGCTTAAAGTTTCAATCTTTACATATGGAAGTGTAGAATCCTTTAGGCAATGGAAGAAAATGCATGTGTACATGTCTTTGAGTAGGTGTATAAAAGGATATGCTAGAAGAATACATGTATAAATACCTTTGTACATAAATATACAATATGTACATAACCTAAAATAAGGTATATAGTAACTATACATACATATATCATGTCAAATATACCCTTAAAATACAAAAAGAATGAAATTGTGAAGCTTTCTTAAGGGGGTAGATAATGCATACGAAAATACGTATAAAAATACGTATGCCACCGTATGTGAATATAGGTATATGTATTAGTATATGTATAAGTACATAAGTATACATATTAGTATGTTATGAGTGTAGGTAGGTATATAACATATGTATATGTATAAGTACTTAATGACATATATATTTATATGTAATAAATGGATTACATAAGCCATGACATCATCTAAACATTACATAAGCCATGACATCATCTAAACATTACATAAGCCATGACATCATCAATTGGTTACATAAGTGATGATGTAAGCGTAGATTTATAATAAAAGAAATAACAAGATTACATAAGCACATCACATAGATATATACATGTATTTAGAGGTCGAAAATCCCTTAAACCTTAATACACTTCCTAGATTGAATTAAACTTAATCAAGTATGTAAATTAGTAGCACTAATGTAAAATTTCCTAAGTGTAAGAATCAAATAGCTAATCCAATCATTAAAATTCTAAACTAGAGCATAAACATAAGTAATAAGAGTAATTAAACTTTAATAAAATAAAATTTTAATAAATTTAGCCCATATCACAAAACACGGGTTTTAACGTCCAAAACGGACATCACCGTGTGAATGTACGTTCGAAAACGATGAAAAACGACTATAAATTCGTAAATATTGAAAATAAAACGAAAAAGTTATATACGATTAGCAATTAGGTTTAATCGAGTAAGGGCTGATAGTAATCTAAGTAGAATTAGGTAGATAGATATCTAGAACCCTTAGTTGAGTCAACTACTTATTATCTCTGTTACCTCGTAATGATCAGGTGATCCCGACGAGGGCGAGGATCTCCCGATCGGTTATTACGACTAGAGCGAGTCGTTATAGTCAAGTGAGTACTCCCGATGACTCTATACTTGTTTGTGCTTGTAGTTAGTGCACTTAAATTGAATATCAATAATTTGATGCATGGGGTTTTGGGATATGCGTGTGCTTGATATTGATTGATTGTTGTAAGAAATAGTGTTAAATACAATAATTGATGATTTGATGGTATGACTGATTTTTATATGATTTGGATGGTTTGCTGATATTGATTGATCACCTCATAATCTGACCTAATTATATTTGGCTTATCTTGAATCAAAAGGGTCATGCATTATCCATGCATCGCATTACTTATTCTGGCCGTCACTTCACGCGGTTGGTAATGAAGGGCCTTGGAGGGATGGATTCCCACATGATTTGATTAGTACCGTACAGGAGCATGGGTACAACAAGACCCTACCCTTGGCTCGCGGGTTCCATTGGCACCGGAGACGCTAACCGTGGGTGGCTGGGGGTCGCGTCTAGAGACCACCGCTGTAGGGTGTAAGTGTGGACTGCGGGGGCCACCTCACCGCTAGGCTTGGGATTTTGTGAACTATTGGATCTTTGGAAATGAAAATGTGTTTTTGTGAAATACGGAATTCAAAGTTATGGGTAAAAACCCAGGTGCTAGAGCCCGGTCGTGATTGGTGCCGTGTAATCTCCAACCCTTATCTCGGAGGGCGTTAAAATCCGATATTATATGCAGTACCGGTCAACTGCATATATTGTTTGGCATACTACGTGTGCATGCATTCATATGGTTGTAATAATTTGTTTGAAAACTTGTTTGCTAGTATGGTATGAGGGATTGCTCACTAAGCTCTTGTAGCTTATTCCCCAATAGTCTTTCTTTTGCAGGTTTACATACGATGGGATTAGGATAAGTTTCGAGTGCTGAGGGCGAGATGAAGATATGTGTATTAGTGTTAGAATTAGTTGAGATTTTTATAGGTAATACATAAACACTCTTTGTAGAAAATATTCACATGTTAGAGTTTGATATCATTTAATTCTTCTTGTAGTTTTATAAAGTTGGTAATCCTGTCTTATTATTTGGTAAGGGATACCGATTCTCTGCGGTTCTGAGGAACTGTGGGATATCGAATATCCATAATTATTTATAATTATATATTATGTCATGTACAATAAATTAATTACTTGAAAATCATTAATCTTAGCGATTTATTATTTAGAGTCTTGCAATCTCTGACTTGCAAGACGGTTTTCATATCATGGGTGCACACATGTTATGAAAATTTTAGGTAATCCTACTAGGCCCCCTTTAGGGTCCTGACAAAACCTCAGATCAATTTTACTAAAGACCTTAGCTTCATTCAGTTCATCTAGCATGTCATCTAACCTAAGGATGAGATACTAGTACTTGATTGTGATTTTGTTCATGGCTCTACTATCTATACACCTACGCCAGGTACCATCTTTTTTTCATACAAGGAGTGCCAATACAGCACAGGGCTGAGACTTTCCCTTACATTTTTCCAGTAGTTTGTTTACTTTTCTCTAGAGTTCAATAGCTTATTTGGGGTTCATTCGGTAAGTTGGCTTGTTCAATAGGGTAGTGTCAGGTATAAAGTCAATGTAATGTTCAATGCCTCAAAAAGGAGGTAATCCCCTGGTAGCTATTCAAGAAATAGGTTAGTATACTCACCTAATAGCTCCTTGATTGCTAGGGGTAGTTTAATATGCTACTTCAATTCTAGTAATCGTTTGACTAACAGAAAGGCCAACATATCAACTTTAATAACTTCTTAGAGCTTGTCTTTACTTAAAACCAAGGTCTTCTTAGACCCTCGAGTAAGTTTAGTTTGTAGCTTGCTAACTTAACTTGATGTCATAGGGTTCAAAGTAATCTCCCTACTATTCTTCTCAAACATATAGGTGTTCTTAAACCCATCATGTATAACCCTCCGATCAAAAAGCCATGGTTTACCCAACAACATGTGAGATACGAACATAGGTAACACATCATAAAGAATTTCATCAAAAATAATTTCTAATAGAGATCAACAGCAATACTTATTGATTGACATGTAGTGCTCTCTTCTCATTTAGCCAATGTAACTCATATGACTTTGTGTACAAGATAGTCGGCAACTTGAGCTTCTTAACTAGGTTAGCAAAAGCCATGTTTGTGCAACTTCCACCATCTATAAGCGTACATACTTGCTCATTCACTTTGCATGTGATGTGAAACAAGTTCTCTCTCTACTCCCCCTCCATAAAGGGTTCCATACTCATTGCACATTGGACAACTAAAGTTAGCTTATCTAAATCCTCGGCAAACACATCTTCCTTAACTAGTTTGTCATTAACCTCAACCTCTTCTTCCACTTTTCTTTCCTTCTCCGGTTACTCATTTGTGCTGCTTACTTCAATCTTAAGGGTATCACCCTTGATAATCCTAGTTCCTCTATTCAAACATTGGATGGCCATATGTCCAAATCCTTGACACTTGAAACACTTGATTTGCCTCGTCTTCCTCTTAGATCCTTGTCCCTTCTCGTAATTTCTTGGTAACACTTCACCATCAATTGGTTGACTCTTCTATTCAACTTTGATATCTATTCTTCTATCGGTTTAACACTTTATTGAGCTTGCTTCCTTAAGGGAGTCGGATTGATTGTACAAGTTGATTCATTGGAGGTAAGCTCAACCTACTCCTCTATTTTTCCACTCGTTGGGCTATTCTTATAACTTGGTCTAATGTAGTAAACTATTGAAATTCTGTGATATCTCAGATGTTGCCTTACAATCCAGTGAGAAACATAGATATTTTTTAGGCCAATGGTTCATCCACCTCACATCAAATCATAAGTATTTGGAATTCCAAAACATATTCATCAACAATTCGGCTTCCTTACCTCAACTCTTGAAACTAAGCAAAGGTGTTTTGTAAATAAGTATCTAGTACAAACCTAATCCTAAGTATCCTCTTCATCTCAAGAAGTATTTGCTTCCCTATATCCTTCTTATTCCCTTATAATTTAGAAGTCCTTCCACCACATTATGGCATAACGTAAGAACTTTATAGTAGCAATTCAAACTTTCTCACGGTCTTCATACTAGTAGTAATAAAAAACACACTTTACCTTCTCTTCCTAGTTTAGATAATCGTCAACTTTCCAAAACCATTAAAGCTCAAGATTTGATGCTTCACATGGTTGACAGCTCGAGGAGCTCGGGCTCATTCCTCTTTCTCATTATACTCTCCTTCTCCTTCTTCATCCTAATCACCTAAGTCAATTCTCCTCCACACATGTCCCCTTATTCCTCCACCTCAATCTTGTTGAGTTGGGATTTGTCCTTATAGGTCAAGCAGCTTGGGGAGTATTCTGCACAGCTTTGGTAGGTCGAAAGACCAATGCAGGAATAGCTTGGGTCAGATCAGCTACACCTCATCAATTTACTCATATGTACTTCTAAGTGTATTTTGAGGTTATCGTCCATGGGGGATAACACCACTATTGTCATCTCCAATACTAGCATTGACACTTGGATCTATCATTCCCTTTGAAAAAACTCTGTAACAAACTAAGATTCTAAGAAACAAACAATAGATACAATTCCTTCAAGCCAAACATTCTACGTATACACTTCTCCACACGAATGTTTAACTAATCTACAAGCATAATAACTACTTCGAAGAATAGTAAAACCAATTAAAATTTACTCTTTTTTCGTATGCGTGAAATAGAGTATAACGAAGTATACGATAACAGTAATCTACTATGCCTTCTACTTACTCAAACACTCACAACTAGCCCTTGTACAACTATAATACTCTACCACAACAAACACTAGTCATAAGAAAGCTTAAACATGACTTATCTGAACAAACCTCCACTCTAATACTAAGATGATATGCCTCACTAAGATCGAACAAGGGTAACAGTATTGAGGTGGGTCTAAGCTTGCACAAATACTAGAAACTAACAAATAAACAAACTACAATCAACTTCAAGGATATGACGCACTATGGAACTATCAAGGACTTAAGGTTCAACTTGATATAATGTATAAGCAAGTCTAATAAGGTGCCTCACCATTTAGCCTTACTTAAGGGTTAGGATAAGAGTGAACTAAGCAAGCAATAGAGAGCAATGCTAACAAAAAGGAGAAATGTATTTAATGTCATATGTGTAAGATGATGTGACTACATGTTGTAAAGGGTATTTATACCCAAAAACTTAAGGTAACCTACCTTAAATGGAAAGGAAAAAAAGGGGTATTACTTAAACAAGTAATGTATAAGGAATATCAAAAGGGCGTAGATGAAAATCCAAAGAAATTAATAACTGGAGTAACAGGGTCCTTTTCACATGGGATTAGACACAAGGCATTTGATCACTAGGGATGCTTCTGGTAGAAAGAGACAATTGGTATGTTCAGGATGTAGATTGTTGAGCAAACATGGGGGTCCTCTAAGAAAATGTAGGTGTCAATGTGCTCTTGGGTTCTTGGTACCAGTGTTGCGGAGTTGATGGTTAGCATAATCATAGCCGAGTAGATGTATGAGAGCTCTAAGTTGTCAATAGAGCATATTTTAGGTCATCATTACTTGATTACTAACAAATGAGAAGTTATTCGGCTCGGCATGTAGAGTTGGTCGGCAGTAAGGATTAGCTCAACCATGGTAGGGGTTAATTAAAACAATAGAATTTGCTTTGTTAGTCCCCTAAGACCTTAAGCTTGGGTTTTGGTTAAGAGCCTAATTGTTTGATTCCTATCATAACCAATTAACCTCTAAACTTCCTTGATGGACTTTGGTGACTCCATGTCTAGCATGGCCTATATCTTCTTAGGGTTAGCTTCAATTCCTCATTATGTCACCATAAAACTGAAGAATTTCCTTAAAGATGCACTAAACACACAATTCTATGGATTCAATTTCATATTATGCTTTCTCAGCACGTCGAAGGTCTCTTAGAGGTCAGCAAGGTGGTCTTCATTAGTCTTGCTTTTGACTATCATATCATCTGCATAAACCTCTATGTTCCTATGTATTTGAGGTTTGAACATCTTCATAACCAACCTCTAGTATGTAGTAGCCATGTTCTTTAGACTTAATGGCACAACTTTGTAATAATAAGTTCCAAAATTTATAATAAAAGAGGTACGTACTTGGTCAAAAGGATGTATCTTTATCTAATTGTACCTAAACAAAGCATCCATAAAGCTTAATAGGATATGTCTTGAAGTCAAATTGATCATTTGGTCTATTCAAGGTAAAGGGAAAAGATCCTCAAAACATGCTTTATTTAAGTCAGTGAAATCAATGTACATCCTCCACTTTCCATTTGCTTTCTTAACTAATGTACAATTGGTGAGCTAAGTAGGATGAGGTTCTTCTCTGATAAAACCTTCTTTCAATAGCTTTTCAACCTCCTCCTCTATAGATATTTGCCTCTCTAAAGCAAAATGTCTCTTCTTTTATTGCACAACCTTCACGGTTAGGTCTCTATTAGGCTTGTCAATGATAACTTCCTCAAGGATTCCAATCATATCGAAAGGATTCTAAGCAAAAATATCCTTGTTAGCTCAGAGAAGACATAGCACACTTTCCTATAGGTCAACTAGCATGTTGGCTCTAACCTTTGTGACATGCTTAAGATTGTTACCTAACTGAATTGTTAACATTTACTCCACGAGTTCTCCTCTTGCTTGCAAGCAATTGCTCATGCCTTATTCAATGTTGTAGACCTAATCTCTCTCTTCAGAGTTTTTAAGTACAAAGCTCAAGCTAATTATTGGTCCCCATAGCACATCCCCATAGTACATCCCCATTCCACCATCTTAAAAGTATTGATGGAAGGATAGACCACTATGCCATTGTAAGGCAAAGGATAATCTACTATCATGAAACCAATCTCCTTCTTTAAAACATTCTCATCATCCTTGATTTGTAAGGTTAGGATAACTACTCCTTATATTTTTAGTGGTTGATTATTGAATCCATATAAATTGTACTTATATGGTTGCATCCTACAATTTTCAAGCTTAGGTCGCATTTGATCAAATGCATGCTTGAAAATGGTGTTAGTTAAGCTCCCTATATCTATCATTACTTTTCTAACCTAAAAAAATCTACCACCCTAATTATAATGACCAACGCATCATCATAAGGGAACTAAACTCCATGCTTATCCTTCTTTGAAAAAACAATTATATCATCAATTCTATGTCTCTTCCCCCCTCAAATTCAATACATGATCTCCTTGTACTTCAAACAAACTTGCAATAGACAAAGCATTCCTTCATATTGGTCCACCGAAAATGACATTAATAACACCTAAGGGAGCTCAGTTGTCTCCCCTTTCATTATCTTACACTACCATACCTCGATTATTAGGTCTAGCCTCAATACTCTAAGGTTGCTACTCAATCCTCCTCCTTTAAGCAAGTTGCTCAATGAGCTCCTCTCTATCTGCCATAAACTTCCTCAAATAACCCCTTTAGACAACATCCTCAAGTAGATTTTTCAGATGTATGCACTTGTCTATATTATGACTTCGAACTCCATGAAAGTCACAATATTTGTTATAGTTCTTCTTCACAAGATTACTCTTTATTTTTTCCAGCCAAGCCAAAAAGCCCTGATTGTGTACCTCCATCAATATATCTTATATAGGTCGGTTAAGTAGGATATGCTTGGTTAAGGTTAGAATTGAACTCTTTCGATCTCTAAGGGTTAACTCAACTTACTATGAATATCAAATTTCTTTCCCAATCAATCTCTTATAGAACCCTTATCCTTTTCTGATCTTCTTTCGTACTTATCTTTCTCAAGCTCTCTCCTAGCTTGCATCTGGTCCTCATAATGTATAAATTTCTCTAACCTCTTAATAAAGTCATCTAAAGAGGTTGGTAAATGCTTAGCAAGGGACTTGAAGAAGTTCAAATCCTACCTAACTCCTCTATAGATAGCATGAAGCACTACACTCTTGTCATAGCTGGTGATTTTGATAATCAACTGGTTAAATCTATAAACATAATCTTTGATCCACTCCCTAAGTTTCTATCTAACTGTAGTTAATAGCATAGAATCTTTGGCTGAAGGTCTACTAACTAGGAAATATTGACAAAACTCATCGATTAACTAGTCAAAGGAGGAAATAGAGGTTGCTTTCAATAAGTTGAACTAGTTATTAGTAGTTTTCCTCAAGTGGAAGGGAAGACCTTGCAAGAAATCACATCAAATAAGCCATAGAGTTCCTTCAACATCTGAAATGTGCTCAAATGGTCATCTAGATCCTTTCTTCCATCATATGTCAAACTGAGGTTGTTAGACACTCAATGGAAGAATCTCATCTACAATGCTTTAAATGAAAGGGCTTACCTTTCTACCCTTCAGATCAATTTCCTTCTTAAAAGCCCCTTTTGTTGCTAATTTCCTATTATAATCCTCTAAGTCTTGCAAACTCGTGTCTATTATTGTTCTTTGTGGCAAATGAGTAGTTACATGTTCACTTTCTCCTAGTTATAAGTGTTTATACGTATGGTGTGGTGTGAGCACAAAATGGAGTCTTCTAGCAATTTTCCTCCACTTATAGCTCCTACCTTTACTATGGGTTGGTCTCAACTACCACAAGGGCCTTCCTTAGAGTTACCATAACTCCTCTTCTTGTATAAGTAGGTTGGTCTATTGCATAAACTGCTACAATGAAGGAGTAGAAGAAGAGGCAACATCTCTTTCATTAAGCCTCTATTACAACTCCTTGTCGTTAACTCGTACTTCTTCATGTTCTTTAGCAAATTTAGCATCTAAGGCTTTTAACTATGCTATACACAAACTAGCATCATCTTGTTCTTGATGCTAAGATGTCTAATTATGAACTTTAACTTGACGCACATCTAAGGTACGTTGCTATGGCGATTGTTCCTCCTGAATTGCACGAAGGGCCATACTAACTCTCGAAGTATTGTTGTCTTTAGATTTAGTTGGCCATCATAGGTTATTTACAAACAAACAGTGCCAAATTGTTAATACTCAAAATTAGTTTTAAGGAATGAAGGACACTTCACGTAAGATTGTTTTGCAAGATGAAAAAGAAAGTTAGGCTATGAGGGGTGCTAAGGTGACTCTGATGTAACCACTCCAATGCCTAAGTCAAGTTAAGAGTTTTAAGATAAGATAAAGGTTAAAAGAGTGCATAAAAGTGTTTAGAAGAACCTTATTATTGCATTTTGATCTCTATTTATAGCTAAGGTTGGCTCAAATTTGGTAATCATAGCCTCTAGAATCTTACACATGCATTAAGTTTAAATTTAGGACTACATCTCGATACTAAGGGATGTGGTTGACATCATGGTGGTTGGTGGGCAGTTATTTTGGCAAGGGGCCTAACTATTTACATCATGTGTCTAAATTTGAATCCTTTAGGGCTAACTAGGTTAAAAGCCTAGCAATAAGGAGTTATCTCAAGTTAAACAAGGGTAATTTGACTTACTCTAGTCAAGTTATTCTATATTGTTTAAACATATCTAGCTTATCAATTCTCCTGAGCTAGTTAATGATAAGTCAAATATAGTATATATTTTCTATAGCAATTTTATGCAATAATTTCAACTTTATTCTTAGTGATTTTATGATGATTTGAGCTAAATGTGGTTATTTATTGTTTGGAGGGACTCTAGAAGTACTTTATGAAGATTTTAAGGATTCTTAGGAAATTTTGAGCATATTGGAGTAAAAATACCAATAATAGAGTAAAGTGGAGAAATTTCTAGCAAGAACAGAAGTCTAAGAACAACCACGGTTGAGGACTATGCCTATGGTCTCTACCCATAAACCCTTCGTTAAAGAATTTATTTTGAATTTTGAATTTTCACACAAAAAGTAACTTAAAAAGCACAACTATGGCTAACCACTACAACCATATACTGAGGGTGTAAAGACATTGTGAATTATAGTTTTCTATTTTTGTTAGATTCTCATTATAATCTTAGGAGCATTGCCTAAAATAGATCTCTAAGCTTGGAGTTACAAAGGGAGAGCCCCTTAAGTAGTTGTTAGGTTTAGAATATTCTAAGGGGGCTTCTCTATCATGTTTCTTCTTTTCTTTTGCATGTTTTTATTTTAATTTACTTAGTAAATCATTGTTGAACCCTATGTTCAAAGGGCTTATTTTTGTTTATGAAATTCAATCTATGATTATAATGTATGCGATCTGGCTATATCGTTTTCATTGTTGTTAGATTAATATTACTTGAGATATTAATCTAATGCCTAAGCTTATTGTAAAGTCACAAGGCATGCAATAAACAAACAAGTATAATTATAAGAGATTAAGTTTGTTAAGAGACTAGGTGTTTAATCTTTTCGAATTAGGGTGACCTAATAGCAGGATCTAGGGCCTTCATCCAATCTTGGAATACTTTATTCAAAAGCAATTTAGATAGAGAGAGTTCCAAGATTAGGAATTAATTCAGAATCTGATTTCCTCTAGAATAGGGTTAGGAACCTCCACGATCTAGTATAGTAATGGAGATTAAATGATCCTCAAGAATTAGGTAGTAAACAACAATTTTCATTTACTAAGGAAAATGTCTTTTTATTTATTAATTAATTGATGTTAATTTCTATTTAGTTCATTAGTTATTTAATCATTTTGTTATTTAATTTATGTTAGTCTTTATTTAGTTGTTTAATTGTTTTAATATCTTGTCATTTCATTATTAATTAATTGTCTATTTACTTTCTTTGTCTTTAGTTTAATATTCTATTTTATTACAATCTTTAATTTCTATCCTTAGAAGATTTTATGGTCTTGAGTTGGGTAATTGAATAATCTAAAAGGGTATAGTTGCTAAAAATAATTAGATATACATATATAACTAATTCCTCGTGGGATTGACACTTAAACTCAAAATTTGTTTTATTCTATGCTATAACTTAACCAAGTGCACTTGCTTATAATGCAATATATGCTTCCTAAGTTTTTAGCATTGTTATTAGAGAGCCATAAATAGAGTAGTCTAATTTAGGAAATTATTATAACCCTATATTTATTCTATTACTTTAACATCTTGCAATATATCTTTTCCTTAGTTATTAGATATCATATCTCTTCTATTATATTGCTAACTTTTAATTCTTTGCAACTTATTACAAGAAGTAACAATAGTGATTTAGTAGATTTTGACCCAAAAATCGAAAGGACAGTGCGACACCTTCGTTGAAGAAATTGTAACATCGTCAATTAAAGCTTACCAATCAAATTAAAAGAGGAGTCAAAAAGTTCATAAGGCGAGCAATAAGACACAACCCTAAATGGAAAAAACAATGTTGAAGCCAGTAAGACATTAATGGACTTTGTAAAGCCAATGGTGACTAGAGTTGAGTCTAGCATTACTAAACCTACAATCCAGACTAATTTCCAAATTCAACCTAACATCATCTAAATGATCCAACAATTTGTCTAATTCGACAAATTGGCAGATCAGGACCTTAAAACTTACATTTCAAATTTCCTGGAAATCTACGATACGTTCAAAATTAATAGTGTCTCAAATGATGCAGCAAGGTTAAGGTTATTCCCATTCTTCCTGTGAGATAAGGCTAACCTTTGGCTTAATTCATTACTTAGAGGCTTAATCACCACTTAGGAGTCATTAGTAGAAAATTTCCCAGGAAAATATTTCCCGCTTGCAAGGACGGTGAATATTAAGAATAATATATATGCTTTTGTTCAATATGATGATGAGACCTTTTATGACACTAAGGAAAGATTTAAGGAATTACTAAGAAGGTGTCCACATTATGGACTACCTCATTAGATGAAAATCTAGATATTTTACAGTAGACTCAATAATTCCTTGCGATGAACTATTGATGCTACAATTGGAGGCAATCGAAGTGCTAAGACTCTAAAGGAAGCCTAAAAGCTAATCAAAGACATGGCAATGAACAATTCGCAATGGGATAATGTAAGAGCCCAAGTAAAAACATCTAGAAAATATGAAGTTGGCTCTGTGATTGCACTAATTGCCCAAGTTGAAAATTTGACTAAAATGATTGATGGATTGATAAAACCTGTTAAGTTAGTACAAGATGAGGTTTTGTTGGAAATTGAAGATGTTAATTTTATTGCTAATAGATCTACAAACAATCCTTTTAGCAATACCTATAATCTAGGCTAGAGAAATCACCCCAATTTCTCTTAGGGAGGCTAGTAGCAACAATAAAATCATAATCAACAAAATAAGTCTCCTAATGTAAAGGAATTACTAAATCGGTTCATTTAAAATTTAGATACAAGGTTCCAAGCTAACGAAGCAGCATTAGGGAATACAAAGGCATCATTAAGGAATTTAAAGAATCAACTTAGTCAGTTGGGGATATTGATTACCGAAAGGCCATAGAGAAGCTTGCCTAGAAATATTGAACTAAATCCTAAATTAGTAGTTTTGGAAGTAAACTAAGGAATAAGTTATCAATTGTCAAGCTAATGACGTAAAACAAAAGTGCTCCTTAGGAGGTAACCTAAATTTTATGAACTTTTATTTTCTGTATTTAGTCTATGTCGGTTTCTATTCAATAAGTCAATTCAAGTTTTTGAGTTAGTTGTTATTCTACTTTGAACAATTTTTACATAATATTTATAGTTAGGCAATTTAGTTAGTGATTTTTGTTGTCCAATTTGGTTGAGACTTTATGTTTGAATTGATACTAACTTCTAGTTCTTTTAGTTATTTCAAGAATCAAGTCAAGAAATTGAAGTTTGGAGAAAATTTTCAACTCCAAGAAGGATCACGGTCACAATCCATGCTAGTGGACTTGGATTGTGATCATCTCATAAATTAATTCAATAAAAAAAAGTTGGAAAAAGAATTCATGATGAAAGGAACACAGCTAGGAATACAATCATGATCCTTAGTCGTATACATGATGTTCTTATCTACATAGGGGAGAGAACACAGCCATATCACAGTTGTGTTCACTGCTTGTGGTCGTTATAGACATTGAAAAACACGATTATTTCTTCTTCATTCTATTTCACTCTCACACACACTTTTCTCTATTCTCTCTCTACAATCACCACTATCACTTACCAAATCCTTCAAATCTAAGCGTGAAACTAATAATCACAAGGTATGTACATCAACCTTACTCCATTATTTTCATAGATTTGTTGTTAGATTTCATAAAAATCTAATTTTTATCTTGAAGATTTTGATGTGCATGTGTAGATCTTGAGTTTTAGGGATGATCTAGTGCGTGTGATGCAACATAATGCATTATTTTTTTTATTATATACTAGAATCCTTGAAAAAGATTTGTACTTTGTGAAGATGCAATGGTTGGAGAGTAATGGAAAGCTAATTATTGGTTGAATTTTGATCTACTAAATTATTCACTTATAATTTTATCAAGTTTCATTTTAAAAATCCCAATATTTTAATGCATTAAAGTTGATCTATTCACTTATTGAATCTTAATTTTGCGAATTTACATATTCAATGCTAAACTTGAAAGGATTAAAAATAACAAAATTTTATAGGATTCGTTTATGAAATTATCCTATAGAATACTAATCTATGATTTTAGTAATTTAGGCATTGTATTTTGCAAACTTGTTGATTTAATCACTATCTTAATTACTTAGTACCTTAAATAGCAATGAGTAGATGTGATTGCCACGGGAAAATTAATGAATTGATTTTTGCATGAATCATTGTTATTATCACATTTAAACTTCTCTATTGTTTTTATTTCAAAAAATGAGTAGAGTTAAGCATACAATCGACAAAAACTCTAGTGCTATTCCACAACCTCTTTAGCTCCAATTTAAGTATGAATGGCAAAGAGAAAGGTTTGGACACTTTGTTAAGAAAGAAGTTTGATAAGTTCTCCTATATTAATGGGAATGCCTTAGCTTAAACTAAGTACGATGCTAGAATTTGCCACTTGATTGGTTTTGGTGCATGGGATCAGTTCTTCACAATCAACTAGTTGTATATAAGGAACCCACCCTTAAGTTCCTCTACACATTTAAGTTAGGTTTCAGTTACCTTGTCTAAGGTAGGTAAAATACAATCCATTTTAAGTGCTTCAATAGGGAGTTAGGATACCTATTGATTATTTAAGTGTACTTACGGGGCTTTATTTTGCTTATTATATTTTGACATAAGAATATATGGATTTACCATATGAGTTGCCCTAAGGTGTTCTAATTTAGCCATATGGAATAAATTGTTTGGTAATGATGGAGGTATTTATAATATTGGGAAGTTTAAAGCATCAAATTTGCATGACTCTACTCTTAGGTTGGTACATTATGTATTAACTAAAAATTTTATAGGTAGGCAATATTTAGGGGGTTGTATATGCAATTTAAGTATATTTTTGCAAGCCCCTTCATTACCCATTTGGCAAGAAACTATCTTGGCTTATGTAATGAGGCATGCATGAGAAAGATGATGAATTTTACTCCCCTCACTTATGATGTTATCTAATCTGTGCACATGCCACCACTACTTGAGCTACCACTTGAACCAGCTGGTGAGGCTTCCACTTCATCACCCTCCAAGCAATTAGTTGAGTCTTCCTTAGTGATTGGCACTTTCAAAAAGTTCATGAGGAAGCTTTTCAAGAGGCAGAAAATTTTGCAGCATAAGGTAGACCAAGCCCTAGTTCAGTAGCAAGCAATCATGACTCACTTCTAAATTTAGCCACCACCACCATGCTTAAGCTAGACTCTACGAAGGAAGCTACGAAAGAGGAGATTAAGGAAGAAGATGAAAAGGATGAGGAGTGATCTCCTCTCTTCTGTTTCAAAAGACTTGGTTTGTGTTTATTTTTCTTTAATGTTTGGATGACTGTATTATTAACTAACTTTTTCATTTACCTTTCTTACTGCTATTTGATCTTTTTATGTTTTGATGTTTACAAGATGCTAACTTTTAAACACTTAAATTAGTAGTAGTTTTATTTTAGTTATTTTTTGCATAGTTAACTTGTTCTTTGGTTAGTTCATTTTGATGTAATACAAAAACCAAGCGCTTAATGATTTGATGGAAATTTGCATTTGGACTTCATTTTCTTTTGGAAATCCAACAATAAAACTAAGGAAGTCCTAATTTCTTCTCTTCTCTTTTATTATTATTCCTATTGTCTTTTATCTCCACTAGAATGTGTGATTTACAAGATCATGCACGTTGAAGACAATATACAACTTAAGTGTGGGGGGAGGATAGAATATATATGTTATTGCATAGGCACTTAAGCTCTTGTTTGTTAAATTTTATCAAAATTTTTCAAATTTTAGAAATTTGTGACCCTCTTTATATATCTAAGGAAGCATAATTTTTTTTTTAAATCAACTTGATCTTTTATGAATTTAGAACACTTTGCTGAATTTGAGTAGTTAAATATTTAAAATTTAGAGTTACCTTTCTCTTAAGCTTAAACTTAGACTTGAGATTATGATAGACATGAACTAGTTAAAGTCTAGTCATCTTGATTTTAAAGGATTGTTATCTATCATTCATTTTCAAAATTTTAGATTAGGTGAACAAAGGAAATTTGTCCTTTGAAAAATCAAAGTAATTGAAGGTGTAAATTAGATAATTGGATCGAATTGATAAAAATAAATTGTTGAGATTAGTATGGATCAATCTTAGTCCCTTAAACGAGGAAGATTCTTTTTCGCTGCCAATCGAAAAAGTAACATTAATTAAGGTTGTTAAGGATCATCTTTGTTCTGTCAAAAGAGTAAGGCACCTTCTCGTTGGCAACTATTAAGTAATTAAAATAGCCGAATTAGTAAGGATCGAGCTCGATCCCTCAAAAGAGTGATATAATTTCCTAATGCTAATTAAGCTCCAATTAAAAGGAAATTAAGTTGAATTAATACACCTTCTAACAAAAACTAAAAGAAGTAAAGGGACAATTGGAGAATGAATTGATGTCATATGCATCTAATCTAGTTTTTCAAGTTAAAAATACTTAAAGAAGATTTTGCTCCTCTTGAGTTGAAGTAAAAGAAATCCTTATAACTTTTTCTTGATTAGTTTATGTATGTTGTAATATCTAGTTTAGTTTCTGCTTAATTGTTATGATTAACTTTACATCCTCTATATTGATTTCTAAAATTCAGTAAGCTTCAATTTACTATTATCTAAGTGTTCTAAATGCATTGTAAAGTTGAGGAATAAGAGTGATTTCGAAAGAAACTTTTGATAAGCAATTAAGATTTTAAGGGTGCACTTTTCTAAATTGCAATTGAATTGTCTAGTCCTTTGAAAATTCTCTTTATTTTGCTTGATAACAAGCAAAAGCTTAAATTTGAGAGTATTTGATAACTCAAATATAGCATTTATTATCGATAGCAATTTTGCAATAATTACAACTTTATTCTTGTTGATTTTATGATGATCTGAGCTAAATTTGGTTATTTATTGTTTTGATGGACTCCAGAAGTACTTCATGAAGATTTTAAGGATTCTTGGGTAATTTTGAGCATATTGGAGTAAAAATACCAGTAACAAAGTGAAGTGGAGAAATTTCTAGCAAGAATAGAAGTCCAAGAACAACTACGGTTGAGAACTACACTTATAGTCCCTACCCGTGAACCCTTTGTCAAATAATTTATTTTGAATTTTGAAGTTTCACACAAAAAGCACGATCACAACTAGCTACCATGACCTTGTATTGAGGGTGTAAAGACATTGTGAATTCTAGTTTTCTATTTTTATTAGGTTCTAATTGTAATGTTAGGAGCATTGCTTATAAATAGATCTCTAAACCTAAGGTAACAGAGAGAGCTCCTTAAGCAGTTGTTAGGATTAGAATATTCAAAGGGGGCTTCTTCATCATGTTACTTCTTTTGTCTTTCATATTTTTATTTTAATTTACTTAGTAAGTTATAATTGAACCTTACATTTAGAGGGGTGATTTTTATTTATGAAATTCAATCTATGATTTTACTTTTTACGATCTAGTTACATCGTTTTCATTATTGTTAGATTAATATTACTCTAGGTATTAATTTAATATATGAGTTTGTTGTAGAGTTGCGAAGCTTGCAATAAACAAATATCTATAATTAGAAGAGATTAAGTATACTAAGAGATTAGTTGTTTAATCTTTTCAGATTAAGGTAATCTATTAGTGGGATCTAAGGACTTTATGCCATCTTAGAATACTTTATTGAGAAGTGATTTGGTTAGAGAAGGTTCTAGGATTAGGACTTAGCTAGAAACACAAGTTTAATTAATAAGAAATCCTATTTCCATTGAAATAGGGTCAAGAATCTCCACAGTCTAGAATAGTAATTAAGATTAAATGATCCCCTAGAACGAGGTGGTAAACAATAATTTTAATTTGCTAAGGAAAATGTCTCTCTCTTTATTAATTAATTGATGTTAATTTCTATTTAGTTCATTAGTTATTTAAACATTTTGTTATTTAATTTATTTGACTCTTTATTTAGTTCTTTAGTTTTTTTATTATCTTGTTATTTCATTAATAGTTAAGTATAGTTATTTACTTTCTTTGTCTTTAGTTTAATATCCTATTTTATTACAATCTTTAATTTTATCCTTAGAAGATTTTATTAAAATCTTCTATGGTCATGTATTAGGTAATTGAATAATATAAAAATGTATAGTTGCTAAAAATAATTAAATATACTCATATAATTGATTCTTCTTAGGATCGACACTTAGACTCAAAATCCATTTTATTTTATATTATAACTTGATTAGGTGCATTTAATTGTACTGTAGTAGACACTCCAATCAACACATCAGAATTGACCTAAAGGGGATTAGAAGCAATGTAAAGGGAGTAAGGGAGCAAATAGATAGGCTAGGTACCACTTAGCTTAGCTTAGTTCTATCCTTTAAGAGAAATCACTATCAATAGTTGTCTCATCATCCAATTAGATTGAAAGAACAATTTAGAATTAAGAATGACATAGCCCTAGCTTGCTAAGTAAAGCATCTTATATAGAGAGCACTAAACAATGCGATGTGATGTAATGTAATCTTATGCAAAATCTTATAGTGCAATCTATGCAATGTTTGTTTTTTAATGTTGATGAAACAATCAAACATCTACTCCTCTATTGTCCTTCGATTTTGTTAGTTTAGTTTGTTGTCATAGGCATTTGTATTGAAATTGAGCTAGTGTCAACTAATGACTTATGGTTAAAGTCTTGTTTGGAAGGGGTTGAAAATAATAAAAGGAAAGCGTTATTTTATTTGCTAAACTTTGTATGGTAATGTAGTGCATTTGGAAGGGAAGATGCAAGGTGGTCCTTAACTATAAGAGCACTAATGTTCTCTTTATGTCCCATGTTGCCTAAAGAGTTGTTTTAAAAGTTGACCTTTTAATAGCTAGATATTCCTATTACCAATAATAAACCTTGGAGAATTTTAACACTTGTTTTGGTTATAAATACCCATCGCATAATAGGGAACTTGGTTCATTCCCTCCATTATTTTTGCAAGAGACCTAGCCAAAGTGGATGATGCAGTTGGTAATCAACAAAGGCGTATAGTGGAGAATAAGGCCAGTGGTATCTATTTGGCTTCAAGACTCATCACAACACCACTAGTACAGTGTTATAACAACCTTATAGCAACATTGTCTTTAGATTTTTCTTCTGAAAGCCACAACATACATCACTAAATGTAAGTTCCATTAAGGGAAGAACAATAGTTAGTTGATAGTTCTTCTTATTGGGAAGCATTAGAATGTACAACTATCAAATTGAATCATGATGGTGCCTTTGACTTGTCCTTGGGTGAGGCTAATGTACGATTTGTTGCCAGAAATCATAATGGTTTTGTTTATGATGGTGATGCAGAATTACATCAAGCTAATTCTACTGAAATAGGGGAAGCCATGGCTCCCTTACCCTTAGGGCAATGAAATATGCAAAGTTTATGGGTTAGGATGATATTATTATTAAAATCAATGGTGTACCCATATATAATGCAATTATCTATCCTTTTGATTTACCTTAGCATCTTTTTTCTTTCATTTGTGATTTGTGACATTAGATATCAAGTTCCCAATCCATTACCTTCAAATTAATAAGGCAATAGGCAAATCAAATAGCAAATTTGACTGTAAAGCATATGAGATTAAAGATGCATCCTTATAAATGGGTGCTTCAACCCTTACCTTCTCTAGAATCTCTTATATTGTTTGATGCTAGTCATGTTTGTGCTCTCTCAATCGGTGAGGAGATTTACTGATGTAATGAAATCTATTTAAATTTAACATCAATTATCTCTTTTGGGGAAGAAAAAAAAAAGCTTATGCATTAGGTTGTTTTGATCGGCCATTAGGGGTAAGAGAGTATATGGTAGGTAGGGTATAAGCCCTACAAATACCTTACCCTATAGGTACATATTTCGAAACTTTGCTATTTATACCCCATCTTATGGTACTTGGGACCCACCTTGTACTTTATACCTTGTGCCTTATAGATTGTATAGGGTATCTTATAAAGCCTATAAATTTTTTGTTTTATTTTCCTTATAAATTTTAATATGGTTATTTTTACAAAATATAAACCAAACCTAAACTTTTTTTTTTTGTCAAAAGAAAAAGCTTAATTTAGCTAATCTTTTAAATGATACAACGAATGAAGTCTATTGAGATTTATTTTCAACTAATTTTTTTTCTTAAATAGTTCTTTAACCATTATTATTATAGATGAATTTTTATGGAAGTATTATATAAAGCATTCTTTGTGCAAATAATGTATTCATTTTGTAATAATCACATTGTAGATTCATATAGATTCTTTGTTTTTTAACTTTAGTGGAATTGGATTTAGTAAATGAGGAAGATGGAGTGAAATGAAAATTCAATAAATAAAAAACTAAAGAGGAAAAGACTAACATAAGGACATCGGCACTAGTCTAAGGAACTTATGGGATGTGTTTTGTTTATTTATTTTTTTAATTCCATACAAATAAAATGATATTCTTTTTTATTTATTAATTTTATTAAATTATTATTTCAAGTTATATATAAGAGACCTTAGAACCTATACCCTATATATTTCACAATACAAATTCTAAGGTGGGTAAAAAGTACCATGATCTCATATCTCTACCTATACCCTATCCTGTAGATATAGATTTTAAAAAATTATTACTTAATAACCTTAAATTAGCACCTAGGACCTATTTAATCAAGTAGGATTCGGATAGATATCCTATAAAATAGAGTTACTTGGTCATTCCTATAAGCCATTCATCTAGTTTATTATTTAGTCAATTGTTCTCACTTAAATCAATCAAGCTAAAGCTTTTGTAGACTATTCTAGCGAGCCCTTATAAGTCAATTATCTAATTTGCTATAGTAGACCAAAACTTTGATTAAGTGAAATAATGTCCCTAGGAGTATTATGCTTAAGTTTATCATCTCTTTCTCTACATTTATTCTTTGATTGATTTTTTTAATTATCATTATAAGATACCCAATCCGCTATTTACTTCTCTAGTTTGAAATTGAATCAGTTAAATATAAATTATTTTCTTTCCATTAATATTTCGATAAAAAGCACTAAGTCAAGATAATATATTATAGTACTTTCTTTATCACTAATTATTTCACATATATTTGAAGAAATCATACTTACCAATATGATGATATCACAGTATCAAGAATCAATCTATGAGTCGCTGGCTTCTTGAGGGATAGAGACACACAAGACTATATCCTAATACATTTCTTCCGTCTCCAATTCATTAACATGGATTCAAACGGACAATTATCTCCTTATTTACTCTTAAGGGATCTTACGAAGAAAGTGCATACGGGAGAGAGAGAGACAATTGAGTTTTAAAGGATAATGTAATTTTGGATGTGATAAATGAGACCGTTTAAAGGGTTTAGTTTTTAAAAAGTGAAATTTTTTTTATGGGTCATTAGCGAAAAGGTTAAAACTGCTAAAAAATTTTGGCTTCACCTATAATTTTTAGGGGTATTAGAGAGAAAGTTACTCTTTCATGTATTTCTTTGGAAATTTGTAAGATTCCTAGTAGAACAACACCCCACTTACCGAAATTAATCACCTGAATTATATCAAGATCCAACCATTTATTAGAGTTTGATTCAACATTTTATTAGAGGTGGAAATTAAAGTTATCTTTGCTTATGTGACATGTGGAATTGTTAGAATATTAATTTTATTGTTTCGTCTTGGTTTAGTGCCTCTCACATTTTTATTTTTTTTATTTTATGTTGTTCGATATTCAGTTATGGTTAATGTTATTTTTATGTTGTTGTTTCACATAGAAATTTAAAAGTACCCCCTTAAGATTAGAGGGTGTAAGTACATAGTTCTAAAGATAGAAAAATGATGTGTCCATGAAATAAACACAAAGAGGTAAATATCATATGATTTAACATTTTTTTTAACTATTTTATTATAACTTTAGAGTGGGGGATTTGAATCTAATATATCTTGATAGGAAACCTTAATTCACGCTACTAAGCTACAATGAACAATAAGATTTACCGTTTAAAAAGCTAATGTTTGTATTTCTTCTAAGATTAATCAAATCATACTAAATATTCTGAAAAGCATCATGAAATTTTTCATTTCAAAAGCTTGTAAATTCTTTGGATAGTTTGGATAATTATATATATTTTTTTTCCTTCTTTTTTTCCCCTTGAGAGGAAGCAGCACTAAACTTGAATGCTTCTGAAGAAAAGGAAAAAAAAAAAAAAAAAGTTGAGTAGACTTGGTCAAGAATTATTAGTGGACCCAATTGAAATGAGGAACACACCCACACACATGATGTTGCAACTTGCAAGTAAATGTTATGTGGATCTAGACCCAACTCCTACATTTAGAATGGAGAGAAGGATTGACATATGACATGGAGACCTCATTGCTCACGCAAATTTCCATTGACTCAGCCTCTGTGTGTCCTCTCTCTCTCTCAGCGAAAGATTAACACCCTAGAGTACCTACTCCTCAGTCTTCACTTGTAGTGACAAATGAATTATATCATAATATCAGATATAATTGATATAGCTCTACTGAAAATTGTAGTTTTAATTCTATTTTTTCAAACTACTTCCAAAAATTGATAAAATTATCCGACTTTGTAATATATTAAATGTACCACATATATGTTTAGGATTTCTACACAAAATGCCATCACCTTCTTTAAGTAATTCATTATTTTTCTGAAATTGTAATTGGAGTTGTCATTTGTTTTGACTTGTGATGACGTTCAACAATAAACATCTAACTTGGCTTAAAACCCTCTCAAATAACTAGCTCAAGCACGGGAGGTAAACATAAGATCGTTGAAATTCGAATTAGAAGTGCAAAGGTTATTAATAAATATATTTTTGAAGAGTTTTATTAAGTAGTAAACGTGTGTTTTCAATATTTACTACATTATTTGAACAGATATAAAAATACTTGATCTTAACTGCATTTCGGGCTATGGGCTCATATATGAATTTTGACCATTTATATTTTCTTAGAGAAAACAGATTTCGAAAGTCATGAGTTCTTGTACTGAATGTCACCAGGATAAACGCTAAAGTGGACATAGTATTCTGGCATAAGTGCTAGTCTCTCAATAAAATTGAGTAGGTTCTAATTCTTCTGTCTCTAAATTGTAATATATAATATAGTTAAGAGAAAAAAAAAAGTCATGAAGATAAACTTGTAGAGATAAATTTGATAGAAAAGGAGTCAAAGCAAATTTACCTCAAAAATATTCTGGCAAGGACACAAGCATTATGGACATCATAATTTCTTCATGACATAAGAAACAAATCCACATAATCCAAGCAAATTAATGATTTAACAGATATTTTACTTTCTTTCGTCGAATTACAATTACTTTCTAGTAGAATCTCATATGTCATGTATAAGGATATACATAAGGTAAATCTACTTATAAATTATTTGAATTACATTTGATGTTTTTTTGAGTTCCATTTGATTGGAGTTGAGTTGAATTTGAGTATGACCTACTGCCATGATTTTTCAATGGAAGCTTTGATTTTAGAATATTTCACACCATATGATCTTAACACTAATAAAACTCAAATCAAGTTTAAGTATAAATCAAATTCGGATGGAGTTTCTACTTCAAACTGTAACTCTAATTGTGAGGAGCATAAAATTTTCAAGGGAACCAGTTTAATGAAGCAGAGCTCAAGTTTATATACTTGTCTTGGGGTTGAGCTTGTGTACTTAAAAACCTAATATGAAGTTTGAGTTTTCGAGTAGAATTTGAAATCGATCTCGCTGCAGTGACAACTCGATCGACTCAATGATATCGCTTACTCATGTAAATTTAACCCATAAGTCTTAGTAATTATGTCAATCGCATGGCTATAATTTTACCCGATTTTTATGGGATTTTGTTGAAAAGATTTCTAAGGGAAGTCATAAGAACTTGAAAAGCTAATTTTACGTAATTCTTTTGGTAATCCATTAATATTTATCTCATGAGATTGCATGCAGTTAAAAGATTTCTCAAAACAAACCAATGCATGCTTTTTATTAACTTGTATGGCCAATTTGACCATGACCAAACCACCCTACTTATCTAGATTTAATAACCCATTTGGTCTTAATAACCGTGCTAATTGTATGGCTAGCTTATAAATTTATACCATTCCACCGGGTTATGTAAATAAGTTTTTTGAAAGGGCCAGAAAAAGGTAAATTTAGTTGGTTTGTTGCACTAATAATTATCACATGAGAATGCATACAGCAATCTAAAAACATTTTCTTTTTCTTGCAAAAAAAATGAAGAACATACTTTTTTTTTTTCCATCTCCTTAACATCTTAACTTATATGGCCATTTGACCATGACCAAAAATGCCCAAATAAGGAAAAAAAGAAAAGAATCAGATTACTCTCAAATTCTTGCCTAAAATGATAATTGACAAAGTACAACTCGCTTAGCTTATTTCGTCGTAAAATTTCTATCAACTCCCGCTGAAACCACATCCAACCCATCATAGAAGAACTGTAATTACCCTAGATTTTTGTTTATATTCATTTTTTTATTAATTATTAATTACTGCATATAATGGATGGGTACATAGATGGAAACACCGAAACGGAATTTGGAAACGAGTAATAATAATATTACTAATATCTTCCATAAAATTTCTATTTTCGGGCAAAGAAGAAAAAAGGAAAAATCGTGTAGGTGAAGAAATAATAAATGAGTCAACCCAATAAATCTCGTCATATTACCAGTCACCTAAACCTCCTCACTTTCTCTCTCTTAGACAAATATATATATATAATATATATTATATATAAACCCTCACAACTTGAAAATTCATAGCTCCCAAACAATTAGAATTCCATACACAAACTCTTATACTCGACCATATTGAAGTCCACGCGCTCCCATCATGATCCACGCGCCACCAGAGACCGACCGCGACTCGACAAAACGTGTGTCGGCGACTCTCTTAGTATCCGTCTCGGCTCTCATGACCCTTTGCGCCAGAAAGGCCAACCTAGTCAAGAGAAAACTCAAGGCCGCCCATCACAAGAAATGTCACAACAGAAGTGTTTTCCGAAACCAAAAGGTCGAGTCACCAAAATCGCCTTTGGCAAAGCCGAAACAGCTGTTGACGACTATGAGCAACAAGGCCATGAGTTTCGTGCAGGGGAGAAATGGGAGCCACCAAGATGAGGAGGACTCGGCCGGGGAGCCGGAGTTTGGGCAGGGTGGTGTGTGGCAGAGGACAATCTTGATGGGGGATAAATGTCAGCCGTTGGATTTCTCAGGGGTGATTTATTATGACGAGAATGGAAAGCAGATAAATGAATTGCCTCCCAGATCGCCACGTGCCAGTCCCTTGCCAGGGTACCTGATGCGTAGGTATGAAAAAGATGGCACCATGTAAATGTGAGGCTACTATAGGAAAATTCCAACATTGCCTCAGATTCATTTTGATCATGATATTTGCGTATTCTGCATTAATACGACTTATAAAAGCCGGGTCTATGAAAGAATTTTTCCAAAAAAAAAAACACAGTGTATTAATGTGGACTAGAAAGGGAATCTTAGGAGTTTGTGTTGATTTTTGGCTATATGGCTAGTCGGTTTTGATTTGTAATTAGGTTGATTTATATGGTCATGTTGTATTGTCCAAAACGCTTGGGCAGATGAGTCCAGTTGGAATGAATTCTGGTTTCAATTTCCTTTTGAAAGCTGTGTTTATTCTCATATACCACTTTTGCTCGATTATTCAATTAAGATATGGAATGACTTTTTCGTTTTTTTACTACAGGGACTGTTAAGATTAGTTTCTTTCTAGTCTCTGTATTTCATATCTAAATACAAGAGATGTGATACACAGCTTATTCCGAATGTGGTTCTGCATGCATCACCAACGTGCTTGTAGTATGCAATTATATGACAAAGCAGCGTACTCTGTTACTGAAAATTGTCCTTCGAGTGATATAAAAGAATGGTTCCTTTTTGTTATTATAGCAATTCTATAAGAGAAACGAATCATATTTTGAAATATAATCCTAATAACATTTTAGAAGATAAAATTAAATTCATGAGGATTGGTAATTCAATCTTAAATTTTTTATTTAACTTGATAGAATATAAGTCTGATACTAAAAGACAAAACCATGACATACATATACACACACATATATATATATATATATACACACATACACACATGTATATATAACATATTTAAAGTATTTTCAAATTTCACACCTTAAAGATTGGAAAATTTTGGAGGCTGCAACCGGTCTTTGCGAGTGGTAAATGCCGGAGCATTAATCCCCTCAGCTGTCTATGACTTTGAATTTTCTTTTCTTTTGATTCTTTCTTTTCTTTTCTTTTTTCTTTTGGTATTAGCCTTATGAACCTTGAATTTTCCTTGGAAATTTTGTTAATTTTATAATTTCAAATTTTTTAGATAAATTCACAATATTCTAAAATTAAAGTTCTTGTCTTTTGCAGCCTACCTGCGTCCTCCTTGCGATAGGACTGGGTTCGTATACCGTTTTACAATATGACTACGTTGTGAACGAATTTTTAAAAGATTGGCCCAAAAAAGACTTATATAACCAAGAAGTTCATCACTGGTACGGGAAAACGTGTTTGTACCGAATTGGACTTCAGATTCATCGCGGAAAATAATAAGTAATGTTCCGTCTGCCAAATTACATTTGTATACAGAGCCGGCAACCGGGCTTTATAAGTTTTTCGCTTGGAGTTCCAGCACCATGCCCCGGGCTTAACTCGTGCCGAGAATAATATCATCCTCATATAGAGAAGGGATGAAATTACCTTGCTAGAGAGACAATTAGTACAACATTTTATGGTTAAGTGTTTTATTACGAGAGATTATGATATTAATTTATAAAGTTATGATTGTAAATATCTTATTAATATAAATTTAAAATTTTTAAAACAAGTAATTGAAATACATCTATTAGTATTTGTTAAATTGGCTATTTATAACTTTTGACTTAAAACTTTACAAATGGTATTAGAGTGAATCTCCTATCAATAAGTAAATGATTCGAGTCTGGCTCTAGTTTATACCATTCCAGTTTTAAAAACATTTTGAAACTGCAAGTTGTAACTTAAACAGCAACTCTCATTAGGAGCCAGGAAAAGGAACATTTCTTGCATGGATCATGTGCCTC
The DNA here is from genome assembly GCA_024138015.1 of Lumnitzera littorea. Lineage (NCBI taxonomy): Eukaryota > Viridiplantae > Streptophyta > Magnoliopsida > Myrtales > Combretaceae > Lumnitzera > Lumnitzera littorea. The sequence continues at coordinate 56,934,900 of JAMXBB010000004.1, read as the reverse complement.
GTATCAGTAGGGACTTTTCTTTTTTCTTGTTTTTTCCTTTTCTTAATAATTATATCTAAAGAGAGTGAAATATACAGCCTATACTAAATCGACCTGTGCACGGTGGGGTTGAGACATTTTAGACCACTTCAATTAAACAACTTTTATGGAGTTTCTTATGTCCACCTCAACTTCACCAATATAGTATTACTTGGGGTAGTATCAATTAAATCATTTTATGACTATCACCTATGTCTTGCTAGTAAAGGACTCACAATCTCGTCCCCGACCTTTCAGTTCTTGTCTTGATATACAAGTGAAAGATCCCCGTGCTCCACACTTTCCGATTACTGACATATCAGGACCAACGAGGATTACCGATCCCAGTTAGTCTTCTGGCCATCTATGTCTATTATTCTAATCACGTATGACAATGTACGAGCAAAGACAATAAAGCTAATATTTTTGTAAAATATTGTTCATATCAGGTTATTGGTGAATATATATATATGTAATATCTTATAATATTATTGTGACGTCATGTTTTTTAAAAAATTTAAATAACAATCATTACTTTTATAATTTTAGGAAACTTTAAAAAATAGAAATTTTAGAGGATTCAAATTTGTATATATATATATATATATTTCTGGTATAAGAAAATTTGGTTACTTGAATTTAGCAATGTCATACTATGACTTTTGGAATAGTAGAAACCTTTACTTAATCAAATAATTAAAGAGCATGACTTGGTCTTGAAATACAATAACCAACATGAGTTTAAAAGATTAGTTCTAGACTCCCTTTCAATAAAAATTAATTTTGTTCACTCAGAAGAAATTGACTGTTTCTTCTACTCCTCACTTAAAACTTGGTGGAGCTGTCAAGAACATTTTTAAATTTACAAAGTAACAGCTCCCGTTTTAATAATAGGAACTAAGAACGATATGCTTTGACTTCTTCCGCCCTTTTACTTCATTACCTAATGCTGAGAACATATCAATTTCGTTAAGCTTAAATTAAATAAAATAAAGCAAAATAACAAATAAATGTTTTTTATGATTGATCTCGCCTAAAAAAAACAGGTGGATAAAGCAATCTATAACAAGTTGGGTCATATATATAATTTAGGTATTTGATTGTCACTTGTAAAAGAAATGACTTCATACATGTATTTGGTACATTTCTTATAAATGAAATTTATACGGACCATACATTTTGGATCCTTGAATCCATAGATGTATATGTGGATCCTACGGATTTAAATTAGAAAACAGACAATCTATAGATTATATCTATTCTACATTATTAAAGAGAAAACGCCATGTTTGGTGTTTTTAGTTTTTTAATTTACTTAATTAACTATCTAAATATCTCATAAACCAATTTTCCCATGTACAACTTATCCAAAAACTAAATACAGTGGGAGTTATTATCCAAAATTGACTACACGGCAGAAGTTAACAAATATGACCTTATCATAAAATAAAATATTATCATTTATGAAATAAAAATATTTTCATTCGTATCATTTTCATATCAACAATAAAGCTGAAATGGTTATACTAAATTTTTATATTTTTATCATTATATAAAATTTTGCAACACAGATACGTGTCTACTAATGGTATATATCAGAAAGTCGATATTTTTCAATTAACGTAAAATTGTGCTAATGGCACATACAAACTTCTTGCATGATGCATCTAATATATCAAACGAGAGCTTTTTAAAATAACCGTGTCCAAAGTTGTCTTTCTAAATGGATATTGCAGAAATTTTTGAACTCCAACATGTATATGTTCCGCGTATCATGTCTCAAGCATGAAGGGATTAAAAGGAAAATGGGGAAAAAGGGACCAGAACTGGGAAATCTGAATATGCCAATTGATTAAGCAATAAAATTTTACAAATTATGCAATATAAAGCAAATAGGTAGACCTTTTGGCACTCTTTTAGCTACCTTTTTTTGGAAAAGTGAATAATCAAAAGGTGAAGCATGCTTGAGTTTTTTTTTTTTTTTTTTTTTTTTTTCACGTACTACATATTTATGACGTACACAATGGTGATGGTCTTCTCTTTTTATATAGACTAGAATCATTGAATGTGGAGTAAATGGAATCAACTAATTGCTTTTCTCCTCTGTGATTTTCCAATTCTTTTCCCCCTTCCCATCAGGTCCTTAAATGCTTTCCAACCTTAGCAATTTTATGGTTTAATTTTAACCCAGGTTTTGACCTCAAAACATTATCAATGTGATTTGTTGAACTACCCATTTATAAGGTATGCGTAAAATATTGGAAATATGAGTACAAATGAGAAACCAAGAAACTTGTGAAAGCCATATTTTGAACAATTCAAAGTTCCATCAAATTTTCCAAAGAGAAGATTCTTTATCTGGATTAGACAATCCCTTCATGATTGGCGTCTACTTTCAGTAAAAGCTAAATTAATTATCTTAATTGGAAATGTCTTCATTCATTTAAAGCAAACTATTTGAAGACATGAATACTTAAAATACTTATTATATTTTCTTGATATGTATTTAACCCCTTTTATCTTCCAAATTGAGTTTACAAACTGTCAACTACTTAAAAAATGATTTTTTAGACTTCTATATTTCTAATTTGCCTTTGAGTTTATTTATTTATTTTTCTTAATTTTGATACCTTATTTTATTTATAGTAAAATAGTGTTTCAAAATCACATTAAAAAAGGAAAATAACAATCTAAATGTAATCTACTCCTGCCATTTTGGCTACTTGAGAACCATTGACTTCTAGATTTCTAGGTTGACACTACCAAAAGCAGTTTGAAGCCGAGTCAAAGTCATACTTTTGTTGCTTGACTAAGTCAAGAAGTTAATGTCTCTTTAAAACAAGTAAACCATTACGTAGATGTGCACCCTAAGCTAACTTGGCCTAAAACTATTAGTTCATAGGTTAGAAGGATTGAACCTAGGCCAGTTCACTTGAATCAACGGTGTCAAGACAAGTTTGAGATTGTTGATTTTTTTGTTTTTTGGGAATTTTTTTAATTAATTTTAAATGATTTGTAGACTTTTAGTCTTTTTTTTTTTTCAATTCAATCTAAAATTTTATACCGTTGCTTGTGAATCAAAAATTTATTTTCGGTTCAATTTTTTTTCAGTCTCAAATAATTCATTTAGACAACATGATGTTATATTACAATATTGAATAAAAATGGCCAAAGCAACAAAAATTACAAAATACCAAGATTTCTTATTTAGATTTTGGAATACATTATCAAAATGAAAAAAAAATAAATTATAACGTAACTGTAAATTATAATTATACATTACAAAATAAGATTTCTCAAATCAAAGTACTATTACCGAGTAGAAATATAAATTGCAATGTCATAATGATATAAAAAAGCCATTTCACAAGTGAAGAAATTAGAGGTATAGTGGGAAAAAAGTTTTTTGTTGTTTTTAAGGTTACCCTATAAGTGCTTATGTATCTGTTAATTAGAATTAAACTACCCTAATTCAGTATTATTTTTTAAAAAACCTTAAGCATGTTGATCAATTTTAAATTAGGTTAAAAAAAAGGCCAATTTTATGTAATTATCCATTTATATTTTTTAAGGAAAAAAAAAAAACCTTTCATCAATGTTGATTTGAAAAATTTAACAATGAATCCCAAATTTTTGAAAAACCATATCATTTCGGTTTTTTAATTACAAAAACAATTTTTCTATGGGGCAAAACATTTTTGAGTGAAAAAAAAATAATGGTTAATCGGTATCACCTTACGTTGGTGCATGCTTGAGAGTGGAACCCATGCTAGAGCCTAGGTGTTAATCCAATCTATTTTAGTTGTTGAAGTACTCATTCTCTTCTATTAACATGCTACATGGTTCTTGCTCTCTACAAACTGCCTTATAGCAATCTTCGGTGCATGCATTTTCTTCCACACTAACAATAGAAAGAGAGGTTTGTCGATCGTCAAAGATGAGGCCTACTGTATTGAATGCTTATTCAATAGCTACCATCAATGAGAGAGTTACAAGAACTTAACGATCAATGTGAGATAGGATGGGGTAACTCCTCACATACATCTACTATCACTCTAAAATATCAAAATCTCTTATAGTGACACTTTTGAAGAACTTGAAGCTTATAGTTAAGTAGTGTTGTAGATTGGTCCATAGCCCCCTAGACTGTTATTAGTTTAATTTTTAGGGTAGCAACTATTCACTTGCAAATGAGTAACAGTGTTTGGTAGGGGTGGTGAAGGAGAAACTACTATCTGGCTACCGTACATGCATTAGTAATGCATGAAGAGCTCTTCTAGGTCTGTTATAGCTCCCAAAACCTCCTCTTATGCTTGTAAACTGTACACGTCTTGGGAATCAATTTGCCAATCAATATACTCATAATAAGTTTTCAAATATATTAGCAGTACCTCAGTTTTACAATAAGGGTCCAAAATTGTAGTTATAAGATAAATATAAAGAATTTCCCTATAATACGTTAACCACTTACATGCGATATCAAATGCACAATCATGTAGATCAAGTCGAATAAGAATCAACGCCTTGGACTAATCACACATAGCCGAAGTAAAGGACTACAAGGACTCACCTAGGGAATAATATTGTGAAGTCCCATCTAAGATGGGAATTCTTACCTTGACCTCTATGTTTCTTACTACTGCTAACCTAACTACCCAGTTGATACGTGTGTCAGACCTGTCGAACAATTGTGCCATGACACAACATCTATGCAAATAACTTCCAAAGACTATCTAAGTTAAGATCTCGAGCTACCCACCAATGTCTAACCCCAACCTAAGTTGAGTATTCTCTAACAAATGACTAACCGAGCTCCAACTTGATCTAAATTGAGTTGGTCCCTTACTATAAACTTTCTCTTTTATCCAATTTGTACTACAATTCAGAACGACCAGCTACCATGTGACATATATCTTCTAGTACAACATTCTAGAAGGATTCTTTATTTTTCCATATAGAATATTCTTTATCTCTTTTACCCTTTTTAGTATGTTTTATGTATCCTATTTGTAAAATACCCTTTTGTCTTTTCATACACATAAAGTAACTATAGTGGAATGAGAATATAAACCAACACTTAATGTACACAAACAATAACTTCGTTATCAAAATTTTATACAAGTTTTCCTTTAAGCAACCTTAGTGATCTCATTACTTTTCAACTCTTATCTATTCCCTTTAGCAAGAAATAGTAGTAAGTTACCCTTCAGTTCAAATCAATGAGTCATTTCTAGCAAATTATAGGTCAAGTAAGATCAATTGGTATGTCATCTCCAGTTGGTAGCTGCTCAGACTTTACTAACTTTTCTTTATTTCCTTTTATTCTCTCTTCATTTTGGTGTTTCTCCATGTGTCCAGCCTCGAAGACGCATCAACTTCATTGGTATCAAAGTACAGTTTTAAGAGGAAGTGTGTAAAGTTGTAGTGAAGTTTGGGTTCGCTTATTGTTGGTAGCTATTATGTTTCTTTCGTAGTTGCTGCAGTATATTTGTATGTTGGTAAGTATAGTTCTTTGCTATTCTGTTTTTCACTACGAAAACAGAGTAATTTCATTTTTGTCTTATTCAAGTGATTATTAGGTGCTAAAGTTGTTAATATGTTAGTCAAAGTTTTAGGTAGTAAGGAAGCATTATCTTCCTATGTATTATGTTTTTAATATGTTTGAAAAGTATTATATCATGTCGAAATCAAGTGTTCAAGGTGTTATTGGAGACCAGAATAGTAGTGCTTAACCTAGTCATAGTCAAAATGGTAACAACACTCTTAGGTCAATTGGTGACAAATTTGATAGACTTACTAACCTTGTTAAGAGTCTAGTCACTATGATACAAGTTAATAGGCAACAACCCTAAGGTATGCCATAGTGCAACCTACCTGAAAATGTTCTAAAGAGAGGCTATAGCCAAGGTGGCCAAGCTAATCACTTAGTTTGACCCAATGAGCTGGAGGAATTGCAAATCGAACTGCTAGACGAAGGCTAGAGTTGGAAGAGATAGAAGAGGATGATGAGGAAATAGATGTGGACACTAACAAAGTGGAAGAAGTAGAGGTTAAGTATTATTGAGCATGAAAGTGAAGATGTCGAGCTCCTCAAGGACTCAACAATGTTAAGGTCCAAATTCTGCCCTTCAGTAAAAGTGGAGATGTAGATGAAGATGAATACTTGGAATGGGAAGAGAAAGTTGAGAAGATGTTTGATTGTTATGAATATACAGATGTTGTTAAGGTCCAACTTGTTGCACTGGAGTTTACTGGATATGCTACTATGTAGTGAAAAAATTTGAATGCAGCTAGAGTAAGGGATGGAAGACGAGGTGTGAGAACCTGGGATGAGATGAAGAGGTTATTGAAGGAAAGATTCATACTTGAGACCTAGTTATAGGATACATTTGCAAAGTTGCAGGAACTTCACTAAAGAGGCCGATTTGTTGATGATTATGTGAGAGAATTCTAGATGTTTATAATTCGAGCTGACATAGAAGAACTAAAGGCTTACATAGTATCAAAGTTCATTTCTAGGCTCAAATATGAGATTCGCAATGTTGTGGAAATATAGAGGTTTTATACATTGAAAGAGGCAATTAAGATAGTGCAAAAGGTCGAAAAACAGAGAAAAAGTACTTCAAGCCAACCTAGACCAACATTCTCTCAAGCCCCTATTCCACGCTGACCTATTTAAGCTTAGTTGAGAAGGCCATATGGAGCCAAAGAGAGAAATGATTGACCTGACGATAGCTAAGCAAGCCATCCGAGCAGAACTAAGGCCAGACCGACCTCAAGGACATGAAAGAGGGTAGACCTTAGGACTAAAGACCAGCAAAGCGAAGTGCTTTAAATACTTTGGCTTCGAACACATGGCTACTAAGTGTCCAAATCGACATGTTATGGTTCTTCAAGGAAATGTAATGGATAACACTAATGAGAGCAAGCCTAAGGAGGAGAAGGATGTTAGAAAAGCCGAAGCCGTAAAGGAAGAGGAGACCTGTGTCTATGCCAACCAAGGAGAATTGATGACCCTAGTAGTAAGAAGAGCACCAAGTTCCCTACCAAACTCTAAAGAAGACTAGAGGAAAAATTTATTCTATACAAAGTATACATCAAAAGACAGTTGTGCACCATCATAATGGATGGAAGAAGTTACACTAACATAATTGCACAATCCTTCGTATAGAGGTTAAGTTGGCTAACCTCTAAGCATCCTCGACCTTACAAGCTACATTGGATTCATGATAAGGGTGCTTTGTACGTGACTGAATAGGTAACTATGTCATTCAATGTTAGGAATATGTATGGAGACGAAGTAGTGTATGATGTCGTCCCTATAGGAGCTTCACATTTGTTGCTTAGATGACCTTAGTTGTTCAACCGACGAATTACTCACAACGGATACAAGAACACCTATGCCTTTGTTAAGGATGGAAGGAAGATTGTATTGCAACCTATGACACCAACCCAAGTAGATAATACCCATAATCAACTCACCCGGGCAAGTAAGAAGAAGGCCCTAGTGATGAGTTGACAAGAACCCTAAGCTATTGAGAAGGCCAAAGAGACTATATTTTTGTTGATTAGAAGATTATTAGAGACAAGAGATCTAAAAGATGTTCCAGATGAAATCCAAAGACTGGTTGATAAGTTTTCCAACCTGTTTCTTATGGAACTACCTAAAGGACTACCCCTTAGTCTAAGGTATAAAGCACTGTATTAATCTCAGTCAAGCATCGCCTTGCCAAATTGACATGCATACAGAATGAACTTTGAGCAAGCTACCGAGCTGAAAAGATGGGTGGATGAGCTCATAAAGCGAGGACATGTGAGGGAGACCATGAGCCCTTGTGTTATACCAGCTCTACTTATCTCAAAGAAGGATGGTTCATGGCATATGTGCATCGACAGCTAAGCAATCAGTCATATCACCGTTAAGCATAGATACCCAATACCAAGGCTCAATGACATGTTGGATGAGCTTTATTACGTCAAGATATTTTTGAAGATTGATTTACAAAGTGACTACCACCAAATTCACATGAGACCAAGCGATGAGTAAAAGACTACCTTCAAGACTACCTTCAAGACTAGGCATGGTCTTTATAAATTATTGGTTATGCTGTTTGAACTTACTAATGTGCAAGTACATTCATGCAATTAATGAACCATGTAATGCACCCTCTGATCGGAAGATGTGTGGTCGTGTGCTTCAATGACCTATTAGTATACAATGTCGACTTGAACAACCATGTTCAACATCTCTAAGTAGTTTTTGATATTTTATAAGCCAAGAAGTCATATAGGTATTCAAGGAAGTATACATTTTACCAAGATGAAGTGATTTTTCATAGATAAGGAAAAGATCCGAGTAGATGAAGAAAAGACCCAAGTTGTTCTAGAGTAGGAAACACTCAAGAATGTCACTGAAGTTCGACATTTTCATAGCCTAGCTTCCTTTTATAAGGGATTCATTAAAAACTTTAGTACTATAGCTACCCCCTTGACTGAGCTGACAAAGAAGAGTAATGGATTCAGATGGAGTGACCAAGCTAAACAGAGCTTTAGTGAGATCAAGGAGAAACTCACCTCCGCCCATATCCTATCATTACTAGATTTTGACAAGCCCTTTGAATTGAAATGTGATGCATTAGGCATTGGAATTAACGTTATCCTGATGCAAGAATGACTACCCATCGCCTACCACAGTGAGAAGCTTAGTGGAGTTGCCCTAAATTATTCTTCAAAGAGAAAGAGTTGTACTCTCTTTTTTGTGCTCTTATTGTTTGGCAACACCATTTACTACCACGAGAGTTTGTTATTTATATTAACCATAAGTCATTAAAGCATCTTAAGAGTCAGAACAAATTTTCAAAGAGACAAGCTAAGTGGCTACAGTTTATGGAAGGTTTCTCTTACGTAATCCGACACATGAAAGAAAGCGCCAACATGGTCACCGATGCACTATTACATCAACAAACATTACTGACCACTTTGCAAACAAAGTTGCTGGAATTTTCATTTATCATCGAGTAGTATGCTCATGACCCTTAATTTGGTCCCATTCTTGAGCAATGTCAAGAAGGAGTTGTTGTTAGAGGATATTATCTTAGAGATGGCTATCTATTCAAGGACTGAAGGTTGTATATACAAACTGTTCCACACATGAGCTATTACTGACAGAGGCTCATAGTGGCGGTTATCTAATTAGTTTGGAGAGACCAAAATAGCCAATCTATTAAAGGAAAACTTTTACTAGCCTAGTTTAGCTAAGAATGTCCATAAGTTAATTGGAAGTTGTGATGTATGCAAGAGAGCTAAGGGGAAGAGAGAACCCTATAAAGTGTATATGTCCCTACCATCACTAACCCTACCTTGAGTTGACCTCAATATGGACTTTATCTTATTATCCTAGGGTTGCCTTGGACATCTAGGGGAAAAGATTCTATCTTTGTTGTAGTAGACCACTTCAATGAAAACGAAATGGTACACTTCATTTTATGCCATCGAACTAACGATGCTTTATATATTGCTGATTTGCTTTTGCAAAAAGTCATTCTACTATATGGAGTGTCAAAAACTACAGTTTCAGATCAAGACAAAAAAAATTTTAGCTATTTTTGGAAGACTTTCTAAAGAAGACTTTAAACTAAACTTGTGTTTAACTCTAATAGCTACCCTTAGACTGATGGCCAAACTAAAGTGGTGAATAGTACGCTAGGAATTTACTTAAACCTATTGTAGGAAGGAACTTGAAAGATTAAGATCTATGTCTACCAGTTGTAGTGTTGGCATACAACTGAACCATCCACAACACTATTGGAAAGACCCCATTCATGGTTGTCTATGGGTTTAACCCCATTATCCCCCTAGATCTAATTAGTACCCCCACAATTGCTAAAGAAAGTCAATCTAGAATCAATCGAGCCAAAGAATTGCAAGAGTTACACCAAGCTATGATAAGGAAGATCGCTAAGTTCAATCAGAAACAATAAGAGATTAATAGTTGAGGCTACCAAACTATTTCTTTCAAGCTAAGAGACTTAATATGGATTCACCTCAACTGAGAACGATTTCCATGCTTGAGATAAGATAAGTTATTTCCATGAGCTGATGGTCCATTCAAGATTTTAAAGAAGATCAACCGCAATACCTACTAGATCGAGTTGCTTGATAACTATGGTGTTTTCTCCACTTTCAATATGTTTGACCTGATTCCTTGCCAACTAAAAGAAGAAGACCCTGCAAGTGCCCTAGAAGAACAAGAACCGAAGACTACTCAAATTTAAGAACAAATCTTTTCGATCCCCAAGTAAATGATATGAATCAACCCCTTCGACCAATCACATGTAGCCAAACTAAAAGACTCTGAGGACTCCAAGGACTCACCTAGATAATACTATCTCAAAGCTCCATCCAAGACGGGAATTCCTACCTCAATCTCTATGTTTCCCACTATTGCTAACCTGACTACAGAGCTGATGCGTATGCCAAACCTGTTGAACAATTGTGCTATGATGCAACGTCCGAGCAAACAGCCTCCAAAGACAATCCAAGCCGAGCTCCCCGAGCCACTTACCAACATCTAACCCTAACCCAAGTTGAGTACTCTCAAGCAAATGTCTTACTAAGTACCAACCTGATCCAAATTAGGTCAACCCTTGACTGCAAACTCCCTCTTTTTTTTATTTCATCCAATTTGTACTACAATTCAAAGCAACCAGCCACCATGTAATATGTGTCTTCTAGTATGACATTCTAAAAGAATTCTTTACTTTTCCATATAGGATATTCTTTGTCTCTTTATCCCTTTTTAGTATGTTTTATATATCTTATTTGTAAAATACCATTTTATCTTTTCATACATATAAAGTAATTCTAGTGGGATGAGTATATAAACCTCCACTTAATATACATAGACAACAACTTCATTATCAGAATTTTATACAAGTTTCCCTTTGAACAACCGTAGTGTTCTCATTATCTTTCAACTCTTATCTATTCCCTTTAGTAAGAAGTAGTGGCAAGTGATTCTTTAATTCAGACTAATGAGTTATATCTAGTGAACCGTAGGCCGAGTAAGATCAATTGGTGTGTTATATGCAATTGATAGATGCCCAGACTTTGCTAACTTTTCTTTATTTCCTTTTGTTCTCTCTTTGTTGTGGTGTCTCTTTATGTATTTGACCCTAGAGATGCATCAAGGTCGGTATGTATCTCTAGTATAGTGCCAAGAATGCTAACAACTAACATCATATAGGCATGTACACTTGAGAAAAAATTTTAGTTGCATCATGAAAATCCTTAAGAACCTTAAGCAATGGAATACATATGTCTCAATCACTTGAGTAAATTTCAACATCTAGCATATTGTATATCGTAAAGCCATATAGCAGTTTATTTTTAAGAACGGTGTTATGCAATAACTCGTAGATTGAATTCCAACATGGAATCACATCTATCTTAAATTTTCTAGGTCTCCTCCCTATTCGATGCAGTAGTTACTTCACTTTTTGTATAGAGACGATCTCTCAACTATTAGTTTCACCATAGCCTTTATCGAAGAAATCTTATCTTACAAAGCTATAATACCATCTTAGCACATAAATTTAGAATATGACGTACATATCTAATATGAAAAAAATATCCTACCTAGCGTTGGTTGACAAAAGTTTTTTAAATCACCAACGAAGCAGTGTTTAGACTTGCATTATCAAATCCAATAAAGAACATTTTCTTAACTAACCCATACTCATTTAGAATAATACTTATAATTATATATATATTTTGCATTGTATGGTGATCGTTGAATACCCTTAACACCAACAATATTTTACATAGTTTCCAATTATCATTAATCCATTGACAAGTTATGCTCATATATGAATTGTTACGAAAAGGATCAATCCATGTATCAGTACATATGGAAACAAATGTATTTAGTAAAGTAAATTTACCTAAGAGCTCTCTCTTACCTTTATGGTAGATCTCTTGGGTGGATTTGCTCATTGTGTTGCAGCTTACTTAGTATGCATTAGAATTGAACGTATCTTGCTAATATCTGCTTTACTATGGGGATGCACCTACGTTGAAGGACAAGTACATGTTTGTGAGTAATTACATGAGATTGTACTTTTACTTCTCCTTATCGTACTGTATTAATGTTGGTCCGAATGAACCACCACCTCTTGCAATTTGCTATTATGTCTTGTTTATACTGATCTCTCTAAGATGCTTCGATTTCAAGTGTCTATTAAGAGTACAGTAACCCTCACTTGATTTCCACACATAGTAAGCATAGCAATAGTTGTAGAACACCTATAAATTCACTTCTCTATCAGTACCTTTACAAAAATATTTAGTAAACATTTCAAATTTATCAAATCTAGGAGGCTTACCCTAACCTAATGGTCTTGAACCTTTTGACTACTAACCCATTAGTTGCTCCTCTATCTCCAAAATTATTTGGATGTCATCCTCTTCATCCTTGAAAATAGTTGCGGGGTAACTCTTACATGGAGGTTAAAATCCTTGAGGTGGTGGAGGTATAGGGTCAACATTTGGCATGATGTCAAGTAGTCTCTCTCAGGTGTAGTCATACAGTAGGTATGATTACATCCTTGAAGTGCTAAGGTGAAGATGACGTAGACGTAGCCATAGCCTTCCCCTTACCTTTCCTACTTATTAAGGAAGTTGCCTCCTTTTGAAAAAGGAACATTAGAAAAAAATGATCTATGGTGATTTTTCTTATTAAAAAGGAAAAAAAAGTTACATGAAAAAAAAAATTACCAAAGGCAACAAAAATAGTTTGAGCAAAATATAAAGATTTCAAATACTACATAAGTTGGTTACACCAAAATAATGAATTATTTTTTAAACAATAGAATTGTAGTTACTCAAATGAATTAGAATTTTAGAAACAACATGACCAAGACAAGCAAAATGAAGCTTAAGTACAAGAGTAAAATGTGGATAGTAAATATTAAAGGCAAGCAAGTGATTTTTTAAATGATAGTATGTGTGTTGATTTATATGAAACTTTGGTAAGAGAGAAATGTGTATAGACGCATTAGAAATTTAAGCATTTAAATTTTTTATGTGTCACTAAAGCCTGAGCCTTGAATTTGAATGCCACTTTCATTGCCAAAGATTGCAAATTTTTCAATGTAAATTATGCTGCATATACACTTAAATTTAAATGAATTCATACATATGAACGTACATGATATTTCATTGTCTATAAGGTGTCATTGTGAAAAGTTTTTGCAAAAATTTGATAGACTTACATCATGAAATGAATAAGGATATGAATTCTTTTTAAAAAAACAAATATTTGGTGACATAACTTGATGTTATGTTGTGACTTATATTGCATGATTCATGATTGATGAATAGTGTTTAGTGACATGTGTGTAATGTGTTTTTTGAAAAAGAAAAGTGTGTTGAAATGTGGGAGGAAAGGCCTGGTTTTTGTACTAGCCCAATTTTTTTTTCTTTTTTGTGTTACAGGCCCAAACTGGCTGGTCTATGCTGTCGAACTGCTTGAGCCCTTAGGGCTCGATGGACAGGTTTCAAGCCAGTTTACTATTCAAAACTAGCTCATGCATACGTATAGTTACACTATTCTTAACTATGGAGTACGGGAAACTCTATAAGGGAATGCTTGTAAGTACGCACAACTTTTTCTTTCCTTATGAAGGAATAGACAGTTGATACTCAATAATAGCTAACCTTATTATAGCTAAACTTTATACCCCCAAACTTAGTCAAGTAGGTTTCTAATACAATTTTTAGAAATTTGCTCCCATAGAGTAAAGTACAAGTATGATATTTTTATAGCTTTAATCTACCCTAAAACCTAAAAGCTATTAATTAGCACACCTGATGGATTTCCATATGAAAATGTTTGAGAGTGTCATAACCATTCATAGTGCAATTCTAAAATTGTGAAAGGAAGGACTTGACTTATTTTAAGGATATATGGAAGGAACTATATCACTTTCGAAAAATCATTTTTTTTGTTTTTTGTTTCATAAATGAAGAAGACCATTCATTGGCCTTAATCGATTTTGCCAATTTGAAATTATAGGTCCCAAAAGTAATTGGGCAAGGAAGGGAGGGTCAATTGGTTATAATAAAACTTTGAACTTTTGTCAAAAAATATCATTAAAATGTCCCCATTGATTACTTAAGCAATATTAAGTGTGAAACAATATATAATCAATAATAAAACTCAAAGTAAAGAGAATAGGGTTGAGAAGATTAGGTAAGAGATTTATAGTGCTTTAACCTTGTACTTACTACACTATTCTAGGTCTGCTGCTAGGAACTCAATAATTCTTATAGGTATCGTTTCACTATCCACTATTTACTAACTTCAATAGAGAGAATCAATTACCTATCTTTCTACTCTGTCTCACTAGGCTACCCTTATCTATACACAGATCGATAGAAATTTGAATCACTCTCTATCACAAAGCATATCATACAAACAATTGTGTTTACAGTAACTATGAGGATAAAATACAAAAATCCTCTCAATGAGAGTACACAATAAAATTAGAATATGAAAGTAGAGTAGATAATGTTGTTTCTAAACTAGATTTTTAATATGATTCTGAATTCTCTCAAATGTTAAGTTTTCAATAAATTAATGTGTCTCTAATCTATTGATCTATATATCAAAAATTTGAACTACTCTTCTTTTATATCTTCCGATGCAACGTCTCTTTGCTAAAATCTTAGATAACTCTCTTGAATTATTTTAAACAAATCTTGATTTAGCCATTGGTTGTTGTAATCCCTTAAGTTATGGAAGCTAAATCACACTTGACCTTGAATTGAATTTGAACATTGCAATGTTGCTGTTATATTTTTCAAGATCTACAAGTATTCTTATACAAAAACTCCGGTATCTTCTCATATTCAACTATTGTAATCTTTGAAAAAATTGACTCCTTTTTTTTTTAAATAAATATCTAATAAAAACTAAGAGCAAATATTGATGTTTATTGCTTTTCCATTTGAATCTTAATGCTTCAAATATCTTCATGATGAATAACTGCATGAATTTCCTTGTATCAAATCTAAATTGTTTTAACTTAATCCTATTCAAGGTATTTTTTTATTTCAGCTCAATTCGAATTTGAAAATATGTATAAGATTCATCCTTATCTTGAATCTTTCTTCTCATGTTTATCTTGATTTGGACTTGAAAAATATCTAATTTTCCTCCCCACAAAATCCTTGAATTTTCCTTAATAAAAATCCTTCAAATAAATCTTGAAAAATCTAATGAACAACTATTAATATAACCCCATCAAAAATTCATCCATAACTATGATGAGTACCTCCAAATCATCTTGTTATTATTTTTTATTAAATTAATCCCCCTTAATCCCTATGGATTGAATTAACTAACTTAATGAAACGTGTTGAATACATTACCTAAATATATCCAACAAGTAGAACTGGGCCTTCGAACACTTATAAGTCTAAAATACTTCGTGAAACATTCTACTCTATAACTTTTGGTGCTATACTAAGGTTTTGAATTTATCTCTGAATTTGGTTATGATTTTCAAATTTAGTACTAAAACAAAATCTTATCCTTTGCTTATCGACCTGCACACTTAGCATACTTATTAAACGTCTTTACTCTTTTTGTTATCACCAAAACACTTATGAGAGAAAACTACAAACATAATAACATTTAAGAGAAGTTGAGAGAGTGTGTTTTACAAGTTTCTTCATTATTGTACATTAAAATAAGAGCAATGCTACCGGTCTCCCATTAGGATGGACTAGGATTCGAATCTCCTCTCCCCTAAGTTATAACATAGTTAGCTCAAAAAATAAAAATAAAAAAACATATAGGTTATGGATTGTAGGTGTTTTCTTGTGGTGATTAAATTCATGCTGCAAGTACATTTTAGGAAAGTTATTATTCATGTTAGTGATTCAACTAGCCTTCATTTGTTTTCTTGCATTACAAAAGGTCAACAAATCAACCTAAATGAATAAACAATAAGAACATAATTAAAAAAAAACTACACTTAAAAAATAGATTAGTAAAAATAATTGAATTAAAAAATAAAACTTAATTTTTTTTACCTAAATGAATTGAGTTGCCTATGTCGACGGGTTCATATATAACGCGCATCGTGCTCATGTGTGACAATGAGTGCAACAATGGACAATGTATGAAATCAAGTGATCGTATGTATACGACTTGTGTTTATGCGGTTGGTGGAGTGTGGCTATTGTGCTTGCATCGAGGCTGTCAGTACACTTATAGGCTTATCCAGGTGCTATTGGCATGGATTAAGTGTAGTGGTGTTAAATGTACAAAGGGCTTCGGTGTGGGACGTGACAGGGGGTTAGCATGTTGTCTTCATGAATTGTTGTCATGTGTCAAAGGGCTGTGTTCATGTGTGCAAGGGTTAGTAGGGTACCTATCGTGTGGAGTAGTGGCTTATCCAGGTGCTGTTGGCATGGATTAAGTGTAGTGGTGTAAAATGTACAGAGGGCTTCGGTGTGGGACGTGACAGGGGGTTAGCATGTTGTCTTCATGAATTGTTGTCGTGTGTCAAAGGGCTGTATTCATGTGTGCAAGGGTTAGTAGGGTACCTATCGTGTGGAGTAGTGGACGTATATTGGAAGTTTGGGTTAAGGGATGTATACTGGAAGTTTGGGTCAAGGAACATTGGTAAGGTGTCAACGTATGATCAGGGGACATGCTAACTTTTGCTATGTTGTGCGATTATTAAGCAGTGCAAGGGACAGGGGCTACTATATGTTGTACTGCTATGGGTGTCAAGTGAATTCAAGACGTGTTTATGTGTGTAGGTTGGTTTCGTAGAATGTGTAAACAATATATTCAAGGGTTGTCTGTGTTTGATTATGGGGGATAGTCGTGCTTGATTGTAAGTATTTTGTAGATGTATAAAAAAGAAAGGTCCCTAAGTCTACAATCGAATCCCTATTTATAAACTACACTATCAAATATTTCGTATATTGATTTAACCCCAACAAACCTTAGATATGATGATGAATCCTAGATACGGAACATACATTTTGGATTTTTTTTTTTTTTTGAATATTCAACCTAGTTTGTAAAAACCCCATCTTAATTTAGACTTTCTATTTTCCGGGCCTAATCCAATCTAATTTGATTTAGCTCAATAACCCATTCATTAAATCCAATGTCTATTCTAACCCAATATAAATTAGGTAAAAAATCTACTATATATCAAAATGGGCTAAAACATTTTAATGAGGCTTGATCCTTTAATGACTTAATACTTATTAAATCAATCACTCACCATTATCCGATATTAAATGATCTAACTCAACTCGATACGACTCGACTTTATTTTTATTATTTTTTAATTTTTTTTCTTTTATTTATATTATTTTTATTTTATTTTATTTTTACTTTTAGGTTTTATTTTCCTAGCTCAATAAAAATAATAAAACAAAAATGGCAAAATAAGGTGTCTACACTTGGCACTGTAGAGATGGTTTTTTTCCTAACTTGGTGCTTGGACTGGGGTGTTGCGGAGGGGTTGGCTCTGCATGTTAGCTAATCACTTCGGTAACTACTTAGATGGTGTGGAGAGCAAAGTAACTCAGTAGATCGGACTGGGGTAAACACTGCTCCTCGACGCTTAACTCAGTTTGAATAGTGTAACTTAAGTTAAAAGAGGATTCAGTGTGATTTTGCAAAATCAAAAAAGAAGGGCTTAAGGTAAGCTTTAGAATCTCTATTTCATTAAAGTTTTAGATCAATCTTTATTGAAAATTTGTTTTTCCATCTAGGGTGGTGAAAAAAAAAAAAACAAAACAAAAAAAATTTAGGTTATGTTTTGAGATTGTTATAGTGGACTTTTAATAGTAGGGGTACGAGTTTCAAATCCCTAAAGATAAGATTTGATGTCTATCCCTTATACATTTTATTTTATGGTAGTTGCAATTGAATCATAGAGGTTTGATTTGGATTTGGATTTGGATTGTAGGTTGATGTTTAGAAGGCATTTTGAGCAGTGTGGGGTTAAGTTTAAGGTTGGGAAATGCTCTTGAAGTGGTGATTTGCGAATGGCTCAAAAGGGGGTTGAAGCAAAGGGGTGAAAATATTGCTGCAGTCTACAAAAATCTATAGACAGCACTAAGGCATCTGGATGCCACCCTCTCTAGCGTACAAACACTAAGGAGAAAGTTTTCTTAGAAACCTCTGCATCTGGACACTATATAAAGCAACATTTGGATACCAAGTGTTCTAACACATACAACAATATTTCCCCTTGGTTATTGATATTTTCTAGACTTGTTTTTCCATTCTTACAACTTTCTAACATCTTTCTAAACTTGAATCTTCAATCAAAACGTTTTATAAACGAGTCTATCATCATAGTGATCTCAAGTTCTTTAAGCAACATAAGTTATAAGTACAAAGGTTAGGTTGTTAAGTTTACCAACAATGTTAGACAAGTATTGAGACTAAGTAAAAGTGTTTTATTTCCATGTGAATAGGTTATGTGACAAACATTTCTAAATCTAAGCAATTCATTAAGTTAAGTATGAGTTATTATGTGTTGTTTGTGTTTATAAGACTAGTTCATGTTAAACAGACTTAAGGACTACTTGGCTTAAATCTAATGTGTGTTGCATGTACGTAATTGGGTCCAAGAGACTGAAAGGACTGCTGATCTTAGAGTAGCAACCTAATGATTATCATAGTGCAATGTTGTTCTAATTAGAGTCTTACTTTGAAATGATCTAGGTAGATTTAGGTGATCCTTGGTTCCTAGAGTATTAGGAAGGACCCAATACCGATACTTATATGTATATATATTTTATGTATCAGAGTCATAAGTTACTCTAAGTTTTAGGATACTAGAACTATGATGGTTGATGGACTAAATAAAAGATAAGAATTTGTTGTTGTTGCATGTAAAGATTATGAATGTGTATGCTTATGTGTATACTGTATGATCATGCTCATGGGGATTATGAAGATTATTTATTATAGTGATTTTGAATACCATGATGACATGGAGGGATATTGTGATTATTACTTTAACGATGTAAGAGGTTTTATATGATTTATGGTTTTAGCTAAGTTTTGAGAATGAGACTCTATTTCTTATTATCGAGCTTGATTTTTATAAATTAGTCTTTTTTAAACCGATCAATATTAAACCCTACTTATTTAATATCGACTCTCGACTAAGGTTTAAAGAAAACCGGTTCTTTTATATTTAAAAAATGTTTTAGAGTCACCACCTAACTGAAGTCAGGAAAAAGAGTTAAATTATAACTAATTTAGCTACTAATCTTTCGATAAAATCAAATTTATAAAGTGGTTTTGAGAACAAAAAAGAAACAAGTCCGAGAGTTAAGCTTTTTAAACCTTTACAAATACCATCAATTTTCCAAATTTATATTTAATCCCTTAAAACCACCTTTCAAAAACTATCCCAAAAAAAATGAAACGCACTCATTAATTAACGAATCAGATCCTATCTTACAAAATTAGATAAACTTAAACCAAATTGAAAGAAATCTAGACCTTTTTTCTTTCATTTTTTACTAAATTGAGTAACTAATAGTGAAATTTTTTTTTTTTCATTTTTTACCATTGCTCCGGAGATGTCTACATACTCGCTATTCGAGATCAAATATACGTAGTTTTTTTCTAAAAACATTAGTGGTTTAGTTTATTTTAAATTTAAAAAGTGGTCAAATTTATGTCTCTTAGTTGTTTTGTTTTATTTTATTTGAAAAAAAAAATCTAAGGAAGTGTCCTAAATTAATTTTTTTATTAGTGGAATGTTCTAATCATTTTATTTTAGAAAACCAATTTTTTCTAAGTGTCAAAAATGATTTTTTATTCACTAACCTACTTATTATTTTATTCTTATATTTCTTATTATTTGTTTATTTATTTATTTTTTTCACTTTAAATCATCTATTTCTATTTACACTTTAATTAAAAATTAAAAACTAAGTTCTTTTTCTTGCTTTTTTCTCTTTTTTTCCTTTTTTCATCTTTTTTTTTCTTTTTTTTTTGTTTTTTTCTTTTTTTTTTTTTTACATTTACAATGAAAACAAACAAATATAAATAAATGAATAAATAAAACATAACAAAGCCGAAAAGGAAAAGAGAATCAAATAAGAATACAAGTCGAAACTATAGGCACGGGTCGGTGAGCTTAGATCAAGTCGACTTGTGGATCTAGGTCGAGATTAAAGCGAGTTTTGGGTTGCAATTCAAGTCGTAGTTGGGAGGTGAAGGCTATAACTACAGAGGCCATTCTAGCTTGATTCAATAGCTTTTATGGAAGGGTATAAGTGTTTTCATAAGTTTATGATTAGAATTAAGGTTGGGTAAGCTTGATGCTATAAGGCTAGGAGCTGGTTTTGGTGGTTCTCAAAGTATGGGTAGTGGCAGTGGTAAAGCTTCGTATTGTTCAATGGCTACTAGAGTCAAGTGAGTGGTTGGGTTTTAGTGTTTGGAGTGTGGTGAGGCTCGTGATGGTGTCAGTTTCACTTGATGGTTACCAGACGAGGTGGTTGTAAGCTGGTAGTTGCAATTGTTGAGGGTTTGGAGGATAGTGGTTTAGAGATGTAGCTAAGGTCTACGATAATGAGCGAAAGGGGTGTATCTTGGTAATTGGATGTTTAGGAAACACCTTCATGGTGTTGTTTTTCTTCAAAAACTTCTAAAGAGAGGGAGCAGTGTAGAGGGAGAGAGAGAGACATATGCAATAAGAGAGAAAGATGTAAGGAGAGTTTCAAATTAAGAGAAGGAGAGAGTAGGAGTGAGATTTTGATGATTGTATATATCTAGAATCAATTGATCAACCCCTATTTATACTCAAAATGACTCAATTAAGCTTAGAAAGTTGAAAATCAAAATGAATGTAAATTCCCTAATTTCTAGTATTTTTTCGAATTTGCAATGCCAATTTGAATGCTCAAATGAATGAATCTATACGTGTTCTTAGGTTCTATTCAAAGTAGGCTATGTCTAGATTGTAATTTTGCCACTAATTGGGCCAAATTACAATGCAAAGTAGCTTGAATTTAGAGTTGAAGTAGGCTTATTGGAGAGGAAAGTGTAAGATTTCTAGGGAAAGCGCAGGAAAGGGGGAAAAAGAGAAAGGAAAGGGAGAGAAAATGAGCTAATGTGGAGCTGACATGGTGCCATGTTAGCCAAGTCAACCAATGAAAAGTTGCCACGTGTCCTAAAAGACATGTGGTTGGTGATGTAGCGATACATCTGCAACACTTATCATGCTACGTAGTGACACGTATCGAATGGTGCTCATGTGTGTGGTAGTGCCATGTGTCATAACCGGACACATGGCCTAGTAATATCATGACACATGGCAAGCATGTTCTTTAGAAAAACAAAAGGCATTTTCTACCTTTGATGTGATTTAAATCCAACCTCAAAGGCAAATCCAAAGCCATACTTAAATGTTTATCCATTAAACCATTGACTTGTACCTTATTTATATATGCAATGCATATATAGATAAGGTCAGTCTAGGCTAGATTTGGATTTAAGCCAATGCTTAATGCCCTTTACCTATTAAATAAAAGACTCATTATTCTTAATTTTTTTTTATTTTTATAAGTTATATATCTTTTTGTGATTTTTCTAAAATTTTTTAGTTTTTATTTTTTTTTTGTATTTTCTAAATTTTCTACCTTTTTTTTTGTATTTTTGTATTTTCACTTTTTTTTTTTGTATTTGTTGCTAAATTTTCCATCTTTTATATTTTTTTCCAAATTTCCTTTTTTTCTTTAGTTTTTCCTAGATTAAGAACCTTTACCCTATCCTAAAAAAAGGGGGGCAAAAATGAGGTATCTACACTTGTTTTTATGTTGTTGTTGCATCATGAGAAGTCACTTAAGACTTCTTTAGTCAAAGTCCTTAGTTAATGTTAATTTGATGACTCTTGTAGGTAAGAGCTTTTAGAGTAATTTATCTTATTTCCCTTGAGATAAATGTTGTTGAATAAAGTTTAGTACCTTATTATCTTTGAATAAAGATATTTGTAAATTTGATCATTCAAAATTGTAAGTAGATTTAGATGTTAGAGAACATCTACTAGTTATGGATATGGAGATTATATAGGTCAATAATAGATGTTGTCATCTATAAAGAGATGCTAATAGGTTGATATTAAGTTGCCTGATATGTTAATAAGCCACGGGAACACAAGATAGATTATGATAGTGATGCATCTCTAAGGTCGGACACATAGAGAAACACCACAACGAACTAACCGAAAAGGAAAATAGAAAAGAAACTAGCAAAGTCCAAGCAACTACTGAATGGATATGACTCACCACTCGATCCTACTCGACCTACAATCCACCAGATATGATACACCAGTCTAAATTGAAGGGTTACTCACCACCACTCCTTACTAAAGAGAATAGACAAAAGTGAAACAATAGTAAGAACATTAAGGTTGCAAGTAATTTTATATTCAAAGCTAGATGTCAGTATACAAGGAAAGTGCAGGTTTATATACTTACCCACTAAGATTATTTTACATGTATGAAAAGACAAAAAGGGTATTTTATAATTATGTTACATGAATCATACTAAAAAGGGGTAAAAAGGATAAAGAATATCTAGTATGAAAAAGAAGAATCACTCTAGAATGTTGTGTCAAAAGGCACATGTCACTTGATGGCTATATGTTAGGAGTACGATCAACATAGGGAGAAACAGGAAGTGCTAGTAATCAAGGGCCGACCTGATTTGGATCAGGTCGGGAGCCAATCAATCTGGTTAAGAAGTCAGTTAAATTAGAGTTAGCCACCAGTGGTCGATTAGGGAGCTCAGCTCAGCTGGCCGTTCCTAGGTTACCTTATAGGTTAGGACTTTACAGCTAGGCAGGAGAATGTTAGATACACGTAAAGATCTAGTAGACAAGTCAGTTGGAGGTTAGGTTGAGATAGGAGTCCCCATCTCGGTTATGGCTTAGACTAGTATTTTCCATGCGAGCCCATGAAGTCCTCTAGCTTGACTTCTT
This sequence comes from Lumnitzera littorea, assembly GCA_024138015.1. Lineage (NCBI taxonomy): Eukaryota > Viridiplantae > Streptophyta > Magnoliopsida > Myrtales > Combretaceae > Lumnitzera > Lumnitzera littorea. The sequence goes on along the minus strand of JAMXBB010000004.1, from coordinate 56,911,840 downwards.
ATGATCAATCCAAGGGGTTGATTCCTATCATCTACTTCGTAGTCGAAAAGATGTATCCTCAAATCTAAAGCTGTTTCTATTCAATCTTCTGGGGTGCTCGCAGGGTCTTCTTTCGTTGGTTGATGAAGAATCAAATCGGATACATTAAAGGTAGAGGAGACACTATAGTCATCAGGTAACTCAATTTGGTAAGCGTTGCGATGGATTTTCTTCAGGACCTTAAATGAACTGTTAACTTGAGGAGATAGTTTGCTTTGTCTTAAGTGCGGGAATTACCTTCGGCTGAGGTGAATCTATACTAAGTCTCCTGGTTGGAAAGAAATAGTTTGACAGCCTTAACTACCAATCTTTTATTGTCTCTGATTGAATTTAGCAATCTTCTTTATTACGGACTAGTGTAGTTCATGTAATTCTTAAGCTCGATTAACTCTAGATTGACTCTCTTCAGTAGTTGCTGGATGTTAATCATGTCTAAGGGAATGGTTAAGTCAAGGCCATAGATGACCTCGAATGAGGTTTTCCCTGTAGTGTTGTAAATAGTTTGGTTGTATGCAAACTCCACGACTGGTAGGCACATATCCCAATCCCTTAAATTCTTCCCTACAATAGCTTTGAGCAAATTGCTTAGTGTTCTGTTCACCGCTTCAGTCTAGCCATCAGTCTGAGGGTGGCTATTAGAGCTGAACGCTAGTTTAGTCCCAAGTCTCTTCTAAAGAGTCTTCCAAAAATAGGTAAAAAATTTTGTGTCCTAATTTAAGACAATAGTCTTCGATACTCCATGTAGTTAGATAATCTCCTACAAAAACAAATCAGTAATATATAAAGCATCGTTAGTCTGATGGTACAAAATGAAGTGCGCCATCTTGCTAAAACAGTCCACTACAACAAAAATAGAATCTTTACCTCTGGATGTTTGGGGAAACCTTAGGACAAAGTGCATGCTAAGGTCGACCCATGGTAAGGTAGGCATTGGTAGAGGCATGTATTCTCCATGGGGTTCTCTCTTCCCCTTAGCATGCTTATATACTTCACTACGACCGACTACCTTATGGACAACATTGGCAAGACCTGGCTAGTAAAAATTCACTTTCAATAGGTTAACTATCTTAACCTCCCCAAAGTGGCTTGAAAGTCCACCACTGTGAGTTTCCTAAACCAACAGTTCATGTGTAGAAAAGTTTGGAATGCATAGCTTGTGGTCCTTGAATAGATAGCTATTCTTAAGATAATATCCTACTACAACTAATCTTACACAACACTATTTAACAAAAGAATCAAAGTAAGGGTCATTAGCATACTGCTCAGTGATGAGTGAGAATCCTAATAGTTTTGTTTACAAAGTGGTCAGCAAGGTTTGCCATCGTAATAAAGTGTTGGTGATCACATTTGCGCTTCCCTTCTTGTGTTGAATGACGTACGAGAAACCTTCCGTGAACTCTAGCCACTTAGCTTATCTCTTCGAAAGCTTGTTCTAACTCCCAAGATGCTTCAATGATTCGTGGTTAATATAAATAATAAACTCTCATGGTAGCAGTTAGTGTTGCCAAACAGTAAAGGCTCTGAAAAAGGAGTACAACTCCTTCTCGTATATAGAATAGTTCAGGTTTGGGCCACTTAGTTTCTCACTATAGTAAGTGACAGGCTGTCATTCTTGCATTAAGACTATAAACCCCTAAATTTTTCAATCTAGCATCTGAAGTAGTCTTAAGTATATTAGATATTCTAGGACATGACAAGGCTAGTAAAAGTAAAAACCCTAAAATAACTAATCAATTGCGTATAAAAATTTTCTACCCTAAATGTATGTAAATACTAAAGATTTCATTCGGAAGTGATAAAAACCCTAACATTATAACTTTAAGGATAGAAAAGCACTAAATTACCATAATTTACCCTTAAACCCTAATTGATAATATAACCTTAGTATTATACCAAATCATTGGTAATAGACTAAAGATAACTTTCAATCATTCATAAATACATATAATACAAAAATAATCCTTTAAAAACTAAGATATTAAATCATAGATCACATTCATCTTCTAAGTATATAACTAGGTTAGTATTACATAGAGTTAAGAGTTTAGTTGATGCTTAGGTTGCATGTAGTAAACATTAATACCCTAAATGACACTTTTCATAATAATTATACTAAGTAGCTTACCAAATGATGTATATAGGATATAAATACTTAAAGGAAGATCTCGTTATCTATTTTTACTAATCAATTCACTAAACTTCTTATTCTCTTTCATTTCCTTAATTTATCTCCTAATTTTCCCTAATTACTTCATTATGTACACTAAATGGCATGTAATTTTAAAAAGTTGACCAAGTCAACACATGTTGATCAAGGTCAAAAGGTTGACTAAGTCAACATATGGAAAAGTTAACAAAATGTCATTTTTACTCTAGAATCATCTCTTCCTTTCTAATGATTTCTTTCCTTTTCTTTTATATTTTTTTTCCCTTTTCTTTTCATTTGTGCCATCCACTTCCCCATCCTTTAGGACCCCACTTGTTTTTCATTTTCAAAGCATAAAATAACACAAAATCAAGTCCCTTTCTTCTTCTTCCCAAACCATGATTCCCTTTCACCTTTCTTAATTTTCAAACTTTGCAACCATATTTCAAGGAGAAAACAAAGGTATGTTATTATGTATTGCTCCATATTATTTAATAGTTAGATGAATAGGTAGGTTAGTATAAGAAGTTTATGTGTTGTATACATATATGTTGTTGAAGGCTTAAAGTTTCAATTTTTGTGTTTAAAAGTGTAGGATAGCCTTAGTAAATGGAAGAAGAGCATGTGTACATGTATCTAAGTATATCTATATAAGAGTATACTAGATAAATACATGTATAAAGACCTTTGTACATAAGAATCCATTATGTACATAACCTAAAATAAGGCATGTACCAATTATACATACATATACTATGCCAAATACACCCTTAAAGTACAAAGTTATGAAAATTGTGAAGCTTTCTTAAGAGGGGATTTTAGGCATATGAAAATACATATAAAAATACATATGTCACCATATGTGTATATGGGTATATGTACTAGTATATGTATAAGTACATAAGTATACATACTAATATGTTAGGAGTATAAGTATGTATATAACATATGTATAAAGTGTATGAATATATAAGGATAATAAGGGATGATGATGTAAGCAATGACATAATTGAATAATAATGTAAACAATTATGCAATTAAATGATAATATAAGCGATGACACAAGCAATTGATGATATAAATAATGACATAAGTATAAGCTTATAAAATAATAACTTATAAGATTACATGAGAATATAACATATGTATATACATGTACTTAGGATCTGAAAATCTTTTAAACCCTAATACACTTCCTAAATTAAATTAAACTTAATTAAGTATAAGAATTAGTAATACCAAAGTAAAATTCCCTAAGTGTAAGAATCTAATGGCTAATTAAATCATTAAGTCCTAAAATAAGATATAAACATAAGTAATAAGAATAATTAAGCTTCAATAGTTAAAATTTCAATAAATTTAGCCCATATCGTAAAACATGGGTTTTAACGTCCAAAATGGACATCACTGAGCGAATCTACATTCGAAAATGATGAAATATGACTATAAATTCGTAAATATCAAAAATAGAATGAAAAAGTTACATACAATTAGTGATAAAGTCTAATCGAATCAAAATTGATAGTGATCTAAGTAAAATTAGGCAAATAGATATCTAGAGTTACTAGTTAATTCAATTGCTTACTATCACTATTATATCGTAATGATCAGGTGATCCCGAGGTGGGCGAGGATCTCCCGATTGATTACTACGACTAGAGCAAGTCATTATGGCTGAGTAAGTATTTACCCTATGATTCCATACTTGTATGTGATTGTAGATAGTGAACTTAAATAATATTATTAATTGATTATTGTATGGGGTAAAGTAATGCTTATGTATGTTATTATGTGTTGAGTTGTAAATTTACCTTAAATACGAATAATACTTTATTTGCTATATGGCAGTATAGAAAATGATTGTGTGTAATATTAGATGGTCACATCATAATTAGACTTAATTATACTTGGGTCATAAGAAGAAACTGGTACATGCATCAACATGCATTGCATAGACATAATTCTAGCTATCATATCACACCGAGGTAAAGAGAGGCCATTCGGGCATTGTTATTATAAATTTATTAGTTTTGTACAGTGCACTCATATAAAATGACCTTACCCTGGTCTATAGGAATATTAGGTGTTGGAGGCGCCAATCACCTGGCTAAGGGTTAAGTGTAGAGGCCTCCGTTTAAGGGTGAGTGTGGACTATGGGGGCCCACTCACGATTATACTAGAACTTGGTTTTTATGAAAAAAAAAAAGACTTATTTGATTTAAGTACGGAACGTGGAGTTCCGTAGTAAAGTAAGATCTAGTATAATACCCAAATCTAATTGGTGCTTGTATTCTCCAACCCTGACTTCGGAGAGCGTTAAATCTGAGTTACATATATGGACTAGTTAACTATACGTATCGTTTGGCATTCTATTTGTCCATTCATTCACATACGTGATTGTAATGTATTTATAACTTGCTTGTGGTGTGGCTGAAGGTTTTATTCACTAAGCTTAAGCTTATACCTCCTTAGACATTTGTTACAGGATAGCTTATTCATTGAGGCTTGTCGGGGGATGCCACAGGTTAGCTTGGGGACATGGGCAAGAACGAGCCATCTAGTATGTTAAGAGAACGGATTATGTAGACTTTTACCTATGTGCTTTTGTTTTATCAGTAATATAGACTTAGATGTACTAAATTACTACTTATTGTAAACTTTGTAGTTTAAATTTTATATAATATGTTTATGTGATGATGTTATATGGATCTGTATGTTCTTGGGAACATAGTAGCTGTAGAGCCTTGTATATTACGTAAAGAGTTCATAATTGGAAGGGTAACCAATCGGGGTTCTTCGTACAATATACAGCGTCTACCACGACTAGACCATCTTAGTTCGTAATAAAGACAACACCAATTCCAACTCCTAATGTGTCGCACTTTAATTTGAAGGGCTTATCAAAATCTGGTAGTAAAAGGACAGGTGCTAAGGTGAGCTTCTGCTTGATCTCCCTGAAGCTTCACTCAACTTGATCGTTCCTCCTGAACCCTTCATTCTTCTTTGTCAACTTGGTTAATAGGGCAGCTATTGTGCTGAAGTCCTTAATAAATCACTTATAGAAAGAAGCTAGGCTATGGAAACTTCAGACTTCAGTAACATTCTTTGGCTTCTACCATTCCAAAACAACTTAGATCTTCTCCTCATCTACTTGGATTCCTTCTCCTGACACTACAAACCTTAGGAACATCACCTCTTTCCATTTCCATACAACTTCTCAACTCGTAAAGTGCCAAATACTTCATGAAGATGTTGAACATGGTTGTTTAGGTCGGCACTATACACTAATATGTCATCAACGTACATGACCACACATCTTCCCAAAAGAGAGTGCATAACCTGGTGAATGTGTTCGGTGCATTAGTAAGTTCGAATGGCATAACCAACCATTCGTAGATTCCATGCCTAGTCTTAAAAGTAGTCTTCCATTCATTACCCAGCCTCATGCGAATTTGGTGATAGCTACTCTACAGATCTATCTTTGAAAAATATCCTTGCACCATGAAGCTCATCCAACATGTTATCGGGCCTCAGTATTAGGTATTTATACTTGATAATAATTCAGTTAATTGCTTGACTATTGATGTACATATGCCATGAACCATTCTTCTTTGGAATGAATAGTGCTGGTATAGCATAAGGGCTGATGCTCTCTTTCACATATCCTTACTCAATGAGTTCATTGACCTGTCTTTTCAACTCAATAGATTGCTCAGGGTTCATCCTATATGCAGGTTGGTTAGGTAGGGTGATGCTTGGCTACAGATCAATATAGTGCTTAATGCTTCGGACTAATGGCAATCCTCTAGGTAGTTCTTCCAGAAATAGGTTAGAAAACTCATTTAACAAGTTTTGGATCTCCTCTAGAACATCTTGTAATTCCCTCATCTCTATCAATCTTCTAACTAACAGGAACATAGGTTCATGAGCCTTCTTAGTAGATCGAAGCTCACTTCTGCTCATGATTAAGGTCTTTTTTCTTACTAGCTTAGTTAAGCTGGTTATAGGTTTCGTTGACTTATGATGGGGTCAAGGGTTGCAATACAATCTTCCTTCCATCCTTAACAAAGGCATATGTATTTTTATATTCGTCACACAAAAGACGTCGGTTAAACAACCAAGGTCATCCAAGCAGCAAATGTGAAGCTCCATAGGGACGACATTGGATACCACTTCATCCCTATACATATTCCCAACATTAAATGGTACGGCCACTTCTTTAGTTACGTATAAAGCACCCTTATCATGAAGCCAATGCAGCTTGTAAGGTCAAGGGTGCTTTGAGGTCGGTAGACCCAATTTCTGTACAAAGGATTGTGCAACTATGTTAGTATAGCTTCCTTCGTTCACTATGATCATGTACAACTAGTCTTTGACGGTATACTTGGTATGGAAGAGATTTTCCGTTTGGTCCTCCTTAGAGTTTAGCAAGGAACTCAATACTCGTCTCAAGACTAAAGTCATCACTTCGCTCGGGTTAGCATAGACATAAGTCTTCTCTTCTTCTTTATCCTTGGGCTTCCCAACACCTTCTTCCTTGGGTTCACTCTTGTTGGTGCTATTCACTACATCTCCTCAAAGCACTATGATGTGTTGGTTCAGACATTCAGCAGCCATGTGTCTAAAGCCTAAGCACTTGAAGCATTTTACCTCACTAACCTTTTGTCTGGAAGTTTGTCCCTTCTCATACGTTCTCGATGTCGGCCTAGCCTTAGATCAGCTCAACTGACCGGCTCGACCCTATTGGCTAGCCCAACTGTCATTAGGTCTGTCGCTCCTTCTTTGACTTGATATAACCTCCTTAGCTTGACTTAAATAGGTCAACATGGTGCCGGGGCTCAGGAGAATGTCAGCCTAGGTCAACTTGAAACATTTCGCCTTTGTTTCTCAACTCTCTGCGCAATCTTGATTGCCTTATCTAAGGTATAGAATCTCTATACTTCCATAATATTATGAATCTCATACTTGAGCCTAAAATTGAACCTTGATATTGTACAGGCCTCTAGTACTTCCACGATAGCTCTGATCATAAGCATTTGGAATTCTCTGACATAGTCATCAAAAGATCGGCTTCCTTAGCAAAGCTCCCACTACTTAGTAAACATATCTTATAGGTACGTTTCGAGCACAAATCTACCCCTTAATAACCTTTTCATCTCATCCTAGGTTTTAACACCTCGTCTTTCATCTCTTGCTCGTATTGCATTTAGATTTTCTAACCACATTGTTGCATACCCAGTAAATTCCAGTGTAGCAAGTCGAACCTTGATAGTATCTATATACCCATAACAGTCAAACACCTTCTTAACCTTTTCTTCCCACTCTAAGTATTAATCAACATCTCCATTTCCATTAAAGGATAGAATTTGAACATTGACATTATCTAACCCTCGAGGGATTTGGCATCCTCATCCTTATGTTTGGTAATAATCAACTTCCTCTTCTTCACCAAACCCTTCAACATCCTACTTCTCATCATACTCCGCAATCTCCTCTAAATCCAGTCTTTGGCTAACAGTTCCTCCAGCTTGAGGAGGTTGAACTAGGTGATTGGGTCAATTGACTTAGCCATAGTATCTCTCAAGGGCACCATCTTAAGGGTTTTGTTACTGTACACCTTAAGGTTGCTGCCTGTTAACTTGTATTACGATGACTAGACTCTTAACAAGATTTGTAAGCTTGTCAAGTTTTTCATCAATGGACCTTAGGGTGTTACAACCATTATGACCAAGAATAAGTTGAGGACCACTATGCTAGCCACCAATGACACCTTGAATACTTAATTCTAGCATAGTATAATACTTTTCGAATAAATTAACAAGCTATTAACAACTGTAGTACCCAAAGTTACTCAAACAGAATAGAGACAAATTTGCTCTATTTTCACAATGAAAAATAAAGTAAGAATAAAGTATCAATGAAGCCACACTTATGAACATACAAGCAAACTACAGTAGCTACAGAAGGAACATTGCAGCTACTAACAGTAAGGCAAGCCAAAACTTCATTGAAACTTCTCACGCTCCCTTATGGAACTGTGCTTTGATACTAACGAAGCTGATGCATCTTCAAGGTTAGATATATAGGGAAACACCACAATCAATGAACCAAAAAGGAAAACAGAAAAGAAACTAGCAAAGTTCGAGCAGCTACTGAATGGATATGACTTATCACTCGATCCTACTCGGCCTACAATCCACTAAATGTGACACACCGGTCCGAATTAAAGGGTTACTCACCACTACTCCTTGCTAAAGGGAATAGATAAGAGTAGAATGATAACTAAAATACTAAGGTTACTCAAAGTGAGCAATTTTGTATTCAAAGCTAGATGTTTGCATACAAGGAAAGTGAGGATTTATATGCTTGCCCACTAGGGTTATTTTACATGTATGAAAAGACAAAAAGAGTATTTTATAATTACGTTACATGAATCATACTAAAAAGGAGTAAAAAGGAAAAAGAATATCCAATACGGAACAAAAGAATCATTCTGGAATGTTGTGTTAGAAGGCACGTATCGCTTGATAGCTGTGCGTTAAGTGTATGATACAACATAGGCAAAGACAGGAAATGCTAGTAGTCAGGGGCCGACCTGATCTGGATCAGGTTAAGAGCCAATTAGTCTGGTTAGGAAGTCAGCTAAATTGGAGTCAGGCACCAATAGTTGGTTGGAGAGCTCGACTTAGCTAGCCTTTCTTAGGTTACCTTCTAGGTCAAGACTTCCTAGCTAGGCAGAAGCATGTTGGACATACGTAAGGATCTGGCAAACAAGTCAGTTAGAGGTCGAGTCCGGATAAGAGTCCCTGTCTTAGTTATGGCTTAGAGCTAGTATTTTCCATGCAAGCCATTGAAGTCCTCTAGCTCGACTTCTTGTGATTGATCCAAGGGGTTGATTCCTATAAAACAGTAGGGTGTTACATTTATAATAAGAGAATTCTATTGCTTGTTTGTAAGAAAACCCAAAACATGTTTAAAATGGTCTTTTTATAAAATTCAAACCTGACCCAATACTCTATATGATTTCCTAAAATTTGAGAAAAACCTCATTTCCTATCCTATGCTCAAAGCCTATCTTAAAAACCTATAGGAAATTACTTTATAGGGTAATTGTTGTGTCATACAAGTTGGGTACCCTATAAATATCTGCTTGCTTTCAACCTCATATGTACTATAGAGATAAATAAAAATCTACTTATTATTACTATATATATAAATATAAATTCCTAGTGGAACCCCATTTCACCAAGTTGTTGTGGAACTGGAAAAAATTTGCGGTTTTTAGCACAATTAGCTCATAGTATAGGTCCTACTTATATATTGTGTTTAGCTAAAGAAACGTCAAATAGGTTGGGAGCTCTTACCTTTTTGAGACTCCATGGACTAAGATTTACTTTCATTATAGGCAATACCAATCCACTTTAGTAGATCATATAGGTATAGAAAAATCTTCTAATTTTAATGAATTGGAAACATATCTTTTCCATTTCTATTTACCAACTTCATTTCTTTAATTCTATGTTCTCAAAGAAATTTGATCTCTTTAATCTAGGGATACTAGCTAAATAAATGCAATTAGAGAGTAGGTCGAGAAGTTATGTAGAAAATCTTTAAAGTTTTAAGAAGGGAATTTTATGCTTATAAGGACATCTTCTATTAAGGGATTAAGATATTTCAGACAAAAGGAAGCTAAGTCCATGAATCATTAGACCATATTGGATTGAAATACCCAACAAGTTAGCAAACATGCAACACGTATTTCACATTTTAACATTAAGCATAGTAGTGATCCCTTTGTAGTATTAAATAAATTGTCGATAGAATTAAAAGAGATCTTAACTTACAAACAACGACCTATTGCAATTATAGACAAAGTAGTGTGATGGTCACGGAATAAGAGTATTAGTTAAGTGAAAGCTCTTTGAGATCACTGTACTGAAGTAGAGGCAACTTAGGAAGTAGAGGAGCTTATGAAAACAAAGTATCTTAAGATATTTAGCAAAAGTAATGGTCTTAAATACAAATCATTGTGTGATAAATATGTTCTTGCTATTGTTTGTATTGTATTTATCTAAGGTATAAAATTTCGTGGATGATACCATTGTGAGGAGGATATGTAATATCTTGAGGTCCTAAAGTTGCTAATATTAGAGGTTCATGCAACATTGTTTATTTTATGTCAAATTTTAGGATGAGAATAAACAAATTAGATGAAGTAACCCCATAAAGTAGGGAAGTCATATGACCCACAATGCTGTGTAGCCATTTTCTAGCCATTTCATAGGTAAGAGGTCGTTGAAAAATGACGTAAGTCATGTAACCGAATTTCTTTTTCATTTTTGTACATTTTTCTTTTATTATTCTATTTTATATATTATTTAAATAGTTTTACATTATTTACTTAAATCATTTAGTAGTATCATGGACCAATACAAAATTACATTATGTCTTCTATCTATCATTAGTATAAAATTATGAAATATAGGTTTTCCTTAATAACCAAGTATAAGTCTTTTGGTTGTGAAAATGCCAAAACACAAGTCAATTTTTTTTAGTAACTTTCCATATTTCAAACCATAAAACTTTAATGTAGTTCAATATAGTTAATTGATTAATATGATATGTTATAAAAGAGAATTCACAAGAGCACCTCATATAAGAGATCAAGAAAATAAGATGGAAGATTCTAACCTATATTACGTACAAGCTAATAATTTACGATCATAGAAGTCAAATATAAGTACAACTCCATATAGCATAAACAAGATATTCATATGTAAATAAAAACACTAACTAAACTAAGGATTAGATTGAAGGTCAAACCAAGGTTGAACTAAATCGATCCAATTGTCTTTAGATTTTATTAATCTCATCAATATTTTAGTAATATGTTTGTATAGTATTAAATTTAAGTTAATGATGTGCTTAAATAAATGAATACTTAATTAGAACCAAAGAAATATAAATGGAGAAAAGAAACATAATTCAATAATCTATATTATAAAATAAATCTAAGAACTTCAAATGAAATCTAAATATATAGCAAAATGACAAAATGATGGATTAATTAATCTCACAATTTTGTGATTCATTCCTTATATCTCCAAAGTACCAAGTAAAAAGGGATGGTTTTATTTTAAAATTTACACTTTTATGGTTTATTGTTGTCTTTTAGGAAATATTATTTTAACTTTTTTTTTTCAATATTTCCTATAATGAAAATATGCATAATGGCTTTTATAAGTGTCCAGGTTGAGCCTTACCTTAACCCTTCTCCATTAGCTAAAGTGTTACAAGCCTTCGATATCAAACAAGGAAGGGAGCTTATTTCTAGCCCTTAGCCAAAGAAAGAGGAAGTGAAAAGGCAAAAAAGATGTGTTGTTCATTAGGTGTTTGACAATATTCCAAAGAGAGTTCCTATTCATAGGAGAGATGGAGCTCACATCATGTCGAAGAGATCTTTGAAAAAAAAAAAAAAGATTACTTTTGAAAGGGAAATAGTAGAGTTTAAAGTTTCTAATGATTTACTATCAAATGAAAGGTTTAGTGGTCAGCCGACATCAACCATAAACAAGCCATAAATCTTCTAAGTTGGAACTATCGCGGTTTAGATGGGATCCTAATAGTCAATGCCCTATGCAGGGTGGTTAGAAAGTTTTTACACAAATTCATCTTTCTAATGGAGAAGAAGAATTACAGTTAAGACATAAATTACCTAAAAAGGAAATCATAATATCATAAAGTGGTTTATGTGCAACTTAAAGGTCTTTTTGATGGCTTAGCACTATGGTGACATAGTGATTGTAAGGTGACTGTGATTGAAACAAGTAAAATTATTATTCATATTTTGTTGTTGTTGGAAACAAAAGAGATGGCAATTAGAATATTCTAGGTATATGCTCAAAACTTTAAAGACAGATTAGATTTTTAGAGATATATGGCTAATTTATCAAAAAATATTGGTAAAGCATAGTTGTTGGTGATTGGAATAATATTCTAAGCCAAGAAGAGAAAAGTAGAGGAAAACCTAAGCTATGGATAAAAAATAATGCCTTTCAACAAATGCTTTTTGACACTAATCTCATTGAATTGAGTTTTTAAGGCTAAGTTTTTACTTAGTGTAATGGTAAGGATGATTCGAGGAAGGTAAAGGAAGAAGTAGACAAAGCTTTTAGCAATATCAATTAGTTTAGCACTTTAGCTATTGCGTCAATGTTGTTCCATCTAATAATTCATCAAATCATAAGCTACCAATTAACTTGAAGAAATCAAATTGTGCTGGAACTCCTTCTTCTATAAAAGGTGTAGTTGCATGTGAATGGTTGTAGATAAACAATAGAGAATTTGTAGAAATATAATGGGATTTAGATGAAGTTGAGGATATCATGAAGCTTCTAAATAAAAGCAGGATTTCTTTAATTAATGGATTCGTGATAATATTCCCAATTATGAAAAGGACATAAACAAATTGTAACATAATCTTGTATAGATTGAAAACAAAAGAAAGGAGGAGTGTGTTGAGGGTGAAGAAGATGAGATTTTGGGAGCATTAGAAGTGGCTACATTAAATGGGGAATTATATTAGAGGCAAAAGTCATGAATAGATATGGTTAAAAAGTGGTATCATAATACAAAGTTTCTTCATCACTTTACAGCTATCGAGATGGCCAGAAATAAAAACAAGAAAATTACAATTGATGAGGATTTATGGATTGCAAAAGAATGCAATCTTGAATCTACTTTTTTCTAAGTATTTTTAGAATATTTATATGTAGGAACCAGTTAGCACCATTGAGAATGTCTCAAAAAATGTTCTAGTGTTAAGCTTTTGTAATATGAATGAGGAGTTGACCCTTCTAAAAAATAAAGTTGTTTTTCAACTAGGAGCTAATAAAGCTCTTAGGCCAAGTAGGTTTACAAGTTCTCTTTTCCAAGCTTTTTAGAGTGTAGTGGGTTCTTCAATTACTAATGCCATTTCTCATTTCATAGATATAGGTATTCTTTCTCTTAAGCTTAGTGAAGTAGATCACATTTTAATTCCTAAAGTTAATAACCTTTATTTATTGAGTCATTTTAGATACATCAATCTATGTAATTTTTCTTTCAAGATCATTACCAAGCTAGCCAATTGTTTTAAACCATTCCTAAATCAACCAATTAGTCCCTATCAATAGGGCTAAGTAGATACAAGATTGATAGGATATGAGGCCCTACTCGTACCCAACCCTATAAGAATAGGTTTTATATTTTTGTATCTAGAACCTACTTGTTTGCTGAGTCATTTTAGATACATCAGTTTATGTAATTTTTCTTTTAAGATCATTACTAAGTTAGCCAATTGTTTTAAACCATTCCTAAATCAACCAATTAGTCCCTACCATTAAGGCTAAGTAGATACAGGATTGATAAGATATGAGGCCTTATTAGTACCGAACCCTATATGTATAGGTTCTTATATTTTTGTACCTAAAACCTACTTTGTGGCACATTAGAATTGCTCTATAAGATCTATAAGGTATAAGGCATCCTTTAGAACCTATATTTTTTTTTTTATTATCTTCCTTCAAAACTTTGTGTCAGATGCATAATTAATATCATGTTATAACTATACTATCACTAGACTCACCAATAATAATTTGCATAAGTTGTAATGCATTTTAAATTGAAACAATCTAAAACTTTAGTAGGGATGATAGAGAATATTTTTGTAGTTTGAAATGGTTAAACCCTTAGTTAAATTATGCTTAAATTATTTTTTATCTTTTCTTTTCTAATCATCATAATAAAATTTTTATCAAACCATAAGATTATTATAAGTAGAATATAAAAATCATGGGTAAGTAATTCCATTATAATATGTTCAATAATAAGTTAAAAATTGAGGTATTTTTAAGAACTTACCATATTAGAATTTATCAAAAAGGAATAAGAAGGCCTAAACAAAAAAAGATAGTAAAAGAAAGAGAGAGGCTTTTACTTAAAAAAAAAAAAAAGAACAAAGATGAACTAGATAGTAGGCACAAATAGAGTATGGTTTTAGGGCTTTATGAGCAAGATTTTTGTTGTCATTTTCTTTAATAATAAAAAAAGTAATAGTATTAATTTTTTGTTTAATAATATTATCTAATTATTACTCTAAGGTGTGTATAAAGTACCATTAAGCATGTATCCCATATATTTTATAGTACAAATTCTAAGGTAGGATAGGATACCTTGATGTTAAACCCATACATTACCATAAGAGAGTAGATTTTGGGAAATTACTACCGAAAACCTATCCTATGATCTTATTCTTTACTTGAAACCTACCTAGTGAAGTAGGGTTTAAGTAAGTATCCTATACAATAGAGTTAATTGCTCATCCCTATCTACAATAATGCTTTTATCCCTAATAGATTAATTTAGAAAAATGTGATGGTAGTCCATAAAACTTTTCATTTTCTCAAAATTAAAAGAAAGTAGAAAATTGCCTTTTGTGTCATTAAATTCGATATATTTAAGGCATATGATAAGATGGACTGATTTTTTTTTAAAAGGACTTCAGGGATAAAATAGGAATTCATTATAAATGGATTGATTGGATTATGATCTATATTTAATTGGTTTCATATAATTTAGTTCAAAATGGGAAGAAAATTAGAAAATTATATCTTAGTAGAGGTATTTGATAAGGGATCCTTTCCACATAGTATCTGTTTATGCTAATGAATCTAAGATGCTAAAGGCAATTAAAATAAGAATAAATTGTCTTAATTAACTTATCTACTTTTTGTAAATGATTTATTATCTTTCATGAAGGCTAATCAAGTTAACTTGTTAAAGATGAAAAAAATATTAGGTGCATATGTAGTGCTTTTGAGCAAGTTATCAACTTGCAAAAATCCTTTTTTTTTTTTTTTTTGGAGCAGAATTCACTAGATGATATAAAGACCCAATCACTAAGATGCTTGAATTTTAACTCAACTAGTAAACTAGGAAGTATTTGGGTCTACCCACTATATGGGGTAAATCAAAATTATGCTCTTGGTACGACTAAATAAAAGAAGTTACAAAGATGGAAGAGCCTCATGTTATTTTATGGGAGTAGGGAGGTAGTAATCAAAGTGTGTTTTATACAAAATACCCACCTATTCGATGTTGACCAAAAAAGAAAAAAAAAATTGGTGGGGGAAAGTGTCTTCTTTGATTAGTAGATTTTGTTTAGGAGGAGATGGAGATCCTAGAAAGATTCATTGGAGGAATTGAGGTGGTTTGCAAAAGATGAAAAACTAGAGAGGTATTGGCTTTCGAGAATTAGAGAAGTTTAATGATGCTTTCTTAGGAAAGTCGGCATGGAGGGCAATTAAATGACCAATTCCTTATAAGTTGAGCGATATTCCTCAATGCTAAAAAACAGGAAGCACATAATGAATTTATCAAGTATTTTTGGTAGATAGGGATGTAATAAAAGACAATTTACTTTGGCAAATTGGTAATGAGAGAGACATTGGATGCTTTTCCTTGGATCCCTTAGGGAAATTGTAAAACTTCATCCTTCTATGCTGATGTTAGTGTTGATAAAGAGTATAAAGGAGAGATTTTCATAAATCATGATTCAAACTATTGAAATGTAGGAAAGGTGCAGGGAATTTTTAGCAAAGAGACAGCCAGTAGGATTTTGAGAATTCCTATTGGACCCGCTAGCAACATTAATAAGGTTGTATGGCCTTTGAGAAAAGATGGGATGTACCTAAGTAAAAATCAGCTATAGAAGACTAATGCATTGTATTCTTCAATACACAGGTATTAATGTTTCTTCTTTAGAACATATTAATAATTTCTTGTAGATGATTATCTAGTCTTTAAGATTTTATGCCAAAACATAAACATTTGCTCTTGTGTTTTCAATGACCAGAGTCTTAATCTAAGTGAAATCAACAAATTGATTAGAGCTCATCTTGTGGAACTTATGGAAGCTATAGCAACAACCAATGTTAAGGGTAAAGCAAACATCCTTCTGTTTGTAAATGGACAGTCCTCCTAAACGCAAATGAAATGATGTTCAATACTGGTAGAGCTTGGAGTGCACATGATGAGAGAGTAAGTATCGGACTTGTATTGCGTGATCAACATAGACAGCTTATGGCAAGTCTATATGAGGAAATCATGATTTGTGGAGCTAAAGTAGTAGAAGTTAAGGCGGCTTTAGAAGGGCTTAAGCTTAAATTGGGCTTTCCTATTTAGTTTGTTAAACCTTTTATTAATGAAGCTAATGAGTGTGCTTCTTTTTTAAATCCTTTTCTCTTATCTTTGATAAATAGGTTAGGCAAATTGTTTTGCTGATCAGGCTCTTGCGAGGAATATTTTTTCGCATACAATCTTCCTCCCTCTTTAAAGGAACTGTCGTTAACTGATCTCTCTACTAGTATTAGGCCTACTAAGCACTATCAAAGGTAGCTTCTTCTTCTTCTAATACGGTTTCCTTTTAGTAGGGATTAAAAAACAAACATCCAGGCTAGATCCATCGGATCTACACTGACCTTTACTATGTTTCATATGAATAAAGGCTCTTTTTTGAAAAATATTGTGAAAAATGGCTCATTTTAAAAACAAAGAAAAAAAAAAACAAAAATGGTATACTAAAAGCACATCATGTAAATGCACCTTTACTTACTTACAAAAAATTACACTAAAGGCGTATGCAGTGCATGCACCTTCACTATGCTACCTACATATACCCCAATCCGCACAACCAAAGCTCATTCTTGCCTATGCCAGTTTCTAAAATTTCCAAAACACAGAGAAAACTCAAGAAAACCCATAGTTGAATTATCAATCATTTCTTTATGCAAGTGTATATCTAAAATAGGTAATAATTTATAACTTACAGGCATATTATTTTTTTTATTTTATTAATAATCCACATTATGCAAATTTTTTAATTTTTTTTAAAATTTTGTTGCGTTATTACATAGATTTTATAATCATAAATGTACTATAAGTTGTATATATTATTAATATTTAATGAAAATTTAGTATATATTATCTAAATTTTGGAATGTTTTGTATTGCGGTACATAAGTTATACAAATGTGGGTATAAATAATGTTGGAATGTAAGTGGAAATTGTTGTGTGTGTATATATATTTGGTGTTTTTATTGTGTTGAGTCAAATTAGAAAGTTAAAGTTAGGTAGTTGTGTTGGCAATACAGCTTACTGAGATGATTAAGTATATTTTGTAAAGTTATCACTCGATGTGTAGATGAAGTTTTTAATGTCATCTAAATATTCAATTTATTGTGGCATTACTATGGTAGAAATAGCAGAGTACGTGAAAGTTATTGTCTATGTAAATAGAAATATAGTGGTAGGTAGTTAGGGGCCAGAGTATGATAGGGAGCCTATTAAGAAGTTGAAAATTAGGAAGGATTCTAACTTCTCTCATTTTAGTTAGAGAATTCGTGAATGCATTAGAGTTAACTCGAGTGGTGTTAAACTCGTGCACAGGTATCCTTTTTTCCATGATGCTAGAATTATCTACAAGTTAATGGACATTAGAGATGATGAGGATATTGAGAATTTCATTAAGATGGTGGAGTCTTTTGGAGAATGAAGTATTCAGGAATTGTACATAAGGTACATTAGGGAATCGAGTGCTCGGAATGAGCATGAAATACATAAGCCAGACAATCCAATCCTTTTGAATTCCTATGTGCATTCAATAATGACCAGTGCGGAGCAAACAAATGTGGATGAGTCAAATGAACCGTACATGAATTTCTCTAAGTACAAGCATGTGAATATTATAAAAGAGTAGCTTAACGAAGCATTGGGTCCCATTGTTAAACATGAAGAGTCTTATGATCCATATGTAGAGAAAATGTATATGGATATAAATATCAACGATAGGGAAAATGTAGCAGATGTGTATAGTGATGAGGATGATGGGGATGGTGATGAAGATGATGTTGGCTTCAAATGTGACCATACTGAGGATTTGGGAGAGGCTTAGGTGAGACCATATGTTGGTGGGAGCAACGTATTGGTTCGGACACTTCGCGGCAACGACCTTAGCAGGCCATACAATCGAACTGGTGAAGTATTGTCAAGCAGGCAGTTTGAAGACTTTCTGCAAATAAATGAACCTGTTAACAGGCTTATCAGAGATCCTACCCCATTTTACAATAACTAATATGATGGTAGCGGCTATGCAACATTCGAGAGAGATGTTAATGAAATGTGCAGCAACATCATTAGCTCTGATGACTTAAGTGTCAATATGCGTTTTAACATGAAGAAGGATCTCATAAATGCAGTCAAGTTGTTCCACCTAAAGAACTACGGTGATTTTCACGTGGGCATTTCAAAATCGAATGTATATATTGTCTGCTGTAACAAGAAAGAATAGGGTTGTAAGTGGAGGCTATGGGCTTGTTTGAAGAAAGTAAAAGGTCTTTTCAAAATAACAATTCTAAAGGGTTTGCATACTTCTATGAACCCGATGATGAACCAGGATCATCCTTAGCTCAACAACAACATAATGGCTATACTATTCACTAATAGTGTACGGAATAACCCTGATGTTAAGATACCTGATCTTACAACTAACATGCAAACTATGTATGGGTACACAGTAAGCAATAGAAGGGTTTTCGAAGCCAAGTGAAAGGCTGTTAAGATGGTATACTATAACTGGAAGAAGTCGTATAACGAGTTGTCGAGACTATTAAATGCAATAAAGTTGAGCAACCCAAAGACACAAGTGGATTAGGGTTGGAGTAATTCACCAAAGTAACGTCAGTCCCAGTTCAAGTAAGTTTTCTAAACATTTGGGCCATATGTACAAGCCTTCAAGTACTATCAACCTATTATATATATTGATGGTACATTCTTATCTGGAAAGTATGGGCATAAGTTGTTGGTAGCTTGTAGCATAGAAAGGGACAATTCAATTGTTCCATTGGCATTTGCTCTTGTTGACATAGAATCAGCAGAAAATTAGGGGTGGTTCCTACGAAAGCTTAAAGTACATATAGTTAGCCAGAAAGGGAAAATCTTATGTCTTATATTAGACAGGGCATCCAATATTGATTTTGTGTATAAGGAACCATCAGTAAGTTGGCAACTACTGTTTGCAGTTTAGAGATATTGTCTACTGCATGTTGCTAGTAACTTCAATACAGTCTACAGAAACCAATTGTGCAAGAAATTTATATGGTTTGCAAGTGTTTAGGCACAACAAAGGAAATTCGAATGTTTCATGGAGAAGTTGGCCCAGGCTAAGGAGGATGCCCCCATGTAGTTCAACAATGTTAATTTGGACAGGTGGACTCTCGCATATGATGGATGTTACCATTTTAGATACATGACATCAAATATTGTTGAAGGTTATAACTCTGTTTTGAAATTAGCATGTGGATTACCCGTTATTTCATTAGTAAAAAAGATATTTTACAACTATATTGCCTATTAAGAAGAGAGGCATAAGGACGCCAAAGAGGCAATCGATTCTGGCAAGACCTACATTGATTATGCTGTAAAGATGTATGAAACTTGGAGAGGGCGGGCAAGTGCACATAGAGTCATTTCATTTAGCTTAAAGAATGGTATTTTCAAAGTTTTAACTAGTAGTTGAATGATGGCAACAGGATTGAAGAGAGGAGGAAAGACACATATAGTTGACTTTAGTGGCCGCACTTACACTTATCAAAAGTGGCAAATATATAGGATCCCTTACTCCCATGCATGTACTGCTACAGCGAGTACGAGGGTAGATAGCAAATCAGCAATAGGGCCATGGTATAAGTGGGCTACCCAAATAAATTGTTACCAAGCTCATTTCTATCTGATTGGTGATGAGTTGAACTAACCACAAGTTAGCTTCCCTTATCTCCACTCGAATATTGACTTACTACAAAAAAAAAAAAGAAAAGGTAAACCTAAGAGTAAGCAATATCACATAGAGATGGACATTCAAAAGCGATCCAACAAAACTAGATACAGTGCATGTAGGTGGGAAGGACATAATCGAAGGAGGTGTCTGAAGATTAATAAGGCTAGTACATATTCCCTTTTTATCTAAGCATTACATTGTAATACATGCATAAGTATAATGATTGACAATTTTTTTTTTTTTTTTTTGGTTTACAAAACATGTTTGTATGTACTCACAGGATAAATGGAGCTAGGATCGATTGATCCATGCGTACTTACGAGATAAGCTAGTCACCATTCATAGGCCGTCTAGGAGAACAAGGTAAGTAATGTCATCATCATTTACAATCAATTCTTTTATTAAAGATGTGTTACTTGCTAACTTAATGAATGTTTGTTTAGGAGGTAGCCAATGCACTATGAATGTGACACAATGAGATGTCATTGCATAAGGATGAGCCAAATATCCTTATACATCCTAAGGTAAAGCTTTACATATGGGAGGTTGGGTTTTGGGAAGTTACATAACTCCCATTTATTATGTTAGATTAGCATTCAATTACAGCACTTGTCGAGAGATGGAGCCTGAGACACACACATTCCACTTACCCACTAGAAAGGCGACCATTACTCTACAGGATGTTGAGGTCTAACTCAGACTTCCAGTTGAGGGGTTCATGGTGGCGAGATGAATAAAGACGAATGATGAGGAGAGCCAAGCTGACGTAGGAGAGAGGGTGCTTGGCGTGAGGCCTACTCGGAAGAGGGGTGCTAACTTATCTCTAATATGGTTATAGGCGCACTTTTGAATACTTCCCTATGGAGCCGACGATGATACGGTCTGATAGTACGCATGTGTATACATACTCAACTTTATGGGAAGATTTATATTTGTGGATCAATCCTTTTGCCTTATACACCTAATGTTCCTGCCATTGCTAAAGGACTTCTCAGTAGTTGGGTAGTTTAGCTGAGGTAGCGCTTGCTTGGCATGGTTATATTGATAGCCGTGCTTTGCCTCATCATCTAACGCGCATGAGTTAAGAAGGGCCATGATTCTCCTACAGGTTTGGGCTTGGGATAGATTCCCAAATGTCGCCCCCTTTAGTCGATATGAGTTTATTATCAATAGGGATAGGCCATTGGCGACTAAATGGAGGGTAGTACGAGATACGACTTAGCATCTGATACATGTCATAGATGCATATCGCACTACTTTTGACATGCAAACAATACAATGGGTATAATACGATAAGTTATCCTCTTTTTTGTCCTTTCTTAGCTGTAAGTGATAACCATCGTTGTTTGATTGGTTGTTTATTTTTATTTTCTTTTTTTTCTACCCTTTAAGTTATTTGGGAGATTTATACAAAGGAGTTGCTGTAGTTGTTGCCTCAATTTTGTATTGCTAGGCTACATATTTGGACTACTCGGGTACCACTCATATATTTTCACATCATTGACTGGTGCTTTCCAAACTGTGTTGTCCGGTAATTTCGTAGATATCAATATGTTCTATAGGAGGTCGATACCTCAGAACAGCTCTACCAACTGGACCTTTGGGGTAAGATAGATGTTGACTGGATCAATATATATTCTTCTTACATCTAGGCTTAGGGACAACAACACAGATTCCTAGTATACATCCAGAGTCCTTAAGGGGTTGATGAGAGCTACTAACCATGGTATAGACAGATTAGCCAGCATTATATTACATATCACGGAGCTGTCATTGGTCGAATGGTACATACATCTAAAATTGTCTACTATTTTATTTTTCACTTGTTTATACTTCTTATCATATGTACCAATATCTATTTTCTTTACTTATTTTAAGTAGACTCGCTCAAGAGTGTCAAACTTGCACTTGACTATCCTACAACGCTCAATATTACAGATGGGGCACTTGACTTTGTTGAGTAGCATAGTAGCCTTATCCTATACCCATAGTATGAGGATGTACATGAGCCACCCTATATAGACCACGGTGAAGAATAGGGACCACTTATTAATGAGGAGATGCCAACTACTCATCCACTACCTAGGGATAGAGCTAGAGTTTGAAGAGGTAGGGCTCGAGTGGGCTGTCATTGAGCAAACCTCGGTGACGATATCTCACCAAATGCCCATCATTCCATAGACTTAGGGCATATTAGTGGGAGATATAACACATACCCTAAGTTAAGTGTTGCCTTTACTTCAGGAGCCGAATTCAATTATATAGCTAGATCTAACTGATACATGACTCTCAAGTTTTAGTAATATCTTAATCTCATGACTCCACTAACTCCTAAAAAATGACGCTCTACCCCCACACAGTCATCCATAGGTGAGGGTGTCACTTAGCTGCATTCGGGCCATCCAGCTAACCCAATTCCTCCTAAGGAACCTCAACTAGATGATCCACCACCTATGCTTCCTCAAACACACAATAAAAGGGGGTGTTTGCTTCTTTCTCGTGCCGTGAGGACCTTTATACAACATAAGCATCAGTAAATATGTTTAGTCTATTGTTTTTGTTTTCTCCTTTATTTTTTTCATTATATTGATGTTGTTATAGACTCATCACAAATTTTGTGTATATACTAATTATTCGAAATAAAATTCACTCTTCATCATATATTGCAATTTAATGCATTATTTATTTATCATAATTTTACAATTTACAATTATTTTTTCTTTTATCCGACTAGTATGGTCATTGGATGATCATCCCATGGGTTTATTTCTTCTCCTCTTGCTATATTTGTTGAGGCATTCTACCAATTGTGATTTTATATAATTAATTATTGTATCAAACTTTCCATTCAATTTGCAAGTTAATGGTTGAAAAAACATTACTTTATCATTTCAAACGAAGAGAAATTAGTAGGTTAAATAAAAATTAAACTGAAGGCGCATCAAGTAAATACGCCTTCGGTATCAATATTTGCACTGAAGGTACATTAACTTGGCGTGCCTTTAATATTATAATTTAAACTAAATGCTCATCAAGTGAATACGCTTTCAATATAAATATTTATACTGAAGATACATTCACTTGATGCACTTTCAATTCAATTTTTACTAAACTAGGCTACTAAAGATATATCCACTGCATGCGTCTTCAAGGTAAATATCACAATTAAGTGATGGTACATTCACTTGATACACTTTTAGTATACTATTTTTATATATTTTTTTAAAACCAGCTCTTTTCCATAATATCTTTCATAAAAAAGCCCATATTCTTATAAAACTCAACCTTCCCCAATACGGTTTTAAATTTAAAGCGATAAGCTGACGTGCCCCGTACCAAGAGTTATAGTAGTTGAACGGATGGAACCTGCCGTGACTAATTGGATCTAACTACATTGAACATGAATGAAAAGAAACTATAACATACCAAAAGAACTATTTCATTTGGTTACAAGTTACATATAGCATTGAACCCTTGAAAAAATCAGCTTAAAAATTTTTCAAACCACATTGAAAATGAGAAAGCTACAGTGTTTACTTTAACTCGGTTTGTTTTTCCCTTACCTCTAACCATCCCAGTCTCTCTAAAATTTCTTCTTTAGATGGAAGCCGTTCTCAATAAATAAAACGATTTTCAAATCCCAATATTCGGTTCAAAAAGTCGATTTTCTAAAAAATTTAAGCAGGTTCTCTACTATATTCAAGATTGTTAGCAACCAAGAATAAAATTAATGCATCGATCATTTCAAATTTGCTGTCAATTTCACTTGGAATACCAAAAAACAGTGTATAAAAGAACAAAACTACAAAACTCAAGAAAACCATAGATTTGAAATATATCATCAACATAAAACACTCAACAGAAATAGATCCCACAAAAAAATAAAAATAAAAAAATAAAAAGTCAAAAGGTTGACAATTCCCTCAAAACCGGTCCATAAATAAAACCAAAACTAAATCCAAACACACATCTCACTCATGCACCAGGAGCTGCATCTTTCACCTTGCTCTGCAAATACCCTCCGTACTCTCTGGCATAATCCTTAACCTGGCTAGCAGTAACATAAATCCGGCTTCGTGCATAATCGACACGCGAGGATCCAGGAGGCTGCATCCCTCTAAAGTACCTATACAGCCAGGACAAGGAAGCCAAAACAGCTACACTTAAACCGCAGAAGGACAGAACACCTGCCACCAGAAGAAAGAGGATCGTGCCAATCGGAACCCATATTGGGCTAGAAATAATGATCAATGGGGCGAAAAAAATGAGCCCCATTACGACCGCAGTGACAGTGAGGAAGAGCAATAGGCCTCCAGAGATAACGAGGATGAGCAACCCTAGGAGTTGGGTTGAGTTTGGTGCATGTTGGTGGAGTTTTTCCAGGAAATGGGTATGACCACCTTGTGTGTTGGTGGTGGTCATGGCGGTGTGCCTTGGTGGTCTTTGAACAGCAGGAGAGTGACGATCAGCCATCAATGAAAGGAGGGATTAGTGAGGTTTTGAGAGAATAATGCTAAAACATAAAACACAAAGACGAAACCGAGGGCCACGGACAATGGAACGGAAACAGAAATCGTGAGATGTGTTAAAAAGGTTCGAGAGGACGAGGGTTTTGGTGACAGGTGGGGAGAAAGGAGACATACAAGGAAACACGTGGAGATGAGAGTTTGGAAGGTTTAGACTGGATGACTTGTGGAATTTTGCCCTCTAAATCAAGCTTTTTACTTGTTCAGGTCTGAATTCTTTTAAATTGGTGTAGTGTTTGGTTTCCTGTTTCATTTTTCCCCACAAGCTCAAGTCGTTGCATATATCAATGATTCATAGTCCACGCACCAAAGTTTTAGAAATCACGACCCAAAGATAGAAATAAATTTCTTGTAGAAACATTAACATGTACTCGAAATATTCATCGATAAGTTAAAATAAATTAATTAATTTCGATCATATTTACTCCACATTATGTGTTGAATATAATTTATTTACATTTTAGGTTATGTTTTGACAAAATCTTCCAATACTGGTACTTCAAATGGTATATATGAAAGAGCCTCAGAAATAATTTCTTTTATTAACCATAACAGAGATTAAAAGAAAGGATTGAATCTGTTCTAGTCTAAAAAAAATTAATGATAACATCAACTAGGTTACAAGATAAGATCCTTAAAATAACAAAAAAACTATTTAAGAAAAAGGAGAATAAAAGGTAAGGTTAAAATTTGGTAGGATGGAGACCACGAATAACCTAGGGCTAGCTAATGACAAGGACACTGAAAGTGATCAAGCAAGACGAAGTCGCAAATTTATCGCAATCGATGATGACAACAATTCGATTTTGCACGATGCGCAGGATGGATCTACTAATCCAAACACGTCTCAGATCGGGGGTAAACTTTCTTTTAAAGACCACTTCCTGAATAATATTCCAAGCGCGTATGAAAAGTTTTGTTTTAATAGTTCTAATGTCAATTCGAATGTGGATCAAGACGAGGACTTAATGTTGGCGAAGGAAGAAAGTAGAGGATAAATCAATTGGCAGATAAGGGCACATGTTATGCCAATTTTTCAAGCCTAGAAAAGAATACGATCCATGCGCCCTGAAAATATGCCTTTATTGGGAAAATGATAGGACCGAATTTAGGCTTCAAGTTAATGTATGTGAGATTAACAAAAATATGTGTAGTTATATCAAATTTTAAAATTATCCGTATTGGATCAAGGGTCTATATCATTTCAGTAAATGGTGCAGAAAACTGCTAGTAGATTATTAGTAATGGCCCTTGGTTCGTCAACGCTTCTATCTAGCCATGAAACTATGGGAGCCGGATTTTAGGTATGAATTTTCATATTTCAACCCAATGGCAATATGGGTGTGCATCATAAGACTGCCTATTGAGTTGTTCCCATTGATGGCCATCAAAAGGATTGAAAGAGGATTAAACCAGTATTGCAATTGGACTCCTATACTATCAATATGGAAAGAGGTTGTTTCGCCCAGGTTTGCGTACAAATTGTGGTGAATAAACCCTTAAAGCATACACTTGTCGTGAATAATATTTCGTACAAGATTCACTATGAAGGAATACCAAGAATTTGTGAAGAGTATGGCTGTATTAGTCATGTGGCAACCCATTATCCAATGGACTTGAAAGGAAAAGGAACTCAATCCCCAGATTCGCTCATGAGGAATATAAATGATGAGGCTCAATACTTGGTTAAGAATATTAACCATGAGAAGAACAATTCAGTGGGAAATGACCTAAGCGCAAAGAATGGCAACTACGGTGAGGAAGTATGTAACAAGATGAAGCAGACAGATGAAACCAACAATCCACGCATGACTTTGTAGGAATTGGATATTAATAGTGGTTGGGATGATGTCAAAGTCAAACCTCGAGGGAAGATTCATTTACGAAAAGATATGACGAATCATGTAGATTCTCAAAAGAATAATAATGGCTTGAAATTATTTGACAATCCCATTTTTCCAAAAAAAAGTTAGGGAAGACTATCACGTAGAAAGATATGAAATCCCGTGCAATCTTTGATGACAACTTTGACTGGGCAAATATCTTGAAGGGAAACGTAAGCTCTTAAGGGAAAGAAAATATCCCTATACATTTGGTTAGAACACAACACACCCTTCCTAGAATAAGGCTGAGTCTAGTTCATCTAAAGAGATACCAACCCAAAGACAACCTTTGTTTTCGGCCAAGACAATCCTGTACCGAAATCCTTCTCCTCTTGAAAAAGACTTGCTAGATAACATGGAAAGAGTAGCGGAGGTGAAACTAGTCCTTCTCCTTCTCAAGCCGCAGGGACCATTACCCGAGACACATGCCAACTCCGGAATATGGCTAATGCACAACAGAAGAGAGATGATCCAAACGCATGTGGAGATAATTCGAATACAAGAAACTCCAATGAGATGGCGGCACAACCAATCCCTGGACATAATGTTCCGACCAACAAACCAAGAGCCACCAGCGGACATGACGCAACAGGGTATGGCAGTAGGGAGATGCAAGGGTATCATTCTATTCTACATGCCGATGATCAGACAACATATGACAAATGCGGACTATCTGACATTGGTTGAAGATACATGCAAGAGTGTGACGGATTGTGTAATGGCATGTAGGAGAGAGCAAATGGTGATTCAACGAGTCCCATTCATTGTGATAGCCCTCGAGGACATCAGGACTATCATGTTGATGCCAATGGAGGAAGCATAAATGGGAATGGCGTGGATGGCTGTTTGTCCATGCAAGTGGAACATCTGGATATAAAGAGAATGTGATGAAGCACCAGCATCGAACTGGTATGAATTATGATGCTATCTCATTAACTCCGAATTGATGGATACGTTATTTTTAACAATGCATCCAAACCTGTTTAAAGTGTTAGCCTGGAATGTGCGAGGAGCTACATCAAGAGGTAGAAAACAAGTCATTTGGGACCTCATTAGCCATTATGAACCACAAGTTGTTATACGGGGGTGCTAACAACCTACGGCAGGTTTTGGGTTTTAGTGATATGATTTGTTTTGAGGCTATAGGCATGAGCGGCGGTCTCATCATGATGCGGCAGGTACACCAAGTGAGAGTTAGAAATCATAGAGTCACACAGCAGCAAATCCTAGCTCACATTAAAGTAACGTCTTCTAATGCTTCTTGGTTTATTTCCAGTATTTATGCTAGCCCACAGGTTGTTATTCGTCAAGCTTTATAGCAAGAGATTCGTGATTTTATGGGTATTATTAGTGGACCATGACTTCTCATAGGAGACTTTAATGAAGTGCCCTCTAATAATATAAAAATGGGGAGGGAGAGCTATTAGTCAAACTACAGCACTAGACTATCAGAAATGTATGAATTTTTCTTGTATGTCGAACTTAGGTTTTGTTTGGAGCCCTTACACTTAGTCGAAGAGAACAAAAGAGTTGCACAACCTTATTCAATCAAGCATTGATTGAGCATAGACTAATGTTGAATGGAGGAGTTTATATCCGAATGCAAAAGTGTTCCATTTATCCTATTTTTCATCTAATAATTGTCCCCTTCTTTTAGCAACTCATCCTAACTATAGAATGGGGGCGATGGAACATCACTCATTTTGCTTCTAATCGATGTGCTTAGACCATCTAAGCTTTGTCACTTCATAATGGAAATTGTCTATGCCAACCTATACTGAGGATATGGAATCCTTTGTCTCTAAGTTGAATAATTAGAACAAGGAAGTGTTTGGGATGATAAATACAAGGAAGAAGGCTATTTTGAAGAAGATTGAGGAACTACGCCCAAAAATTCAAAATGAACCAAGCCAAGCCTTGATCAATAGAGAGATGTTTTTGTAGGAGGCATTGAAGGAGGTGTTAGGGCATGAAGAAAAATTATAGGTTGCAAAATCAAGAATGATATGGTAGTTGACAGTGACTATAACACTAAGTTCTTTCATGCATCAACAATAGCAAGACAAGAAAAAAACTGAATCTATGGCTTATTTGCTAATGTTGGAAACTGGATCACGGAGCACCATATGCTAGAGGACATGACAACCAGCTTCTTTGCTAACTTATTCCAGTCAGAGCGAGTGTTTGCTAAGTAGAAGCCATCAAATTGGTTTCCATGATGGGATAGTTTTAATTAGCAAGATCTCCAAATCTTAATAAAAGATGTATCTCTAGAGGAGATAAAAGAGGCAATGTAGGGAATAGCCAATGCAAAATTGCTTAGGGTAGATGGCCATCACTCTCATTTCTATAAAGCTTGCTAGCCTACTGTAAGGGAATCAATTTCAAAATCATTGATGAAATCTGGAAAACCAATAGTTTATTTGAGGAAATTAGTCGGACTCTATTGGTTCTTATTCCCAAGAAGGAGGGAGCAAATAGGCTTAGGGACTTTTGACCAATAAGCTTATGTATAACCTTATATAAGGTATCAGGAAAAATCCTTGTTATAACAATTTGAGACCTTTTCTTTAGCGCGTTATTAGCCTGAAACAATCAAGTTTTATCCCGAGGTGATCAACAAAAGAGAATTTTATGATATTCTATGAACTTCTTCACTCTATTAAGAAGAAGAAAGGTGGTCCAACTTAGATGCTTATTAAATTGGATTTAGAAAAATCCTATGATAAGTTGGAATGGGACTACATTAGGCATGCTATGGTCAGTCTTGGATTCCCAGAGCTATGGATTCAAATTATCAAAGCATGCCTTGCATCAAATTCTTGTCGAATCTTCTTTAATGGCTCTAAGCTGAAGACATTCTCTGTAAGCAAGGGTGTTTATTAAGGTGATCCAATGTCACCGTACTCATTTATCATTTCCCTAGAGGCTCTTAGTCATTGCATTATGGAGTTAGTGAATAAGGGAATATAGCACCCTTAAGTTGGCAAGGCTCACAGGTCTTGCTATAATATATCTTCTTTGTTGATGAGCTTATTCTGATTAAGGAGGTATCGATTACTAATGCCACACTCATGCACTAGGATATGGACACGTTAGGAGTTGTTTCAAGTTAGGAAATTAAATACTTCTGCTCTTGTGCTTTGTTCTCCTAGAATACCTCCTAAGAATTACGTCAACAAATCTATGACATTTTTTACATCAATGTGAATGTTAGCCCATGCAAATACCTTAATGTCTTAGTTAAAATGGAAGGAGGATTGAAATCAAATGATTTGGACTTCTTACTTGAGAAAACCCAAAGAAAATTATTCTGGTGGAAGACAAAACTACTTAATGCACCGACAAGATTGATTTTGATTAAGTCATCACTCGAGAGCTTAGTTAATTACTACTCTCAAATCATTCCCATGCCAAAGAAGACATGCCAACAATTAGAACGATTATATAATAACTTCCTATGGAGGCATCAAGTAAATGAAAGAAAGATTTACTGGGTACCTTAGAGGAAAGTTAAATGACTCAAAGAAGATAGGGAACTCGATTTACTTGATTTAAAATGCAAGAATAATGCTAACTTTGTCAAGTTGGCTTAGGAAATGTGAAAGAAGGAGTTACTTTCGACTAAAGTTGTTAGAACTAAATACAGATGGAGAGGTGACAAGTTTGGTGTCAAACGAGACTTGAGAAATTTTCAATTGCTTGCAAAACAACAAGAGTGGTTAAAGATGAAGCTAGTAATCCCTCCTTAAAAAATATATGATGCAAGATTCTAGCTAGACCGTAGTCTCCAGGAGGCATGGTACATTCATTGATAGTTAGTCCTATTGTAGAGAAATGACGAGACAACGATGGTTCTAGATGCTTAGCAACCGAACAAAGGATGGGACGAAATTGTTCTTAGATTCCCTTTGGATGACAACATCAAGCAACGATTGGGGGATATAGAGAACTGTCTCTTAGCCTTAACGCCCCTAGATGATGAAAACACTTTGACGTAGTAATTCGATCCAAGTGGCGATGTTCAATCATACACAATATATAAGATGATGTATAAGGAAGAATATGAAGAGAAGTAAAGAGGTAGTTAGGACTAGATATGAAGAGTTCCAACAGTGCTGCACATTTAAAACCTCATATGGAGAATTTGTCATAATGCACTCCCAACTAAGAGTAATCCCCTACATAGAGGGATCTCAATAGAGGCAAATTGTGCTTTATATCATTAAATGGATGCAATAGCACTTATTCTTGGAATGTCCCGTAGTTAAAAGATGGTGGTCTAATATGGGCTGGAATGATCTACCGAATAACATTAATTATGTAGACTTTGTTGAATGGATAAGGAAAAATGCAACGATGAGGAAAATACCTTAGTCCAATTTGCAGTGCCCTAAAGCTTCTTTGTTTGCATTTATGATTAGAGGAATTTAGAAGGAACAAAACAAATGCATTTTCAAGATAGTAGGCTGGGATGGATCATGGTTAAGACTAGTACGAAAGGAGACGCATGAATGGTGGGCCATCAATAGGAAAAGAAAGAGAGATAATGGAAATAGCAGAATAGTAGGAAAGTGGATCAAGCCACCAAAGGAGACACGGAAGTTGAACTATGATGCTATAGTAGACTGGAAAGGTAGGAACACCTTAGTTGCTGTGGTTTGTCGTGATCATAAGTGTCAGGACCCTAAAGGGGGCCTAGTAGGATTATCTAAAATTTTCATAACATGTAAGCACCCATGATATAAAAACCGTCTTGCAAGTCAGAGATTGCAAGACTCTAAATAATAAATCACTAAGATTAATGATTTTCAAGTAATTAATTCATTATAACATGACATAATATATAATTATAAATAACTATGGATATCCGGTATCCCACAGTTCCTTAGAACCGCAGAGAATCAGTATCCCCTACCAAATAATAAGACAGGATATACTCGCATTATAGTAAGATTTAATAAATAAATATTTTCTACAAAGGATGTCTATGTATCATCCAAAAAGTACTTAGCTACTTCTAATACTAATGTACATATCTTCATCTCGCTCTCAGCACTCGAGACATATCCCAATCCCATTGTATGTAAACCTGCAAATAAAACTAAGGGGGGATGAGCATAAAACAGCTCAATGAGTTCATTCCTCACCACTACCGGTCAAGCAAGTTTTCACACATTATTATCACATATGCAAGCAAGCTATCTACATACATAATGAATGCAGGCGTGATGAATGCAAGCAACACATCCATAGGAGTCCGGAACTATGGAAGGTGTAGAATTACGTCGTCCACACTTCGATTATCCCCTGTACTTACCCGCACAGGGCACCTCAGCTTACCCGCAGAGGCTACCTAGGGGCACCACCCCACTAGGCAAAACTTGACTATTACCCTAGTCGAGAAAAGAATTTCAATCCAAATAGGGGGAGTCCGAACTAGGACTATCCACCCTCCAAGGCCCCTCGGGCACAAACATGCGAGTCTTCTCGCAACCAAAAATAACCAAGGCCTTTCAGGCACAATAAAGCGAGTCCTCTCGCTATCAAGTGGAGAACCCATGCTAGCTTTGCCTTAACGTTAAAAATACTATTTATGGCTCCACAAGCCCTTACAGAGATCGTGCAAAAATTTGTTTAAGGATAGAAAAGCTTTTGCCAAAAATACTTTTCTTAAGATTTTTGCAAGGCTAGCACTCTCCATTCATATCTTTACCAAGTCATAGACATGCGACGAATAGAACCAGTTATTTGGGTCAGACATTTATATTTATCAACTTAAAAAGGTGATCACACAGATGATGGCATACAAACAGAACAGTCATTCAAACATTCAAGCAATAGCAAACAACAAAACATCATACAAATAACACGCACAAGCAAGTAGCAGGTCATCAGAACTCCCTCACCTGGATTATTACTCATTCTCCAAGCCTTTAGGGTTTCCAAGACTCGATATCGAACGCCTAAATCAAAATGGTAAACCTTATAAGTGTTCTGAGAATTCAGGCTCCTTAGTCAACTAAAAGTCTGTTTTGGACGTTAAGACCCGTGTTTTACGATATGAACTAAATTTAGAGAAATTTTAACTATGAAAACTTAATTGCTCTTATTACTTATATTTATATCTTTTATTTATACTTAATGAGTTAGTTAACCCTTAAATCCTTATACTTAAAGGATTTTACTTTACTATTACTAATTTATGTACGTAATTAAGTATGATCCAATTTAGAAAGTGTATTAGGGTTTACTAATTTAGGATCCTAATTATGTTACTCTCTTCTTCTTTTCTTAGTTTATAATCCATGCTTATGTCATGCTTACATCATCATTTGCTTATGTCATTGCTTATGTCATCTTTTGCTTACCTCATCACTCACCTCATCATTTAATTACATAAGCATTACCTTATGCTTATGTCAGATGTACATGTCTTATGTACATTTGTCCTTTACTTATACTTATGTACATATGCCTTATACTTATACTTATGTACATATACCTTATACATACATATACTTATACATCTACATATACTTATACCGTATTTATACATGTATTCCTACTCATATACCTATACGTTCATATACGTATTTTTATACAAAAATTCGTATGCCTAATATTTTCCTTAAGAAAAGCTTCCTAATTCCATTCTTTTATGTTCTTAAGTGTGTGATTAGTGTAGTATAAGTATGTATGGTTAGGTTTTGTTTTAATTTAGGTTATGTACATGGAAAATACTCATGTACCATGCTTCTTATGCTTCCCTTCTTTTTGGTTTACCTCATGTACATATTCTTTGTGCACATATTCTTGTTTTCCTTTCTTCTTCTTCATAATTTCAAATTTCTACACTTAAAGATGGGAACTTTGTTTCCTCTTCTTCAAAACAAAACTAAACACATAATTACTTATCTAATCTACCTAATTAACTAACTAATGAATAACATAAACCAACATAAAGTAAGTTAAGTACATACCTTTAGATGTGTTGGATTTAAGGAGGCAAAAGGTGAAGAAATGAAAGTGAAAGGGAAGGGGAAAGCTCACGGCAATGGAGGGCAAATTTCGTTTTGTTTCTTTTGATTTGTTTTGCTTATGGAAGAAGGAGAATGGTGGGGTCTACAAGGGGAGATGCATGGACGGCAATTTAAGAGAAGAAGGAAAAAGAAATGCAAAAGGAAAAGAAAAGAAAGGAAATCATGAGAAGAAGATATTTTTTTTTCTTAATGAAAGAGACACTTTTGTTGACTTTTCAAAGTGTTGACTTTAGTCAACATGTGTTGACTTGGTCAACATTTTGACCTTGGTCAACTCTTCTTAAGTATATGTAAATTTGTGTACATAATGTAGTAATTAAGGAAAATTAAGGGAAAAATGAAGGAAATGAGGGGAAATAAGAAATTTAGTAAATTGGTTTGTAAAAATAGATAATGAGGTCTTCCATTAGGTATTTATATCCTATATACATCATTTGGTAAGCTACTTAATGTAATTAAGATGAAAAATAGCATTTAGGGTATTAAGGTTTACTACATTTAACCTAATCTCCAACTATACCCTTAACTCTAAGTGAGACTATCCTAATCATATACTTAAGACATAAATGTAATTTATGATTCATTATCTTAGTTTCTAAGGGATCATTTAAGCATTCTAAATGTTTATGCATGATTGAGAGTCATCTCTAACCTTTTACTAATGATTTGGCAAAATATAAGCATTATGTTATCAATTAGGGTTTTAGGGTATATCATGGTGAATTAGTGCTTTTATATCCTTAAAGTTATGGTTTTAGAGTTCTTATTACTTTAAGGCACCATCTCTAATGTTTTTACACATTTAGGGTTTCATATATTCTTACGCGATTAAATTTTCAATTGTCATCTTAGGGTTTTGATGAAGTTTGAGGTTTTTGGGTCTTCGTATGCGGTTAGGGGTTCAATTGATGATTTAAGGTTTTTCGTATCCACTTTAGGTTTTGGATTGAGATTTTTATTGGTTTTAAATCTTACTGGCTCTTTTGAGTTTAGGAAATCATCTACAGTTTGGACGTTTATTTCTATACTTAGAAAGCTAAATTCGCAGGGTTTACAATAAGGGTCGAGTCCTTAAAGGTACTTGGTCTAGACAAGCAGGATTAAGGCCTTTGGAAGTAGAATTGGAAACTATTCATAATGCATAATGTTTCACTATTGAGAAGAGATGGGATAACATTATAGTTGAATCAGATAGTTCTCCTACCATAAAGCTCATCAAATGGCGGAGATCAAGTAACAACTCTAACTCTATCCTTATTCGGCAATGCATTCCTTTGTTTGCTAAGTTTAATTGTATCTCCCTTTGTAGGATAGGGCATAAAGCAAACATGGTTTTGGATTCTCTAGCCAAAGAGGGCTTGCGCTTAGGAACTTTTCATGAATTTTCTTTTCCTTTTTCAATAATTTTAGTCTTAGTCTCTTTGGACTCTGGATTTGACCAAAGTGTTTTCCTATCTTGGAGGTAAGGAGCTTATCTAAACTGACTAGCATAGTAGTGGTTCTTTCGTTTGTTTTCGTTTTCATTGGTGTAAGACTTGTGCTTATTTTTATATATTTACCCTTTATTGAAAGAAAGAGGATAATATACATGAATTTATGGAAAAGGGATTGCCATTGATGTATTGTGATTGTTATTAATGAGTTTATTATCGTAGTCACTATGATTGTCCTAAATGTACTTAAGTTTCTTCTCTTTAACTTTTTGTCAAGTCTGTATCTATATTATTAATTAGAAACATCCTTTCTAAGACACCACACCCATCCAATGAATTTTATATATATAATCGAAATGTTTAGTACTACCTATATATCTGTTCACAATTTCATCATCTTTATATTTATCACTATATTCATTGTGAAGATAATTATATCTACTATTTACATTAAAAGAGCAAAATTGGTATTCTAATACCTACCTTTTTTTTTTTCTTGTGCTCTCTTTCCAGTTGTTCCATCTCATATTATTGATTAAAATCTTACTTTGCTCTTACCTATTGTGATCTCTTTTTTTTCCCCCTATATTAGTTTTTAACCCTAAAGGTTACGATTTTTCTCTCACTCTTTGGTACTAATTCTTAATCAATTTGTTTCCTTCAAATCTTAATTTATTTAGAGATCATTCCATTTTACTTGATTTCTCTTGAATCTTAGCTATTGTGTCC
The DNA here is from genome assembly GCA_024138015.1 of Lumnitzera littorea. Classification (NCBI taxonomy): domain Eukaryota; kingdom Viridiplantae; phylum Streptophyta; class Magnoliopsida; order Myrtales; family Combretaceae; genus Lumnitzera; species Lumnitzera littorea. Next base: position 56,876,169 of record JAMXBB010000004.1, on the reverse strand, counting down.
TATAAATAATAACATCTACACTTCTTTTTAAAGGGTGAAGCATTATTTTGTACTTGTAGAGAGCTTTTGGTGCATAGTTTTTTTGAAGTTTTTTAGCATCATATGAATTTTCCAATCATCAATTCAAGTTAAATTATTTTATTTATGTTTTTGCAAAGGTTAGTGAATAGACGTAATTGAAGACATAAGTGGTGGTTGTAGCAATGGGTTCCATAGTGGTTACCCAAGAGGTTAAGGAAGGATAAGATCATTTTTAAGTCATGTATGTATGGCCATTTGAATTATAATTACTTTTTTTTTTTCAATTACCCATTTCATGTTTTGCTCCTATATTATAATTGATATTTTTCATAGATGATTTTCAATATGCAATGGTTTGTGTGAATTAGATCAATAGTGGTTAATTTAGTTGGCAAAAAAAGAAAAAAAAAATCTTGAGTTATTTAGATATCATTTAATTTTACTTAAGTTTTTATTGTCTTGTATACAATAATATCTATAATTTTTTTAAAAGGGTGAAGCATTATTTTGTACTCATAGGGAGAGTTTTAATGCATAATTCTTTGAAGCTTTTTAGCATTGTATGAATTTTTCAATGATGGATTTAAGGTTGCGTTTTTTGTAAAGGTTATTGAACAAAAGCTTAGTTAGAGACACAAGTGGTAATGTTAATAGTAGATTCCATAGTGGTTGCTAGGAGACTAAAGAATGACAAGATAGTTTTTGAGTTGTGCATATTAGCTCATTTAAATTATAATTACTCTTTAATGGCCACATATTATATAAACACACACTTGTATATATATATATATAATTATGCTCCAATCACTTATTCCACTTTCAATCATGGTTTGCATGAATTAAATCATTTGCAAACACAAATTTATTTAATGGAATTTATGAGGGTATTTTTTATTCTAACATAACTTCATGGGGGTGTTTTTAATTCTTCAATTAATTGTAATTATTACTTAAATGTCAAAACTATCCCATATAATGCTTATAAGTTTCCAACACGAGATAATTGGTTTGATAAAAAAAAAAAAAAAAAGCAAGATAATGGATGTGTTATTTCATTTTTTTTATTTCTTTAAATGAATGCCATTAAAATATGTTAACTAATTATTTAAATAGCATATTTATTAAGTAACAAAAGTAGTGGTTTCATTTAAATAAATGAAATAATGATCTTTTAGTGTAACCATAATAAATATGAGGAATACTATTAGAGAAATCTTATGACTATATCATAAACAAATGCAAGGAATTAATTTTTTTTTTTTTTGGTAAATTAAAAACTATATTAAAGGAATTAAAATTTAGAATATAAAATGATAGATCTTAGGAAATTACATACCATAATAGGTGGCATTGAAGATTATGGTAAGAAACATTAATAATATTATGATGGTAATTAAAAAGCTTTTATAGGCATACAAGTAAAATTGATAATAAGGAAGAGATAAATATAAAAATGGAATCACTACTAAAGTGCTAGCAGTGCAAATTATGGTAAGAAACAATAATGCCATTTTAAATACAATTATAGCCATACAAAAATTTTGGATCAATATGGAGATCATTATAATCATAATTCCATTGACGACATTACTTAAGATATTATCTTAATTAACATGTTAATAATATTAAATAAATATTATTTCTTTTATTATTTATAGATATCACAACTTTATGTGACATTTTTCTATCCATCTTTATTAATAATTACTTATTTGATCCTTTCTCCCTAAAGTGTTTTTTTTTTTTTCATAAATGTTAAAATAAAATAATGATTTTAATTGTAATAAGAAAAAGGTAAATATTAATAAGCGAAACATTTCTAAATCACATCTTATTATAGAAAAAATGCCTATGAATAGTTTGATAAGAAATATTAATGCTATCTATTACAATATAATTATTACCTTATAAATATTTTCAAAAAATATGAAGAATATTATGATAGATATCTAACAGATTAAAATGTATAATATAAAAGGGTAAAACTTACGAAATCATATTCGATAATATGTGGCATTAAGGATTATGGTAAGAAACATTAATCATAATATATACCTCATATATATTAATTAATATGTTAATAATATAGGAAAAATACTACTTTTTATTATTTATACATATATCATAGTTGTATGTGACTTTTTCTTTAACCAACTTTGTTGATAGTTACTTATTTGATCTTTTCTCCTTAAAGTGCTTTTCTTTTTAATGTTAAAATTAAATGATGATATTTTAGTGAATTTGGCTTCAAAATAATAATGACACAGTTGTGCAATCATCAATAAATTATATGAAAAGGAAATCGTAGCTTTAAAAATAAGAAAGTATGTTATGAATGAAGGTAAACACCTAGCCATTGCTTCATTATTAATACCATTATCCTTATTAGTTTCATTTAAATTAATGGGATTAGCTACTATAATTGTTCAAGTCTAGATTTTGTACACTCATCCCGGTGTTCAAATATACTACATATTTATTAGCATTCTTTTTAGTTATAAGCAAATGTTCATTTTTTTTTTTCCCATTGTGATTTTATTCCTCTAATTTGATGCATTATAAGAGAAGAGTTTTACGATTCTCCTCTATGATATTGATCATAAAGAAAGTTTCATTTCTAAATATTAAAAAATATTTGTATAAGAAAAGAGATCAATTAGCAAGTGATTTTTGTGATTACTTCTTTGTTAGTAAATGTTAGTAATAGTTAATAGTATGTTGTATAAATATATGTTGGTACTAACAAATATAGTAATAATGGTAGTCAAATTGTATTTATGTTAGTATAGTAACAATACATAATGATACACATAAATATAGTAATAATAAATGTCAAATTGATACATATTAATACATTAAAAATAACAATGAATCTAAATTAATATAGCCATACTATATTAGTACATATGGATCACATACTAATACAATCAAATTATATTAATCTATATCTTCTATATTATTAAGTCAATGCCCCCTTATTTGGCTCCATACACCTTTGAAAGTTACTACTATATCATCTCATGCATGTTACTTATCATAACCCTAAAGGGGGTCTAGTAGAATTACCTAAAATTATCATATCATGTGTGCACCCATGATTTGAAAATCATCTTACAAGTCAGAGATGACAAGATTCTAAATAATTAGTCACTAAAGTTTTTATTTATTTATTTATTTTTCTTAATTTGATTAACTTATGACCACATATATATGACTATGGATATTCAATAAGCCACAGTTCATCAGAACTACAGAAAATCGGTATCCCCTACCAAACAATAAGATTAGGTAATAAAGTCTTAAAACTCAAACTTACTAAAGTCATAAAATTTAAATGTAGTGTTAACAATTATATATATAATAATTCAAATGAACCATATAGTTTGTCCCTAGAGTTTAACTTTTATACATCCTGATGTTGACATTCAACTCTCAGTTCTTAATCCATGCCCAATCATCTAGTAACCTACAAAAGAAAACTATTAGAAAGTAAGCTATAAGAGCTTAGTGAGTTATCGTTCGTACTATACCGGCAAACAAGTTGTCAAACAGTTCATTACCAAACATATGAATGCATGAACAAGCAGTATGCCAAACAGTATATATGCAGTTGACCGGTGCTGCATACAACATTGGATTTAACGCCCTCCAAAGTAAGGCTTAGAGATACATCGGCACCAATCATAACCAGGCTCTAGCACTTGGGTTTTGTTTTTTTTAACCTTATATCATTATATATATATGAATTCCCTGTTTCACAAAACAGGTTTCTATTTCCAACAGTCAATAATATACAAATATCCAAGTCTAGTGGTGAGGTGGCCCCCGCAATCCATGCTCACACCCTACAGCGATAGTCTCTAAACGCAACCCCCAACCACCCATGGTTAACGTCTCCAGCGCTAATAGAACCCGCGAGCCAAAGGTAAGGTCTTATTGTACCAATGCTCCTGCACTGTACTAATCAAATCATGTAGGAATCCATCCCTCCAAGGCCTTTCATTACCAACCGCGTGAGGTGACAGTCAGAACATTATATGCAATGTTTGTGCTTTATGCATGATCCGTTTAATTTTAATTGGGTTGAATATGATTAAGTCAATTTACAGGGTAGTCAAACATTATCAGCAAATCATTCAAATAATGCCACAATCAATTATATAACCAAATCTTCAACTATCACATTTAATAGTATTTTGCACAGTAATCAATCAATATCAGTCACATGCATAACCCAAAACCCCATGCATCAAGTTATTAATATTTAATTCATGTACACTAACTACAAGCATAAAACAAGTATAGAGACATCGGGAGTACTCACTTGGTCATAAATGATGTCAGGGATTGTAATAGTTCAAAGGAAAATCGGTCTTGATCTTAAGATCACCTAACATTAGGGGAATATGGAAAGTAATAAGTTTAGGAATTAAATAACTAAACTAGCATGCTAAATCGTACCGTTTACTTAAATTGGTTATTAATTTACGTGAAATTATCGATTCGAGCTTTTTATGGAATTGCATATAATTTTTTCGTTTTAGTTTGGATTGTTATGAACTTATAGTCCATTTTGATCGTTTTCGAGCGTATTTTCTCTTAACGAGGTCCGTTTTGAACTTTGTGACTCGCAATTTGAATTGTGATATAAAAATATCACAAAATTTATAATTTTAGTTTAAAAATTATAAAATATTAATTTTAGCTTTTTCTTAATATATTTATGATTTAATAATTATTTAAATCATATAATTGATATTTTTATTATTTTAAGCATATTTTTCCTATTTTTGAGATTTTAGTCTTA